>NQLW01000011.1:6635178-6702790 GCA_002312845.1 Kalanchoe fedtschenkoi
AACACAGCAAGAAAAATGGTGTAAAGGAGTTACAAAAATGCTTATAAAAACCTCGGAGTCTTTGATAACTCCGAAATAAAAGCAAGCAACAGATGCAGAATCAGACAGTAGAGACCACTAGGAGTAGCAGCGGGTAGGGGCAGACAGATTCATAAAAAAAACAATTTTTTCTGATAAAATCAATTTTTTTTATTTTTCACACACATCCACCACGAATGTGATGACAGTCCATCCAAAAATCACTCTTCATGAAACACTTAAATGACTGATTCTCGAGAAACATAGTTCACCACATATACTATGAAACTATAAAACTTCTATATCTTGTCAAAGTATCTTGTGACATCTTCTCATAAATATATCACTCTTCATGCTAGAATGTAGACATTCAAGAATCTAAAAATCTCTCTGTCCACATGTGCTATTATTAACAAATTCTTACAAGAATTAGTGAATAAGTGAGACATGCTTAGAGTACAAGTTTATTTGCTGGAATTGCTGTCTTCCTTCCAATGCTCTCCCAAACACACCATTGTTAATCTCTATGAGACTTGTTGATGGTTGAGGTGGAAGTGTGTGCAAGGTGCACCCACCAAACAAAAACCCATTCTCTAATAAATAAAATATGTCCAAGTGAAAATGAAGATTCACATGTTCATGTGATCAAAGGATAGGACAGTTACACACCACTACCCTTTTTTTGGGTGTAGCCTAATGGGGTCCCGACTCAAAAGAAGATCCACCACCGCCACTTTCTTGGGGGATGCATTTGGCTCCTTTAATTAGTGTTCAGTTCCTCTCAACGTTCTTCAACTAGAAATACACATATGGTTTGTTGTTGATTCATGTGGGCAAATGTTGTTAAAGAATTTGATGCATTCCCGGCGTAGGCGACGCTACATCAAACAAAACAAAAAGTGTAGGTGTGACTCAAGCTTTGGATTACCAGCTTGTATTATTATTCCTCGCGGTGTATGTGTTTGTAAGAAGTAATCCAACCTAGGCATAGTCTCACATGTATCATGTTGTATGGTGTTTAGTTTGAGATATTAGGATGTTTTTTTCCTGGCTTTGCATAGTTCTTATGTTATTTTTTACATAAGACTTAAAGACAATCAAATATGAGAAATTTTAAGAATAGAAGACCGGACTATATCCAAATGGTCTAATCGGATTGGACTTTGAGAATTCCAAATTTGTATTCGATAAGATTGGTTTGGACCAAACCGATAAAACATTAATTTTTGTTAGAATAATAACAACTCAAGAGGTATTGACTTTTATTTTATTGGGAGCAAAAGTCGTAGATTTTACTAAAAGAGTACAAAAGCTGATCCGCAGACAGAGTGTCCATCGGAATATATCATGAAAAGAGTTTACGTCTCACATGTATAATAAATAATATAATAAAAATATATTTAAATAATAATATAATAATACTTTTCTTTGTATACTAAATAAGATAAATTTAAATATTTTAATAAAAGTATTGTTTTTTACTAAAAATTGTCGAACAAGAATATTAAGAATTTTGACTAGAAACCTGAATTTATAAAATTGATGGACCAAAAATTGGATCATAATAAATCATTCCAGTCAATTCCAGTCCGATCTATTCTGATCTGGTTCCGAGTCATTTTTAGGTTCAAACCGAATTTCGTACACAATAGTACCGAATAATTAAGTGAAAATCCTATTTGTGAATCGATTTCACATTTCTCTAATAAAATTTATCATTTGTATTCTCAACAAATAATCAATATAAGCATGAAAGCTTATGTAGTTTATCTCGATGCGACTATAAACCAAATGGGTTTGGACCGGACCCATTAACACCCTATGAACCCACTTTTGAGGAAATTTGGTTAAAAGGCAACCAATTTTAGGTACAATTTGCAAAATGATGAGCATGGAGTTGTTTGATTTTTTGATGATGATGAGCCATCTTTTCCAACATCCATAATTGCTGTGTACAAAGGTTTGCCATGACATCATCATTGCTCAATAATGTTTGGTTACACACATATACCATCATTAGTGCATCACACACACCACACCTGTTTTTGTTAAACCAAGCGTCTGCAGCGGGGAAACTACAATTGGGCTTTACGGCCAGCCCGGACCGGCCCATTTATTAGGCCCAATAGAGCCCCACATAGAAGTCTGTCAAGCATCTTCACGGGCATTGGTCTTTTTTTCAATTTACATATTTGAAAATTTCCTGTCCATTTCTAAGATTAAAATTAAAATACTAGTGAATTTTATAAAAGTGCAACTCGAGTGAATAAAGATGCTGCTCAAAAGGGTTTAGTTGAATTGTCTTGAATTTTTGTCACATCTTGATGAGATTTAGCGTTCAAATTTTTCTGGAGGCATCTGGATTCACTTTGTCAATATTTTCTCTATTCTTTGTGAAAGTGTAAAATGACCAGAAATAGCCAGAAAATGTAAAAAAAAAATGGCGCATTTTGGCCGGAAGTACATTTTAGCAGCAAAGTAGCTGCAAACTGATTAAAAAAGTTCAGAGTTCACCGCAAATACGGACCAATCTTAATTGCTAAAAGCTCCCCCTTAAAATAGTTGAAATTTTAGTCGTAACTTAACCGAAAATTTGTTGAGAAATATATTATCTTGGTGCTGTTCCTGTCTTTCTGAGAATTACTTTTGCCGGAAATTGATGTGTTTATGGTACTGTTCTAAATCTTATGAATGTGATTTAGTATATATATAGAAGATGGATCCGTTGAGAACCTTCTTAAGTTGAGAACCATTGTGGACAATTCTGGACCAATCATTATTTACAAGAAACAACAATGTATTAATTATATGATTTCCTTTTTCGAGTTTATTTATTAGTCTTTATTAATTATATGAGATTCATTTTTTATTTATTATGAAACAGATTTACTTGCCATTTTAAGATTTCATTTTGTATTTAATTTACAGGATTTTTTTGTCTAGATTTTTTTTCTAATTTATAGATTTTTGAGGAATATGAATAGTAAACATGAGGTTCACGGCTAAAATCACTATTCAATATGTTCATCACTTAGGTTCACTGTTGCAATATGTTCACCACATAGAGATTCACTGTTCAAAAAAATTATAAAAATATAAAAAATGTAGTCCGAAAAATGTTCACTATTCATATTCCTAAAAAATCTATAAATTGAAAAAAGAATCTAGACAAAAAAATATGGTAAGTTAAATACAAAACGAAATCTCAAAATGGCAAGTAAATCTGTTTCATAATAAATAAAAAATGAATCTCATATAATTAATAAAGAATAATAAATAAACTCAAAAAAGAAAATCATATAATTAATACATTGTTGTTTCATGTAAATAATGATTGGTCCACGTTTGTCCACAACGGTTCTCAATATAAGGAGATTCTCAACTGATCCAGCCTCTATATATATATATATATATATATATATATATATATAACGAATGAACCTAAATGACCTATAATATGTGTTCGGCCCTGTTCGGGATCACGTCCTCAACCTCATGTCATAATTAATCAAACATCTTTGGTTTCGTGATGGCATAGTTATGGCTGAGGTGAAGGTCTCCACAATGGGAAGATCACCGACAGATCGGCTGAATTGAGGAAACATATTTGGAGTAAAATCCATATCAACCTCGCAGCAGCGCTTGTCAAAACCATCTGGAGCAACAATTACATCATGCATATTATTTAAGTAAAGATCAAGGATATAACTGCTGCCATTATTTGTGAATTCAAGTGAAGATAAATTTTAATTCAAGCTCAAAATTAATTAATAATGAGTGTGAGAGTCTAACTAAATATATAATTTTTTTTTTTATGTTTCTAGCTGCCATTATTAACATTTTGGATTCCTGGGCGATATAGTTCAGTTCATTTTTGAGAGTTGAGTTGCCGTTGCCGCAGTTTTGTTTAGGCTCCGACCTGGCCTGATTTGTTGCAGGCTGTTCTTGATTTGCCATGTATAGGGCGTCTTAATTAGAAAACAAAATTTATTCATAAAAATGTTAAGCTTGAAGGACAAAAAATCTCTGTACCTTATCACTAGGAATTTCCTAAGCATTAGGAGTAGATTTTCCTGGAAAATATCTTCTTTACATAACTTATCCAATTTATTTTTGGATGGATATAGTATATCATGTGTACAATGAACCAATCCGCAGGGATTTTGTGTTGAAAAATAAACATGTCACGAGTCAAAATTTAATTGTTGACATTTTTTTTACTTCTCAACACTGTCGATGACTAATCAAAGCATCACATGACATATTCTCTTTAATAGTATTCATCCAAGAATTCCTCTATATAATCATATTTTTATAATGTCGTTTTGGACTAAAATTACCATTCTCAACTCAATTGGAAAGTTGACACCCACAACGACTGGAAAATCAACAGCTGTGCCCTACTCATTCTCACTCATCTCATTCATTAGTTATCATTATATTTGTGTAGGATGATGGTCATCTGATTGATGCTTTTCTTCTTCATATGGTATTATAGGAAAATGTTGAAGAAGTAGCTCATGGTTCTTCTGAATATTTCGAAGAGGTCGGAGATTATGATCACTCCTTTATGGAAAAATCTTTTTTCACATTAGAAGAAGCATATGAGTTTCATAATGAATATGCGCGGAAGAATGGATTTGGTATCCGCAAGATCAGCTCAAGTCTATCTAGAAAAATCCAAGAAGTCATTGGAAAATAGTTTGTGTGTAACAAGGAAGGACAAAAAATTGTTAATGCATCTACCACTCTGCAACAAAAACAATGACGAAAGGTGCGGACATCTTGTTTGATAAAAATAGAGGTTGGATTGAGATCGAGTTGGTGGATTGTAGTTGAATTCAATAATATACATAATCATCCATTGTCAAGTCCGTCTAAAATAGGAAAGTATCGATCTCATAGAAAATTATGTTGCTCTGAAGAACGAAGAAAGTTAATTCTTGATCTTCATGAGACAGATCTTACTTGTCATGTTGTTCTGGTGACAGAATGCGGCTCTCCTCGACAGCGGTCGAAGACAAGTAGGGTGCGGCGGAGATGAGTTGATTTTTTTTGTGTTGAGCGAGGTAAGTGGGAATAAGTAGGGCGCGGCTGTCGGATTTTCAGTCAACCTGCAGGCGTTGATAGGGAGAATGTTAATTTTAGTCCAAAACGATGTTGTATGACAGATACCTAATACAAACAAGATATCAGCTCATATATGATTTCCCTTAAATATTATATTTCCCAAACTGTTTATAGATTTATTATTGGTTCAAATCATATTAATTATCGATTTTATGAAAAGAAATGACAATAATTCGAATTTCAAATCCAACAAAATCAAATTAAATCATCACGTTAATCATTTTAAAATGATCTGGTTTCAATTTTAAAAATACAAACTGAAAAAATTATTTATTTTTAATCTGACCAAACCGACAAACCATCGGAGCCACTTCTTTCAAACCTGAGCTTGATGATGTTTTCTAGAATTGAACAAATTTGTTCTTGAATGAGACTTGATGTTGATGGAGCACTAGCACTATTAATTATATGGTAAATATAAAAATATATTTTTGATTATCATTTATTTTCATAGTAAGTATTAAAATTTTTAATTATTCAATTTCAGTAACGAATTTTATAATTATTTAATTTAAAAACTATAGATTTAATAAAAAACAATAAACAAGAAATGACAAATAAAAAAATTAATTTAGATGTCAAAACTGTTTAACTAAAATTTTAAAATTTAAATAAATATATCGAACACAAAATTTATTTTTTACATAAATACTTAATACGTGCGTAATTGAACTTCTCATACCATTTGCGAGTTCTAGCAACTAGCAAGAATGTTCATTGATGAGAGAGGTGGTGGTAATAAACTAAGAGCGTAACGAGCAGCGGTGACTCTGGAATTGACTTGATATCTATATATATATGCAGAGATTTACAGAGAGAGAGCAAAGGTAGATCCCCGCAGAGTCTCCCTCCCTCCCCGCACACGCACCACACCGCCGCTCATCTCACTCTTCTACGAGAAAAGAAGAGATTGATGACTGGAGGTGTCTGTTTCTAGTCCTTCTTCAGTTCGATCTGCTCTGCTCTTTCCAAGCCACAGGTATTGATCTCTGTCGCTGCTCATGTGGGTATGCTTTGCATTGGGTTTTTACTCCTCGTAGCTCTCTGCCTGAGATCTGGATTCGGATCAGACTCATTTCTTGTTTGCGCAGTTTCTGGTCTTCAAGTAAATAGTGGTTGGCCGGATCAAGGTCTAAACGATGGAGTTCAGCGCTCCATTGCTCTTGCTTTATCAGATCTAGGATGTTTTTTTGGAAACTTCTAGTCAACTTCTGCGGCATGCTACTAGAGCTTAATTTTTCTGCCGTCTGTTTATGACATTCACCAATTTGATTCTGAATTCTGGGGTCTCCTTAAGTCCAACCACATATGGACAGATCTGAATTTGACCACAAAGTTTAGGCTGTTATTTCAATCTGCAATGGGGTGTGCAAGCTTTGAGATGAAGTGGTTTAATGTTCTGTTGGTAATTGACTGCAGGCCTTGAAGTCGGAGAATCATGGCCGGGAGATATTCACGGGTGGATGGAAGGAAATCGACGAGCTACTGCTCGGCTGTCACGATTGCTGTCTTTGTTGCATTTTGTTTAGTTGGTGTTTGGATGTTTATGTCCTCCTCAGCTGCTCCTTTTCAGAATTCGAGTGTGACCACCACGGAGACCAAAGTGGAGGATCAGCAGATTGTGAATGTTCCTCAAAAGGAGACAAAGCAATTTGAAGACATCCCAGGCGACTTACCTGAAGATACAACTAAGGGAAATGACAATGTCACGCAGAATGAGACTGACAACTCAGAGGAGAGTAGCCAGGAGGATACGAATGTGAAGCGCGACTCTGAAGAAGAGAAAAAGATAGAGGAACGAACTGAAGGGGATGGAAACAAAGACGGGGAAACAGATTCAGGGGACAAGGATCCGAATTCGGATGTCGAAGAAACAAAAACAGGGGACGAATTCGAAGAGAAGTCCGATGATAACAAATCAGAAACGAATGATGAATCTAAGCTGGAAGACAAGGGTGAACGTCAAACTGAAGAAGAGAAGGTTGACCAAAGCCCAGATCCGGAAGAAAATTCTAGTGAAACAAAGTCTGAGAGCCAAGAAAAGAATCCGGATGAGGTTTTTCCTGCCGGAGCCCAGTCAGAACTGTTGAAAGAAACTACTACACAAGATGGGACTTGGTCAAATCAAGCAACCGAGTCTAAAAACGAAAAAGAATCACAGAAGTTGTTGCCAAAAGATCAAAGTAGTCATCTCTGGAAACTTTGCAATGTCACTGCTGGGCCGGATTATATTCCATGTCTTGACAACATACAAGCCATAAAAAGGCTTACTAGCACCAAGCATTATGAACACAGGGAAAGGCATTGCCCTGATGAAGCTCCCACATGTCTTGTTCCACTTCCTGATGGCTATAAACGCTCCATTAAGTGGCCAAACAGTAGGGACAAGGTACATCATTAACTTTGACAGTTTTAACTATCTTTTTTAAGATCAAGACCCCAAAGAAGCCCGATGTTTCGGTGTTTTTCTTCAGCTTGCTAAATTTGTTTTGTTCCCTTCTGCAGATATGGTATCATAATGTTCCTCACACCAAACTTGCTGTGGTTAAAGGCCATCAGAATTGGGTCAAAGTCACTGGTGAATACTTGACATTTCCAGGTGGTGGCACTCAATTCACGAATGGTGCTCTTCATTATATCGATTTTATTCAAGAGGTATGGTATTGCCATATCTATTCGTCCGTTCGTTTGTTTTTCTTCCTTATGACAACTTTACTACAAAGACCAAAGCATGAGAGAGTATTGCAAGAAGTTTCACTCTAGCTCAGTTGTGCACAATATTTTCTAACTATCATTTTCAGATTCATATAGCCTTTGATGTGTAATCCAGTTTGACCATGCTTTCACTCAAGGTTACCCCTAAGCATCTTGAAATGCCAATTTTGGTTGTCGATTATTTAGGTACTTGGTTTTATGTGTGAGAAATATATAACTCAAAGTAGATTTTTGAACTGAGGATTCGAATTTACTTGAATTGTTGTTGTATTTTTATTTTGTTGGTGGAGGCTGACCATATATTATTGTTGTTGACGAACCAGCCAAAATTTTGACAATAATGATGTTTCCATTGCAGTCTCTTCCAGATATTGCTTGGGGGAAAAGAAGTCGTGTGGTATTGGATGTTGGTTGTGGTGTTGCCAGCTTCGGAGGTTTTCTTTTTGAAAGGGATGTACTCACAATGTCACTTGCACCCAAAGATGAGCATGAAGCACAAGTTCAGTTTGCACTAGAAAGAGGGATTCCCGCTATTTCAGCTGTGATGGGCACCAAGAGGTTGCCTTTCCCCAGTAGAGTCTTCGATGTTGTTCACTGCGCACGTTGCAGGGTCCCTTGGCATGCTGAAGGTGATGTGTTAATCTTATATTTCTATTATACTTGACATCTAACTTTATTTTCTGTAATGAGACGTATATTTGAACTCCTAATGCAGGTGGTAAACTTCTTCTGGAGTTAAATCGTGTCTTGCGCCCTGGTGGTTACTTTGTATGGTCTGCCACTCCCGTTTACCGAAAAGTTCCCGAAGATGTTTCCATATGGGAAGGTTAGCATACACTTGATGTCCCTATCGAATACGAAAGAACATACTGTTACATTTTGAACTTGCATTTCATTGCTTTTGCCAAAAAAAAAAAAAACTTACATCTCATCGCCTTCACCGCAGCAATGACTGAATTGACAAAGGCAATGTGCTGGGAACTAGTCACAATTGGCGAGGACAAATTAGATGGTGTTAGTGCGGCAATATATAGGAAGCCACTTGATAATGAATGCTATGACGCACGACCCAAAAATGAACCCCCAATGTGCAGCGACTCTGATGATGCAAATGCAGCTTGGTAACTTTACTTGCCTATTATACTAATATGATGAAATTCTAATAATTCATTTTAATTGTTACTTGTACATTTATCTATGTCAAGGAATGTCGAACTGGTTGCATGCATGCATAAAGCGCCTGTGGAGCCAACCGAAAGGGGTTCAAAGTGGCCAGAGCAATGGCCTGCGAGAGTTGGAGCGACACCTTACTGGCTGAAGAGTACTGATAAAGGAGTGTATGGGAAATCTGCTCCGGAAGATTTTAACTCTGACAGAGAGCATTGGAAACATGTGGTGACAAAGTCGTATTTGACAGGAATTGGGATAGACTGGTCTACTGTTCGAAATGTCATGGACATGAGAGCTATCTATGGAGGGTGAGGCAACTGCAGCTTTCTGACTGTTGATGCTCTTTTGTTTCATTACAACCAGTAATGATTTTTGGTTCATGCATCCGCAGATTTGCAGCAGCACTCAAAGACTTACAAGTCTGGGTCATGAATGTTGTGCCGGTTGATTCACCAGATACGCTTGCGGTAATATATGAGCGTGGACTCTTCGGGATCCATCACGATTGGTGTGAATCATTCAGCACTTATCCGAGAACGTATGATCTACTTCATGCTGACCATCTCTTCTCCGCAATCAAAAAGAGGTGCACTCAAATTTCAGTAAATTTAACTTGTAGCATTTACACTAGAAGAAATTTTTTTCCCCTTTTCTTTGTTCGTGGGTTTTACTCTTTTTTTCTTCTTGGTCTCACTTTAATGTTTGTTTTCAGGTGCAAGTTGGAAGCTGTCATTGCAGAAGTTGATCGAATTTTAAGGCCAGAAGGGAAGCTGATTATTCGAGACAATGTCGAGACTATAAATGAGGTTGAGAACTTGGCCAAGTCGCTACACTGGGACATTCGAATGACTTACTCTAAAGACAACGAAGGATTGCTATGCATTCAGAAGACAGACTGGCGCCCAACAGAGACTGAAACAATTTTGTCCGCCATAGCGTGATCACATTACGTTATGGCGAATTCATTCATGGCCTTGTAAGGGAATTCAAGATCACCCCAGGCTCCAAATGTATGTTAGGCTATTCCTTCATCGCCGGCTAAGTCAGACCAGGCTGCAGCCGCCTTTCCACTGTTGTTCCTCAAAAGGATGTACCTTTTAGATAGCTTAAGTTACAGACAAACTATACCTTCCCCTTTTTTTCTTACATGGATATGATGCTTCTATATTACTTGACCTATGTTACTTTATTAAACATGTCGCATACTAATACAAGCAAATCATATGATGTCATTTTGTTATTATCCAGGTCTCAAAACATTTTGTCATATTAGCTTCAAAATTCCTATATTTTGACACTTTCGAAACTCATATGGTATCTTGTTGCAAATGATGCGATCCTCCACACATACAGAGGGTAAGATATAAAAATAATATTTAAGTTGTAAAGTGCAGAGTAATTCTATCATTTTATTTCATCATTTGATGGATATGATTTTTATTTTCAATTTTCATTTATTTATTTTTTGATTTCCATTAACTTTTAAAGTTAAGGCAACTAAATTTTTTTAAGGAAAATGTATGATTATTAAAATTTGAAAAATACAGACATAGTTGTTGGCTAGAATTGTCAGTGTCTACTTATTAAGTGGTTGATAAGTGCATTTTTGAGTGGGGTCAGATGATTTTGCTCAATAAAATGTTACGTGTATATATTATTATAGGTTAAGAAGTTATAAATAGTTATATTAAATTTTATAAAATTTAAATTGACCTCAGTAAAATAAGAAATTAACATAATTTAGATCTATTCCTTGTAACTATTTACTTACTATCTCTTTTTAATATTTTTTCTGGATCTGCCCATGGTTGTAGATGTACGATAATTGTGATTTGGTCGTCTCAAGAACCAAAATTATCCATAATTATGAATCATAATATCTTACTAGAGTCTATTTATGATTAATATACTTTAGTTTATGGTTAGTTATAAAGAAACCTATAAGACTGCACAATCGGGCATTAGATATTTCAAATGAATAAAATTGAATAAGATTTGATCCAAATATCATTCTCTTATTTATTTTCAGCTTTCAACATGGACATGCTTTTCAGGGATAAACACAAATTTTTACATATTATTCTATTTCAGTGTAAAAGTCATGCGAGTGACTTATTTATGATACATGCACCAACTCACAGGTGGCCCGCTGCTTCCGCATCAGCAGCTGAGAGAGCTGGCGAAGTAGCACGGCCCTCTCATGTACTTGCAACTCGGTGAAGTCCCCACCCCTCGTCATCTCCTCACCCGATATGGCCAAGGAGGCGTTGAAGACGCACGACGCCGTCTTCGCATATGCAGATCGCCCCTACTTCATCTCTTCATCGGTCATGTCGTATGACTCCAAGAACATTGTCTTTGCACCCTACGGAGACTACTGGAGGCAGCTCCGGAAAATCTGCATACAGGAGCTGCTGAGCCCGAAGCGCGTCCAGTCCTTCCGGTCCATAAGGGAGGCCGAAATACAGAACCTCGTAGACTGGCTGCGCACCCAAGCCGGCAACCCCATCAACTTCACCAAGAAGGTTTTTGACCTGACTTACAGCGTCACCGCCCGAGCCGCTTTCGGCAAGAAAGTGAAACGACAAGATGAGTTCATAGACCTTATGACTGAGAACTTCAGGATATCTGGGGGTTTCGACCTCGGCGACATGTACCCGTCTCTCCCCATTCTCTCGAGGCTGAGCGGCTACCGGCCCGCCCTCGAGAAACTTCACAGGCAGTCTGATGAAATACTTCAAATGATCATCAACGACCACGTTGAGAACACAAACACAAACACAAACACAAACATGAAGATCTGGTCGATGTTCTTCTCAGGATTCGAAAGGCTGGTGACCTTGCTTTTCCATTAACTGAATGTAGAATTGTTGGATCCACAATCAAAATCAATTGGCTATGAGTGGGGGAGCCCAACTATATATGAGGATCAATTTAGAGCCTCCACTGGGCGATGTGGGATAATACCACTATGCTCAACACTCCCCCTCACTTGCGAGGACCTTCGTTAACCTCGACAAGTGGGACCTCGTGCGGACCTAGTTAACCGTCACGGCCATGTTCTAAGAGTGCGACCAAAACCCGCTCTGATACCATGTAGAATTGTTGGATCCACACTCAAAACCAATTGGCCATGAGTGAGGGAGCCCAACTATATATGAGGATCAATTTAGAGCCTCCACTGGGCGATGTGAGATAATACCACTATGCTCAACACTCCCCCTCACTTGCGAGGACCTTTGTTAACCTCGACAAGTGGGACCTCGTGCGGACCTAGTTAATCGTCACGAGCATGTTCTAAGAGTGCGACCAAAACCCGCTCTGATACCATGTAGAATTGTTGGATCCACACTCAAAACCAATTGGCTATGAGTGGGAGAGCCCAACAATATATTATGATCAATTTAGAGCTTCCACTGGGCGATGTGGGATAATACCACTATGCTCAACACTCCCCCTCACTTGCGAGGACCTTTGTTAACCTCGACAAGTGGGACCTCGTGCAGACCTAGTTAACCGTCATGGGCATGTTCAAAGAGTGCGGTCAAAACCCGCTCTGATACCATGTAAATTTGTCGTATCCACATTCAAAACCAATTGACAATGAGTGAGAGAGCTCAACTATATATTAGGATCAATCTTGAACCTCCACTGGACGATGTGAAATAATACCTCTTAATAAGTTCAACACTCAATGCACATATCAAAGCCGTTCTACCGGTAAGCAACTACACCCACATATAATATTTTTAGAATTCAAATATATTAATACACATTATCACATAATATTTATTGTAACATTTATCTGCGTTGGCATGCAGGACATATTTACGGCTGGAAGCGAGACATCCTCGACCACGGTGGGATGGGCCATGTCAGAAATGTTGAAAGAGCCGAGCGTGATGAAGCGAGCGCAAGAAGAGGTGAGAAGAGTATTCAAGGAGAAGGGAAGGATGGACGAGACAACTCTAGAGGAGCTGCCCTACTTATATTACGAGCAGTGATCACAGAGACTCTGCGGCTTCATTCATCCACCGGTGGCTCTACTCTACTTGTCCCGAAGCAGAACACGGACAGTTGCGAGATCAATGGGTACCACATATATACCCGCGAAGATGAAAGTCCTGGTGAACGCGTACGCCATCGGAAGAGACCCCAGCTACTGGGCCGACGCAGAAAAGTTCAACCCTGAGAGGTTTATCGAGAGTAAATAATCGACTTCAAGGGAATGGATTTCGGGTTCATCCCGTTCGATGCTGGTAGGAGGATATGCCCGGGCATAACCTTCGCGTCTTTCAACCTCGAGCTCCCTCTGTCACAGCTGCTGTGCCATTTCGACTGGTCGCTACCGGATGGAAAGGCGGGCGAGGAAATATACTAATGGTGTTTTTGGTTTGAGGAAAGTTTTAGAAAAGAAAAATTTTAGGAAAAGTGATTTTTTTATGAAATTTTTTTAATAGTTAGTGTGGAAAAATTTAGAGAAAATATTAAAATATTCTTTAAGTTAAACAAATTTTTTTTTATTTTTCATCTCACTTTTCATTTAGTTTACTATCCTCAATTTTTTTTAAACCAAATAAAAAAATTTCATCTCATTTTTTCTCAAATTTACCTTTCCCTCATATTTTCACTAAATCAAACACAACCTGAAAGAATTTTTGAACTTTCACAATTTCTTTGAATCATATATAAATTAAAAATCATAAAGCTCCCCTAAATAATATCACTATTTTTCTGAAACATTAAACCATTCATATTTTTTTAAAAAAAATCAAATTATTTTGATTCGGCAGATAAACGGAACTAATACATATCGTCTTCCTAACTCATCCTATCATTCATTCATGGGTGCCCCGATTGCTCTCAATGAACTGCAGAATCACAAAATTTTGATTAATTAAATTGATACACTGATTTTTTTTCATATATTTTATTTTATTATATCAGCACAAATTCTTCTGATTTCCAGATGTCCTAGGATAATATATTGAGCTGCAGAATCAAAGCATTTTGATTAATTAAATTGACAGCGATTATTTTCATATTTTTTATTTTATTTTGTTATATCAGCACATAATCTTCTGATTTCCAGCTGTCCTAGGATCATATATGGAACTGCAGAATCACAACATTTTGATTAATTAAATTGACACACTAAATTTTTCATATTTTTTATTTTAATATATCAGCTCATAATCTTCAGATTTCCAGTTGTCCTAGGATCATATAATCGATCTTTTTGTGGTTCATTTAATTACTTTCATCATCTATTTTCGAAATCAATTAATTAATCCAGTTTCAGTTCTTAAACTTTTATTGACTGAGCTCAATCCAGCAAATTTTTTCAAAAAACTTGCATTCAATAGATAATTGATTAAACATTGAAGATGTCGTCAAATGTACGTTGTCAATTATAGAAGAATTTTCATGTTTAAATATAATTTCACAAATTGAATCAAATATTCATCTAATATACTTATCTAATATATTCATCTACACTTTCTAATTGAAAGTGTAGCCCTTTTAGGTGACTCGCCAGACTTATTTATATATATCACGATTTCTTTTAAAATTTTATATTGATTTTTTGGATGACGATTTTCACGGTGTTGGATCAAGCAATATTAATTCTAGTTATTATCACATTTTTAATTTTAAGAGACAATGAGTTTATGTATTTAGTTTATTTTAGGCTTGTATCGATCCATTAACAAATATTACGAGGTTTGATTAATGATTTTTAATAGTGCTTGAAAATTTTGGGGGAAATATTTTTGTAACAGGCGTGTGGTAATTTTTTTTCCAGGGCTAGTATGAAATGTTTTAAATTTGACCTTCATGTATTATATATATATATTTTAATTTGTTACATATTTCTTATAATTTTATATTTTTTATTTTTAAAGTATTTTTATATAATTTATATTCTAATTTATTTTTTATTTTTATATATCAATTTATAAAAATATTTTATTAATGAATTTAAATGGGTTGACCCAAATTCAACCCAAATTAAGAATTTCGAATTTGGGTTGGGTTGGGTTATTTTATTATAAATAAATTTGGGTTATGAAAAACTCAATCCAAATTCAACCTTCAACCCATATTTACACCCCTAGATTTATACATTTATGTATGTGATTTATTTTATTTTGGATGAATTTGATTGTGTTGAATTTTTACTGTTGATTTTAGATGATTTATACATTCATGTATGTAGTTGATTTATACACCACTTTATATTTGTGTTGAGTTAGATTTTAAAATATGATTGTGTTGGTTTATTTGCTTTCTCGGCACCTTTGTTTCCCTTCAAAACAGAGGACAAATAAATGAAGGGCCACCTCCAAAGTCCAAACAAATGGAGAAAATAGAATTAATGTTATGGGATTTGGCTCTTGCCTTCGATAACCTCTGGATCTTCGCAAGGTCGCTGAAGTCCAATTCAGAAACCCAATGAAGTGATAAGGAAATGTTGGAATCTTGGAGACCACATACATTTCTGCTTATTGCTTGCATTACATGACATTATCGAAAATCTAGGTCTCAGGGATCTTTCGGGAGGCCCCATCGAGATTCCGTGAGCTGTTGTGAATCTACATATCTTGTGCCAATCGTATCCAACGCCTTCATAGGCAGGTAAAGCTCGAGGTATAGTTATCAGAACTGGACCTGACAGGATTCGAAATCACCCATTTGGGCTTCCCTGCGGAAGCTTTAATCATTAAACCATCAAGATATTTTATTATTTTTAGGATAAATAGCAGACTAAATTTGATATTTATTAATAATTACATTTAAATGGATCAGCGGTCGAACCAGTTTGAGCCGCCGATTCAACCGAAAAATCAGAAACCGGAACCCTGACCGATTCAGTTTCCGGTCCGGTTCTGATAACTATGCCTCGAGGACTCTGGCTATTGGCTTGCGATTTGACGTCGAGCCGTCCTATATGAGCATGAATTCATGATGGCTCTTGATCATTCATTTCTGGCGCTCTAAATGATATATATGCACCACCGCTCCATGTGAACTATGGCATGGTTTGGTTTCCACGTAAAATCAGAAGCATTTTCATTAGGCATTTATGACTTGAGAGCCTTACTGTTGTGGTGATCTTCTTTACATCAAGTCTTCGTCCTATTCGATGAGTCTGATGTCGAGAGCTGCTCATTGAATGGATATCTAGCCAATGGACGTGCACTGTCTCATCCGTGTGGTTCGAGCAAATTAAATTTGAGTCCGATGTCTAGTGGGGTACGCAAAAAGAAATCGAATGGAACATGTTGGGTCTTCTTGTCGCGCCAGCCATACCCATAAAATGGTCCTAATTCAGTCAGAATGTATCACCGCCATTGTATGCCGAATAAATAGTGTGGTGATTTGGTGTTAGGATGTTATCTAACAATTTAATTCTCATATGTTCTGAAAGGAGTGTGCGACTCCTGACCGATGCCACCAAAACTAATTGTCTGCCCATTTTTATTGAGCTTGGTTTTGAGCTCCTGGTTGGAAGGAAACTGTTCGTTCACAATCTTTAGAAACTTAAAAGGGGGTGAATAAGTGTGAAATGTGTGATAGTCATAACCCATAGGTATTTCAGAGAGTATTCAAATGAGTGCTCTAACTTTCAAAATATGAAATTACTTCAAACTATCACAGTTTGTCATTTACTGTTTAAATTTTAAAAAAATGTAAATAAATTATTTCAAAAAATTTTAAACTTGTACATAAAGATTAAAATGTCACAATTACATTAATATTGATTTATTGGATGATATGTTCATCAGATTAGCTGATAAGTTCATCAGATGACCCGTTAGTTCATCATATGAGATGCTATGTTCATCATATGAGCTACTATGTTTATCAGATGAGCTGTTATGTTCATCAGATGATATATTCATCAAATGAGATGATATATTTATCAGATTTGATAATATTTTCATCAGATGAGCTGTTATATTCATCATATTTGATAATATGTTAATCAGATTAGCTACTATGTTCATTAGATGATATGTTCAATAGATGAGCTGTTATGTTAATCAGATGAGCTGTTATGTTCATCATATGAGCTGCTATGATGAACTATTAAGTTCATAAGATGAGTTGTTATGTTCATCAGATGATATATTGATATGAGTTGATATGTTCATCAGATTTGATAATATGTTCATCAGATGACCTGTTATATTTATCATATTTGCTAATATGTTCATCAAATTAGCTACTACGTTCATTGAATAATATGTTCATTAGATGAGCTGTTATGTTCATCAGATAATCTGTTATGTTCATCAGATTTGATAATATGTTCATCAGATTAGCTATGAATTCATTGGATGATATGTTCATCAAATGAGATGATATGTTCATAAGATGAGATGTTATGTTCATCAGATGATATATTCATTGGATGAGCTGCTATGTTCATCAGATGAGTTAT
The DNA here is from genome assembly GCA_002312845.1 of Kalanchoe fedtschenkoi. Classification (NCBI taxonomy): domain Eukaryota; kingdom Viridiplantae; phylum Streptophyta; class Magnoliopsida; order Saxifragales; family Crassulaceae; genus Kalanchoe; species Kalanchoe fedtschenkoi. The sequence goes on from NQLW01000011.1 coordinate 6,652,661, forward strand.
TATGTTCATCAGATGAGTTGCTATGTTCATCAAATAAGCTGTTATGTTCATCAGATTTGATAATATTTGATCAGATTTGATAATATGTTTATAAGATTAGCTAATATGTTCATTGGATGACGTGTTCATCAGATGTGATGATATGTTCATCAGATGACCTGTTAGTTCATCATATGAATTGTTATGTTCATCATATGAATTGTTATGTTCATCAAATGAGTTACTATGTTCATCAGATGAGCTGTTATGTTCATCAGATGAGTTGTTATGTTCATTAGATGATATATTCATCATATGAGCTGCTATGTTCATCAAATTTGATAATATGTTCATCAGATAAGCTGTTATATTCATCATATTTGATAATATGTTCATCAGATTAGCTACTACATTCATTGGATGATATGTTCATCAGATGGGCTGCTATGTTCATCAGATAAGATGTTAAGTTCATCAGATAAGCACCTATGTTCATTAGATGAGTTATTACGTACATCAGATTATATATTCATCATATGAGCTGCTATGTTCATTAGATTTGACAATATGTTCATCAGATGAGTTGTTATATTCATCATATTTGATAATATGTTCGTCGGATTAGCTACTACGTTCATTGAATGATTTATTCATTAGATAAGTTGTTATGTTAATCAGATAAGTTGTTATGTTCATCAGGTGAGCTGCTATGTTCATTAAATTTGATAATATGTTGTTGTGTTCATTGAATTATACGTCCATCAGATGATGTTGAGATTGTTACAGCAAGGAGAGGTGTGGAAGAAGGGTGTGCTTTGATAATCATTGTTAATAAAATGGATCTACTAAGGGGGAAACACATGGCTGAGTTACAAAAGAAGGTTACTGGCACATCACTGGTATTTATTTCAGCACGAGAAGGAAGTGGCAGGGAAGCTGCGCTGTAATGCATTTAGTAGTTGATTTGAATGAAAAATGGTGCTTGCGCTTGTCCACAACTCTCTTAAATAGTTGTCTTCACTCAGGTCAAAGTCTGACCTCCCACTTTTGTGGCATATATATTTGGCAAGTCGTGACTTCCTGATACAAATATCATATTCTTGGCAAAGTCACTTAAAAGATGATTTTGACATTGGTGGCATTTCTATTTGAATATTATGCAGCGTTCAGTCTCTAGAAATGGCGTTAAGCCAGCAGTACCAAGTAGTTGTAGGAGCCGGCCCAAGATGGCTGATGGAGCATCTGTTGAAACTTAATCTCTTCAAAATACCAAATATGTAAATGAGGTTCCCTAAGAAAAGATAAAAAGACATTTTATTTTTGTCATAATTGAGAATGGGGTTTGATCAAAATCACAAAATGGGGAAGTGTAATAATAAGTTTGCAGCCTTATAATGTGATATTAATTTTTGTTGTTTAAATTATGTTTTTGATTAAAAAAGAAAGAGCAGATATTTTCATCAAATGAAAAGTTATGTTCATTAGATGATCTGTTATATTCATCAGTTGAATTACTATGTTCATCAGATGAGTTGTCATGTTCAACATATTTGATAATATGTTCATGAGATGGATAAACTTAGTTTAATGAATATAAAAATATAAATTTGTGATTTAATTATTTTTATTTTGACTTTTCTGGCAAAATAATTTTTTTAAAAAATTTTCTTGTTTTTTTTCTAATTTTTTATTTATTTGTTTCTTGTTTATTTTAGGAATGATGAAATATTAATGAAAATGATATAAAATTATGTCGAGCACTCATCGTCCATCCATGAATTATTAATGGTTCACATACTCAATAGTGCACGATTATTTTATAAAAAGTAGTCTTCGTGATTGCACTACACATTTACATTAAAAATTATTCAAAAATAAGACTTCAACGTAACAAATCTAAACAAACCAATACATTCACAACATCGATTTATCAAGTTATAAAAATATGCATTATGTCTTTATTTGAAATTATTGTGCAAATTTCAACGAGAATGTCCTGTGTATTGTTTTTTTTTGTGGTGATGATCAGGGATTGCATACTCTATCCACTCTGATAGTGACATTTATATTCTCACTGTGGGACAACTCATTACATCTCCAACGTACCAAAACATAAATACGATATTAAAACGGTTGATCTGTATTAGTTATATACCAGAGTGTCGTGTGACATAGGAACATGCCTTCTCACACCTAATTCATGAAAGTTAAAACATTTTGATTAATAATCATTGTCAAATAATGCACCACACGCTTATGACACAACATCACATAGTTACAAGAAAACATTACACATCTTCTATTCTACTGAGTAAAAAAAATCGTACAATTTACCAACAAAACTTCAGACAAGCAATTCACATAATTGCAAACATTTAATGTGCAGCAACACGTATTTTTCTTTTCAAAATTAATGATAATTTTTTTAAATTTATTAATATAAATTACAACGCACATATCTAATCACTCAAATATGTAAATGACCTATCTCCCACTTTATCATCTGACCACAATCCTAATGACAAATTAATGGTAGAAGTGCATAACATAAAAAGGCACACAACGATACACGTTTGAAAGGGTTCAGATATGCAATAGTTAAAAAAAGTTTGAAAAAAAAGAAACATGAAAGAATATTAAGGAAGGTTAATAAAAAAATAAAATGCAAAGTTATCATTATACAATTAAGGAAGATTAGAATAAAATGAAAGATAGAAAAACAAAAGTTATCTGTATAATGACAAAAAGTTGGCAAAAAGTTAATTTTAAAATCAAAAGCACCATGTCGATGTTCTTGCACATGGCTATAAATGGTGTCTGCCATTAATTATATATATAACGTTGTTTAAGTACCGCGTCAAGTCAAACAATATTTCAAGATTAAATTCTTAACCTACCATGTTTTGAAATAAATATTTTTAGCTAAAAATGATCTTTCATAGTGTAGAGTAAACCACCCATCTTCCACGTTTTAAAACTTAAACAGCATGTAGTTGTGAAGGAAGAATTTGCTCTCATTTCATTATTCAATTTTAATTATATTAAAGTTGAGTAATTTATTTCAATTTTGCTCCAATTGACACAATCGAAAATAGATAAACGGGTTGATTAAAGAGAATCGGAAATGACATCCCCAATTTGCCCAGAAGAGATCGTACAAATATCTACCAACTCATCAAACATGTCAATCTCGATTTTTTATAAACATACTACCTTTCCGATTTTGTGGGAGAAAATCAAAAATAGAATGGCACACAATTGAAATTAAATAATGAGATGAAGACAAATTAGAAAATAAATCGAAATTCAAACCATAAACAAGAAAGACCAAATTACTTCACCAAAAGTCATACCTGCATCCTGCCCATATTGATTTTTTTCCCACTTATGACGGATTACAGATCTTAGTTAATTTTTTTCATAGTATCTTATCCATAAATCACCAGTTCAGTGGTATTACTTTATTTATATTAAAAATTTAAAGATAAAATATTAATGGAAGATAAGGACAAGCAACTTGCTGATGATATAGTTGTATAATCCTACTGTACTGTACTTGACATCTCTGAACATAAGTTATTAAAATCGGATCAGACTGATTGGTTCAATATCAAACCGGAAGAAATCGACCGGTTGACCTGGAAACTGATTTATTAAATTATCGTGGGATTCAAACTCGGACCTAATTAGTTCAAAGACAACACATTTTATAACTGCGCTATCAAATCTTATTTTTTAATATTATATTAATTATATATAATTTATTTCAATAATTTTTTTTTAATTTAGCCGGTGGTCCAACTGGTCAATTCAGCCTGTTCAACCGATGAACCAAAAACCGAACACTTGACCAGTTCGATCACCAGTCCGATTTTTATAACTACGCATATGAAACCCACCCACCTCTTTAAAGCCCCAGTCGCCAACTACAATCACGAGCACACCAATTCCTCGCCTAAACTATTTCTGCTGCTTTTTCCAACCGTCATGAAGCTCCTGAGCAAGCTTGGCGCGCTCGGCTCCTGCTGGCAGTCGCCGCCCCCCGCCACCGTCTCCGAATTCGAGCAGGAAAACGCCGCCGCTCCGCCGCCCAAACGACGAAGGCCCGCAGCCGGCTCCTCGGCGCACTGGCGGCCGGCCCTGACGGCCATATCGGAGGACAGTTGTGCAGCATCGTGCGGTGAAGATGAGAGGAAAACCAAGTTGCTGGAGAAGGGGATACGACGACCCAAGGCGATTAGTGTTCGTGTGAAGCCCAGTAACAGCGACAACTCTCCCTGGTGAGTCTTGTGGATTTTCTTGCTTGTTTGGGGTTTCGGAAGTTTTGATTTTGTTTGATGGGGTTTCGTTGGTTTTGGATTTTCAGGAGATTTCAGGCTCAGATTGCGATTCCGGCTTTCTCACCGACGCCCTTCTTGTTCTAAAGTGTTGTGTGTTTGGATGTGTATAATAGTTCTATGATGATTGTGGATCTGGGGTGATGACACGTGTAGCTTCTTGAAGCGGAATGTATAAAATAGATTGTTGCTTGAGGTTTGGTTTCAATGTTAATCTGCTTCATAGTTCATATGCTCCCTCTTTGATGTTGATGAACTAGGTACAGTCAGCGGCCATGAACTCATGATCCAAAATCCAGCCCCTTCTGATTATGTATGATAAATCTGAATACATTTTTGTCCTCTCCTCTCTCTTCAGTGAATCAAAAATATACACAATGGGTTGTCAGGCCCGGATTTGCTCTTGCTATCCTTGATTTTGTGCCACCATTTACAGAATCCTCAACCTCTGCTGCGCCCTGTGGCTTTGAATTTGATCAGCAATGGCGGGGCCCGCCTTGAGCTACATGATAGACTCTAAAATGTATTGACAACTATCTGTAGGTTAAAGCAGATTGAAAGCATAGCGTGGGAAGTGTGGGTTGATATTTGGAACACACCTTTCAGTTGGACCGTCTTGGTAGGAGACTATGGGCTATCGTCATCAGAGCTAGAGTCATCATCCATCCGCCGTTCTTGGATGGCTGGAAACAGTCTTTGTCGAATATCTGGTAAATGTGTCTGAGGAGTTTCAGCGGAGGAATCTGAGGCTGTTGAACCCTGTTTTCTTGGAGGCTGATGTTTTGTTAAGGACTGTTGTATTCCGCTGCACACTTTATCAACCATGATCAGGAAATCGCGGACAATGATGAACAAGCGCAGGCCTTCTTCCTTTCCTGCATTCCCATAGAAATAATCTGCGGTGCTTTTGATCAAAGCCATTATCCTCTTTTCTTCTTCAATGAGATGAGGGATTTCAGCTTCGGCTAGTTCCACAAAACTGGCAAACTTTCTGTGGAACTCACTGTCTTCATCTAGGTTTTTCATGTCAGTGTTCAGGAAGTCCCGCGTTCTCAGCGTTGAATGTCCTAGTTTAGAAACGGAGTTTGTTACTCCATCTGCGTCGATAACAGCTGCCTTTTTAACATCCTCAAGCTCAGTGATGAGTCCTGAAACAACCTGCAGTCCCAGGCTCTTGTAGTATTCTTCTGTTTTCTCAGTAGATTCATCCACCTTCAAGTCAGATGTGCCCGTGTTTTGACTTTGGTTTTCTCTGGCTATACGAATAGCTCGAATGCCTTCAGAACGGATCATTTCTTGAACGACAAAGTGCAAGAGGGTGGTCTTGCCGTCTGTTCCTTTTACGTCAGCAAGTTTTAAGAGCGTGTCCAGTTTGAATGCCTGTGCTCCACCTCGGTACGTACCATCATTCATCCGATTGCCAGTTTTGAGAACTGCTTCAAGTAGTTTCAAGAAGAGCCGGCTGTTTTTTAGCTTGTCACAAGCTACCTAAGAATTGGACAATGGATATATGTAAAATGGATCATCAAAATTTAGTAGCCTAATAGACAGAGAACCCATTATGCAAACATGTCTTACCCCCAAAGTTTCATGAGACTCTTTGATGTTAGCAACCTCTTCCTGGTAAGTGCTCATCAGCAGCAGTGATTCCAGACGCTTAAAAGCATGAGGAATTTCAACCAACCGCTTCAAGAAGCGCTCTGCAGGACCTAGCTGAGAGATCTCGCCATTATAAAGCCTAAGTTTCAATTCCTCATCCGCGGATGGCGCCATCTTGATTAATGTCTGAATGAGCTCTGCTGGAAGCTCAGATCCTGATTTACATTTAAATAAAGAATGTCTCAGTTAGGCACAATTAAATCATAAATAAAACTACCTGAAATATAAAAAACAGGAGATAAAAAAACAGCAGTAAGCTATATGTAAGAAAAAAGTTACAGGAACTGACAAACAGATGTTATAAAACAAATGTTAACTCAACATGCTGCCAGACAGCAAAACATATGTAGTCAGTCACACCAAATAACCAGCAGAATAAACAAGAAATACCTTCTTGGAGGGCGTCACAGACTTCTTCAGTAGTCACATTCAATGCTCGAAGAAGAATCGACAGGTTTTGCGCCTTCCTGGGATCTATTATCTTTATATATTGCGGCACATTATCAAGCGACGGGGCTTCCTTCTTGCGCTCTACATTGTTCTTATCCATGGGAGCATATCCAAATAGGGATTCCATCATTGCCTCATTTACCCTGCAAGTTAACCAAATAACAAGACATGAATTAAATCACTGGACACATGACGCTCCAGAGAGTTGAAACATTAGATAAGAAAATGTATTGCCATACTGAAATGATCCTGCTTTGAGCTCATGCCACACCATCGATTGATCATCAGTGGCCTGCACCTTATCCCAAAAGAAAGGTTTCAATTTGGCTTTTGGAGCTTCAGATTCACCCTTACTATTGTCACCGCCACTAGAAACACTGGATCTTCCTGGCAAGGGCTTCAACCGACCAGGAGGTGGAGGAGGGCGAGCACCTTTGGGCGGCGGTGGTGGTCGAGGGGCTGGAGCAGGAGGTGGTGGTGGCGGCGGCGCGCTAGGTGGAGGAGCAGCTGATGTTACTGCTGCAACTCTTCCATCAATATTTCCAGAAACAGCTCCTGATGATTTCGCATCAAAATGGCCATCTGCTGCTGCAGATGCAATATTAGCAGAAGACTGTATCCTTCCACTGGTGACACGAAACTCTTTAATACTTGCTGCGTTCTTGAAACCTTTAGAGTTCTGGGAGGAACCTGAAAAACAGAAGTACACAAAGCTGATAAACAAATCCATAGGAACATATATCAGTACAGCAGTTGAGTATTATCATACCAGCGGACAGATTACTCATTGTCAAGTTGAGAAGAGGTCTATCATCTTTGGGTTCATAACTTGGACCCACTTTGTTCTTTTTATTTTTCAGCAAGTAAATAAGAAATGCAGCTAGGATAACGGTCGCCATTGACATCAAAGCTATCAAGGCAATAAGTACTTTCTTTTTATGTGCATCATCATTGTCTCCAGCTGAAGGTGCCTGCGAATGTGGTTTACGAGGCATTCCCGCAGTAGGATGAACAACTGGTGGTGGTGAGAGCTTTAAGGGAGGTGGTGGAGATGGCTCTTTAGAAGGTTCAGCAGGAGGGTGGGATACAGGTGAATGTGATTGCCGTCTGGAAGGACTTGGAGAAGGCGCTTGCAATAAACTTGAAGAGGGTGCTCCATACGGGCTCAGAGACAGCACCCCAGATGGGCTTTGAGATGGGGCTCCAAATGGAGATGAAGCGGGAGCTGGGACTGAAAGAAGTCTTTCGCGACGCCATATTAAAGGTGGCTTCATCAGCAGAGACCTTCTTTGAGCATTAGGCCGATCGTGGAACATGTTGACATGCTTTTCAATCCTAGAAGTGGTGGAGCTAGTAAATCCAACGCTTCTTGAGCAAACGAAGAGTTTTTGCTTCACATCAGGGGCTAGAGAATTGAGCATTGCATGCCAGTACCTCTTTTTCCGAGGTGCAGTTTCTGAGTTTGCTTCATTGAAATTACTTTTCATCTCCATCACCTCCGGCCTGCATTTGCTCCAAATCTGCTCAGCCTGCGATCAAAGTACATCGTATAAATCATCCATTTCTGATCACACTAACGGAAAATGATTATGGAAGACATCATCACCCAGACTCGAAGACCATATGCATGAGTCCTCGCCACCAAAATACTATAATTTACAAATCTCATCCCTCACTTATTAAACAAGCATCCATACGGATGAATCTAAGAAGTTAAGCATAAGCTAAACATAGCATGCAAATCAAATTCTCAGTTCTGAGATCTCATCCCTCAACTGGCAAAGTGTGTCTTCAGAAATCTTATACGTCAGAAAATTACACTTCAGAAAACTTATACCCATCGAAATCCAAGTGAGGCATTTCATCAAACATGTAGCTGACTTGTACTGAATACGCATTAACAACGTACCGCATATTCATCAATCTCCCCCGTACATGCATCACCACCATTTCCATTATTCCCGACGTTCGACTGGAAAGCTCTTCTGCTCCCTTCCAAGCTCCGCAACGCAAGCGCAAACACTAAAACCACGCACAAAATCGCTCCGGACCCCACTCTTCTTCTCACGTCCATGGATTCAAGAATCATGCCCGCTCCATTCCCACGCGACCCATCTCATTTCATCCACGTCCGAATCCCTCTCTACGTCTCTATCAACAAAAACCCTAGATCCCAAAACACGGAACGATAGACAACGTAATCGGAAAGCGAAAAACGAAAAACGCTCCGTAATTTACGTGGCGCGGGGGATGTGGATTGGTGGCGCGGCTCTGAAAGACGAGTCGGGCGCTATGGAGAGATGACGTCGATAAACGCAATGAATGACGGGGTGAGGGTTTCGAACGTGAGCGATGCGTGATTGGGTCGATCAAGTTGTGTGGATTACTGGATGAACGGTGGAAATGGGGGATGGGGTGTGGGAGGAACAAATTGGAAATGAAAAGAAAAGAGAGAAAAATTAGGCTGAAAATGGAGGTGCGATTTTTGTTTTTCTGGCAGAGAAGAGAAGAAAGGGAGAAGCTGTTCTTCTGGTTTTGCGGGGCAGGGAAGAGAATGGTGACGACGAGGCGTTACGAGGAGGAAGATGACAGCGTGGAGACAGTGACAGGCGACAGCCACCAAAAGCTGCATTTTTCGTCAGTTTGTTATTATTACGATACAGTCCCGAAAGTTCTGCTTCGTTTATATTAACCCTCATGTAAGGAGAGAAAGACGGAGAACTTAAATAGATATAGAAGCATAGTCATTAAAATCAGATCGAACCGATCAATTCAATCCATTAGACCGAACGCACAGCGAAATGGAAATAACCGGATGAATCAGAAATTGGTTTATGAAGGCCCAGAAAAGTTCAAAGATTGCATATTTATCAATTGAGCTCTTAAATCTTATGTTGTTACAGTGTAATAATTATATATAATTTATATCAGAAGTTTCTTATTTCAAATCAGACGGGCGGTCAATTCGGTCAGTCCGGCTGATTTAATCAATAAACCTGGAACTAGATGTTTGACCGATTCACTGGTCTGATTTTTATAATTGGGTATAAAAGAACTAACATGATGTCGGTCAAATGATGTTCTTGACAAATTGGAAATCGTAATGCTCTTAAATTTGTAAATGGCGGTAACCCCTTTCCATACTTTTTCCAAAATAAAATTAATAAATATAAAAGAGGGTTTTCTGACAATTTTGAAAAAAAATTATTTTTGTCTATTTCATTCATAGTTATAAAAATCGGACTAAAGATCGAACCGGTCAAGCATCTGGTTTTTGGTTCACCGATTGAACCGACCGAATTGATCGGTTTGACTACCTGTCTAATTATTACACTGCAATAACATTAAATTTAGTAGTTCAGTTGGTAGTTATGTCGTCTTTAAACTCTTCAGTATTGAGTTCGAATCTAACATTTCTATATTGAATCTGCCAATTCATTTGGTTATTCATGGTTCGCTGTGTAATCCAAAACAAATATATGATTTGGACCAGTACTTGGTCCGGTTCTCGATCCAATTGATTGAACCGGTTGATTCGGTCCGATTTTAATAACTATGGTTTCATTATTCTCGATTGCGGCAAAGTTATTTCAAAGAAAACTTCAGTAACTATGAGTTTCAAAAAATAATAACTAAACAGCATACTACAATTTAAAATATATGGACAGGGCATGAGACCGAAAGCATTGCTATAGATTTTGAAGGAAAAGAGTTAAAGTATTTGAAAGGAGAAAACAAATAGAGGAGAAGTTAAAAACAACTAGTTGATCTTTAGTTAGGGAGGGTTTATGAGGAGAGAAAAAAATATAATTTAATTATTGAATTATTCTCAAGTTCATAAAAATTGAATGATAAAATGAGGTCAAATGCGTCTTGTTTCCCATTTACTTTCATCCACTAGGAGTGTAAATAAAAATTAATAAATCGTTGAATCGAATCAAACTTAAATAAATTGGAAGATTCGATTCGGTTTGGAGTATTAGTGAGTTTGGTTACAGTTTCCATTTTTGAAAAACCAATGATTTATGATTCAGTATTTTTTTTCTTCAAACTGGACCGAACCAAACTGCATTATTTCACTAAAATTCACATATGATTTAAGGATTTTAATCCATAATGCTAAGCAGGTCTATTTTCATGCAAAACAAGATACTTTTGGTACAATACAAGGTAATTTTGGGATAAAAAAAAGGTTTCGATGAGATTGACCGTGAAAATTAATGATTGACCGTGAAAATCAAAACTCGGCTGTTTTTTCCTTGACATTATGAGATTAGAATCCATAATTGTAACATCTTATCATCTATATCAAATCTGAATGAAAAGAGAGTTCTAATCCCTCTAAACTCGTCAAATATCTCCTTGAAAGATTTCACCATCAACTTTTTTTTTTTTTAAAAAATAATTTTCTTTTTCTTCTTATCTCTCACCTAAAATCAATTCAGAATTACTACCCAGAACCAGAACAACAAATTTCGTTAGCTGTCATTTTAGGATAGAAGTATCAATACAATATTATTATTCCTATTAAGAACATAGTAATAAAAGACAGGATAACTGATGCTACAACTCTACGGTTTGGTGTTCACGTGTCGACCATTATTAGCCAAAAGGCGTAGCCAACCCCATGGAGCCAGCCAGCACCTGGCCTTCCTCCAACGAGTCTCTGTCCCTTTGCTCCTCCTCCTCTGTCAATCTGTCATTTCATCCTCAAAACACCAACCAACGACACCAGAACCAGAAAAGTGTAGCAACCCCTTCACTTCATTATTCATAAACTCCTCCACTGATCCGCTCATCTTTTCCGCTTTTTGGTTCTTTCCAGCTGAAGTGAAATGCCGATGTGCTACATCGGCAAAGCTACCAAGATCTTCATCTTCATCGTCACCCTCCTCCTCATCATCGGCCTCGTCCTCGGATTCGGTCTCTTCCGCCACCACGTCACCAAATCCAGCAACTCCTGCTCCGGACCCGACGCCGACGCCTCATGCTTCCAGCAACCCCCCACCACCACCACCTTCCCCTATCCCAATTCCGTCCCTTCATTCAACCCTCCCACACCCACCTCCTTCTCTCCTCCGCCCCCAGACCAGACCCAGAACGCTCCCGCCCCGCCCGCCGTGCCCGACCCGGCTCGGAACCCCCCGCTCGATTCCAGCCCGCCCCCGCCTGCTGCGGAGACTGAATCTCCCCCGCCGCCCCCGCCGCCGGTCGTTGTTGTCACTGAATCTCCGCCGCCTCCGGTGGTTGAGCCGGGTGCACCCGCGCCGGGGCTGAGCCCCCCGAGCACGACCACCCCCGCGACGCCCGCGCCAATGCATGCTCAGCCTCGCAAATTTCTGACACATTTCTGATGTGGGTGTTCTTGATTCTCATTGGATATGATGATGAGATTGGGGTGTGGATATGATGATGAAAAATTCCGAAATTTTTTAGGATTTTTTCTTGGGGGTTTTGTGTTGATCCAGCGTGTGCTATTTCAATCTACCATCAGGTTTCAGGTTGGTTGTTCAATGGAATCTTCACTGTTAGTCTCCACTCTTCACTCATTCATCATTGCTTTACCCTACCCTACGAACATTGATGCTGTTGTTTTTGTCTCCTGCGAGGCTGCTATTTTTTTGTTTTTCAAAACTGTACTTTTTGTTGGTTTTATATCAAAGTGCTCCAGAGTTTCACTTGAGAGAAAGGGAATGGAAGGAAAGGGGAGAAGGGTGTTTCTGAATTTTTGCAGGAGGAATTTGAGTAAAACACTGTAAACAGAGGAAGTCGGGGTGAAAAGACCATTATACCCTCGTTCTTTTTATATTTTTTACATGTAGGGTTAAAACATGTTACTGAATCTTTTCTGTTCTCTCCCACTCCCACCTATGAACAAACAAAGATTTAAAGTAGTGTTCTTCAGTTTAAAATAGAAGAGACGAAGTAAAAGAAGGCATTAAGTTGTTCTTGAGTTTTTAAGGAAGTCGGGTCAACTTGAAGGAATTTGGAAGGAGAGAAACACATTCTCCCATGTGAAGGGGAAGGGATGTATTTAATATTAAAAGACCATAATGTTCTTATTCTTTTGTAGGGTAATTTAATTATTTTATTTTATTTTTACTCTTATCAATCTAAATCCCTTTTAAATTCAAAAACACATATTTTTTCTTTCCACTCTCTAATCATTCTCTTTCTTTTCTTTATAAATATTTCTCTTCTCTTCTCTCCAAACTTGGAAACAAAGCCTAAGACATTTATGAAAGTGGTTCATGCCTACAACTCAATATGGAGCACGGTTTCATATGTAATTCTAAACATCGTGATAAATATTTTAAATGATATTTTAAAATTATAAGCGTAATCCACATATTTAGACTTTTTAAATGAATTGGATCGGATTTTCTACTACGCTTAGAATTTATAAGCACTATCTAAAGCTACATCTAAGTATTTAATAATTTGTTCATTAATTTAATAAGAAAAATATAAAAAATATAATATGGCATATGGCCCATCTACAGAGTCGTGTGAAAAATTTATTCAATATGTGTGAAAATTTATAAAAATAAAATTTATGAGCATATCTTAAAAATAAGATAGATCAGACAATAAAATAGGACCGTTGTACTTTTATACTAGACGAGCTAAATGGAGCCAAAAAGCTTCTGAATTCATGATGCAGAGGACATAGATTTCACCTTCGACCTTCTTACCATTAGGTCACAATCCTGATTACTAATGTAATATCCATACGAAGTGAATACAATCCAATTGCGCTAAGGGTGCGGCTCAGTGACCAAAAGAGGTTAATTTATGTAAATTCTCAGGCCATGAGTTTGAATTATTTGGTTATCCAATATTTGCGTTAAAATAATAATAAAAAAACTCAAACCAACTAAGATTTCTACCATGGAGCCGAACTTGAGTCAGCTTCAGAAGAAAAGTATGGCAGTATGGGCAAGTCAATGTAAAGAAGAAACAAGATATGTTTGAAACTTGGGGCTCCTTGGGCTAGACATTACCTATTTGCCAGCTTGGGACATTGGCATGTTGGTGGTGCCACTGCCACTTGAGTAGGGACCAGCTTTGGTCCTCACTCACGCCTCATCCTATCAGAAGCTTAAACAACCAAGGTTTATCCCTCAAGCTAAAATAATTCATCTGCCTTTAATTATTTCTTCATCTACTGCATCAACTAAACTGAATCACCTTTGACAATAAAAATCTCAACTTTTAAGCTGGTAACATGGCAAGGGCCATGAGGTGATGGGCAAACCACCGCATTAAAAACATTTAACCTTAATTGGGAGTAACTCACAGTGGTGCTTGTTCCAAGAGTTAACTCGGGTAGTTGAAGAGTCCAAGTCACGGAACATGCTCGTCAAACTGCGGCTAGCGAAACCGCTGCTTCCACCAGGCTCAGCCAGACCAGAAGTGCCAACCCGTGAGATGCGCTGAACGATACACTAACTGCACAGCAATGGATACGCAAAGTGAGACCTGTACAGCAATATTCAATGATAATGTGGTAAGTGCCAGCCCATGTGTGCACCGCACTAAAAAACAGAATGACAGCCTAATAAAATCATCCGGCATTACAAAGGTGAGGGGGGCATGAAACTCAGCCATTTTAATGGAAGGCATGTTCTGGAAGTTGGCAAGGTTTACCAAGTCACACGTGTTCGAGTAAAATAATTAGTCAAGTTCACAGGTATGTTCGTATTACAACCTCTGTTACTCTCCCAAGTATGAATATGGCAAAGGAAGACAAGCTTTATGAAACTGTGAACTTATCATCAGCTTATAGCAAAGAGTGCAAAATCAACTTCCAAACAGCTCAACAATATGTTTGCTAAAGTTAACTGCCTAGGTCAATGCAGTCTGTTAAAACAAATGATGTTATGGTGCCTTAGTTTGCTTGCTCTAGTCTCATGAGGGAACCCGCATGGTCTTATTAACCCGGCCCAACAAATTACACAAGTTATAATATTATTCTTTGATTGCTTGATGTCAAACATATAACTTGCTTATAAGCAGGGGAAAAACTGCAGAGGAAGCAGTAGCACAGTACCTTTGTTTCTTTAGGTTTCATCTTTCCATCAGTGCTTGTACGCTCAACCTTGAAGTGGAATTGCAGAATACCATTCTTCCTCTGATTTAAAGAGCGCTGGAATTGCGACGGAGAAGTTCCATGAGAAGTGTGCAAATGGGAGTACTTATCTTTCCTGGGACCTGTGCATGGAGGCGAATCTGGAGGTTACTCTTACTCATCTCAGCTAATTTCAAAAATCATCTCATCACAGTCCTTTGTCTGCCAATCAAACTTCAGATTGTTAACAATCCCTGGAAGCAGTAGCCTTGCATCTTCCATAAGAACACCATGAGACTGATCTCCTGCAACAAACTCACACACTGAACCATTCATTTCAATTACACTGCAGCCAGGAACTTTTTTCACCTTTCTCTCTTCCATTCCTTTTCTTACCCTCGCTACACTGTCCCATTTATTTTCGGTCGCAAGCATATTGGAGAGAAGGACGTGAACCCCACCATGATCAAGATTTTGAGCTGCTAAATAATCAACCATTTCCGTACCCAATTCCACATCACCACGAACTCTGCAACCATTAAGCAATGCACCAAGAACATATGAGTCTGGCTTCATTGGCATCTCCTTGACAACCCTTTTGGCCTGTTCTAACATTCCAGCTCTGCCTAAAAGATCTACCAAACAACCATAATGCTCAACAGCAGGCTCGATTGCATAAACCCTTTTCATGCTGTCAAAAATCTTCAACCCTTCTTCCACCGATCCCATTCTGCTGCAAGCATTAAGCACACATATGAATGTAACTTCGTTCGGAAGCACACCTTCGTTCTGCATTCTGACATATAATGTCATTGCCTCAGCAGTCTGATTATGATTTGCAAGTCCCGAAATCAATGAGGTATAAGCAAACACATCCTTGACTGAAAGACACTCGAAGACATGACGAGCTGTGTCTATAGAACCACATTTTGCATACATGTCAACAAGGGCTGTTCCCAGCACATTGTCCACGTCCATCTTATTCTTGTCAATGTAAGAGTGTATCCATCTGCCCTGATATAACGCACCCAAGAAAGCACAAGCAGTGAGCGCACCCACAACGCCAGCGTGATTAGGCCTACAACCAGAAATCTGCATTTCATTGAAAAGCTCCAGTGCCCCCTTAAACATTCCAACCTGAACATACCCATTAATCATAGCACTCCACGACACAGCGTTCCTCAACGGCATTTCATCAAAAACCTCCCGCGCGAGACCAATCTGTTCCGACTTCACATACCCATTAATCAAAGAAGTCCAAGTGATCACATCCCGGCTAGAACATTCATCAAACAGCTTACGTGCGTACTCCACACACCCACAACAAACATACAAATGCACCAACCCATTCACCACAAAATCATAACCCTCCCAACCCCATTTCACAACGTGCGAATGCAGCCCCAATCCCAGTCCCAAGCTCAGCACATCCCCGCACGCCCTCAGAATAAACGAAAACGTGAAATTGTTGGGCGAGAACCCGCCGCCGCACCCCAGCATCTCTTTATACAAAGACAACGCCTGCATTGGCTGCCTCCGCTCCGCGAACGCCCTGATCATGGTGTTCCACATGTATGTGGTGCGATGAGGGATGCACTGAAACAAGTTGCTGGCATGAGTTAGGTTCCCGGAGCTTGAAATTGCGCAGAAAGATAGGATCTTTCCGGCTGCATACGGGTCTACAATCGCGCCGCATACTGTGAGATTAGATTGAATCTGCTTGATGTGGGAAAATGTTAAGGATTCGTTGTCCAGCAATGAAAGAGCTCTGAAGCTCGATTTCATGTAGTTTGATCTCATTCGAAAAAATCACAATAAAAGTTGCATCCGACATCCTCAGTTACATTGTCTTTAAATATTCATCTATTAGTAAATTTTGATTATTATTTGGTTTTGAAAGTTTGAATTTCACAATATTCAGCATCTTACGCAAGAAATTACTTTTCAAAATATTTCACATCCTGATTGAAGTCCTTGTTATTCATTGATTGAATTTAGGACTTGAATGCTAGGTGGGGGAAAAAGAAAGGGAGGGAGTATGGCTTATGTTGGACAATAGTGCAATGTATAAATATACTATACTGTAAATGAGTTGATATATAACATTTTTTTCTTCTGGAAATGATCAACTTTGATTTCAAAAGAGAGCATTGTAGACTAGGCCATGAAACCTATAAATGCCTATTAATCCGAGTGCTATGTGCAAATCTTTGCAATGTGTTTTTTATCAGCTTTGAGGATTGAGTATCAGTCTTAGAAAAAGTGACCAACTGCATAACTTAGGCTAGCTACTTTTAGATGAAAGTCAAACTTTTTTTTATCATTGCACATATTACCTAATCATCTAATGAGGAACTCCATAATTGAACAAATATATATGGATGAGAGAGTGTCAGTGTCCCTTTGTCAAAATGATTAATCTTTTGCTCCTAATAAATATTAAAAAATCCAGAGATGAACAACAATTATAGTAGAAAATACCTATTTATGGGTAGTTGAGTGTCAAATTTTTGGGTCGGCTTATATTACATTGTATTCCCATTATAACTCAAAAGTCCAGACTTGTAAGTCACGGTCAACAATCAAATATAAGTCATATCTTCTTCTCCTCAATAACCGATGTGAGACATTTCACCAATTGATTACTATCTGATTCATGTCTATGAGGAGCGCTCTCACCTCTTTGCTCTCTTTCGCAATTTTCTCTATATCTTTGAATTTGTCCTCTAGCGCTGTAAAGTGCTTTCTCTGTTTGTGTCTCCTCCTTAGTCTCCGTCTTGATTGTGAATTTTGTCATTTGTTGCGCTAAGGCTTCTTGATTTACTAGTAGATTTTCCAACTTTACTAGTGATGGTTGTTTAGGCCGTCCTTGTAGTGCCGCTATAAAGCTATAATACTCAGGTCTTAATCCATTTATAATAATTCTTCTTTTTCGATCATCTCCAAGTTTGGCTTCATCATCCAACTGTTTTATTTCCCAACACAAATTCTTTATCTTGAAACTACTCACTAATAGAGAACTTACCTTTAGTGATGTTCATTAGTTTTCTTTCCAACAGTTGAAGTCGAGCAGGATTGTTCTTTGAGAAGAGTGATGCTAAGATATCCCACGCTTCCTTTGGTGTCTCCACATCTTTAATTTTGACTAACAAACTCTTATCAATACTTATCTTGAGAGCATATAAGACCTTACCAGCTTTGATGTCTCATAACTTATATGTCATATCATCTTTTGGAGGTGGTGAGGTCTCACTACCTGCTACTATCTCTCAAAAGTCTTGTCCTTTAAAATAAGACTTCATGCAAGACTTCCATTCTCGATAGTTATACTCATTTAGTTTCTCCATTGATCCAATCATACTACAAAAATCTTCATCTAAAGAGCAAAAGATAGAGCCTACCTTCTATATGATTGGTCCCTGGTCAATCCCTCTTCACAGTCCATGATTGTGCTTCAACAAAATGTCCTCGCACAGAGATACTGTGACTCAAAAGCCCAGGCTTGTAAGTCATAATTCAACAATCCAATATAAGACACATCTTCTTCTGCTTCTAAATAGAAGACGTGGGACATTTCACCAAGTGTTTTGAACCGGTTCATATTGGATTATATCCCCACTGTGACTCAAAAATCTAGAGTTGTAAGTCATGATTCAACATTCCAATATAAACACATCATCTTATCCTCAAAAGCCGATGTGTGACATTTCATCAAGTGCTCACTCAACACTGAGATGATCAAGACCAAAGTTAAAACTTGTCAAAAGATTTTAGATTCTAGTTCTGGTTGGGACATCTCGGTGATTATCCGATGAAATAATCAGGAAGCACACAAAATGGGTATATATGAGTCTCTCCCCAAAAGTTTAAGCCAATCCTAAAGAATGCGGTTTTCGGGATAAAAACAAAAAACAAAACTTCAGTAGCAAATATTATGATGGGGTTGACTATGGTCCACTCATGTGATTGTTTCCAGGGTCTTAAAGAGAAGAAGAATCTACAATATCCTCCTGATCCTCAATGGAGAGAACATTAACATTATGGATCCCATTAGTAAACAACGCTCTTTCAACGGTTTGCAAAGCACCATTGCACTTCATTTCTTTCTCCAGGTGCAGGCAGTAGCTCTCAAACACCTTGTAGCTCACCGTCACGTCAAAATCCAGCATGAACAGTAACTCCAGTTCGAGCCTGTTCAGATCCGCATTGCTCACTCCTCCCACCCTCGCGTAAAAGGCATTGTTATAATGCCTGCCACATTGAATAAAATGGTGTCAGATTCAGATGCTTGCATGACACTTCCTTTAGAATAGTTCAAACAGGCGTAAATTAATATCTATTCTGTTGTCGGAAGTGTGTTGAATGAGATAGTTTTCACTTTAAAGTTGGATGTTTTAGGTGTTGAATTTTCGGGTCGGCTCATATTGGATTGTATCCCCATTGTGACTCAAAAGCCCAGGCTTGTAAGTCATGGTTCAACAATCCAATATAAGTCACCTTCTCTTCCCTTCACTAGCCGATGTGGGATATTTCGCCAAGTGACATACTCAACAATCTCCCCCTCACTTGGGGAAATATCACATGCTCCCCCTCGATCAATACTTCGCTATGCCCCTCCTCGTGGCATGCGTCCTCATCGTAGGTGCGCACTCTGCGTCTCCCCTGCTCTCTGGGGTCTAACCTACGTCTTATTCGCCCTGCGATTCTCTCTGGCCCAGCCAATTTACTCGCACTCTTTGCGAGCCACTTACGCCGCCCTGTGACGTCCTTCGTTCTTGGGGTGCCTCTATTCGTTTTCTTGGCCTCAACACTTATCCCTGGTCCCGGATTGAACCGTCGGCTCTGATACCATGTTGAATTTTCGGGTCGGCTCATATTGGATTGTATCCCCATTGTGACTTAAAAGCCCAGGCTTGTAAGTCATGGTTCAACAATCCAATATAAGTCACCTTCTCTTCCCTTCACTAGCCGATGTGGGATATTTCGCCAAGTGACATACTCAGCATTAGGTTCAAATCTCATCGCTCTGAATACCAAACAATTATCTCATGTACGTACACTCTGTCGACTTTGTAAACATATTAGATTGCTTACTCATCATCGAGGATCTTGGAAGCAACCATGACGCTGGTGAGTAGCAATCTATGAACATTGAGAGACACAACGAGAGACTGAGGATGTCTGTGCACCAATCGATCCACGTAGGCATATCCAACGACAAAACATGATGGGCTACAGTTTGTGTACTTGTAGATCCTCTCCAAGTACTTGGGAATGCTTATGGCCGGGGCTCTCACGCCATTGAACACGCTGAGATTCTTCCTATTCCAGGATGCTTCTTCCAACCCATCATCAACTAGTCCATCGTTTCTCGCCACTAGTCTCTCCACGACATAGGATAGCATGGTCAGGAAGCTTGGCGTGGAGCTTGGCTCGCACGCTCCGTCTATGAGCTGGAGGCGCCGCTCGTCTGTGGCTGCGGCTGCGGCTGCTGCCATCATTTGTTCTCAGAGCTGCACCACGGCTGAGCAGAAAGGGAGGAGATAGGTTTATGAGAGAGTTTGGGCACTTGGGGTCCAGGTATAGAAACTTGTAGGAAGCCTTGTCTTAATCTGATTACTGGAAGTTTGGAAGGATACCCAACTGAGGCTGGCTACGCCGACGATGGACGGATGGATCTGACATCTGAAGTAGGGTTTGATTGAAGCCTTCAGATAATATGGGTCAAATAATGGGAAAAGGTTGAAAGTGATTATAAATGGAGCCATATAAAATGTGTGGCTTGAAGTACCTTGGCTGGCCATGATGCACTAACAGGATAATGTGAACAAAGAACAAGCAGCTTCTGGCAGGCTCTATCCGAATCTTGTCATGACAGGTCAGCCTTCATTGAATCTAGTTCATTTATTGTGTCGAAAAGACAAGGGACGAACAAGCTTACAGATCAGCATGTCAACTAGAACATGTCAGTCATTTGATACATGCTTATATGCATAATGAAGCTCATGAACAGAAATACTATGTCAGTAAATTGGTTGCATCGATGCCTCACTTGCCGATGTTTTAGGCTTCAGTTTGTAGTTACCTTCATCAACCTGGATAAGGAGCATCTGACATATGAAAAAGAATTAAGATAACAAAATGAGCAGATCTCTGACTTTGGACTGAACAAGGGTGTAGTGCGATGGAGAGGTTTCAAAATCGTGCATAGTATCTTTATATATTGTGATTGCTGTTGGAGCCGAGTAATTGGGTTTCTTCGCTTGGGATCTCATTCATGGAAACAATGGGCAAGTTTGATTTATTGGTCATCTTGTTCCACTCATTCTCAACTCGAAAGAAGGCCCACTGGAATCGACGGTAGATTTCCAAGGCAGTGATAGTGAATACTGTAATATGGTTGTGTCGAAGATGAGCAGACAACTTGTATGTCCATGTGCACCGCAGAATCAAGTTGCTGCTAAGCACCCAAAAGAATACCTGCAAATCCATACAACACAGTTATGATAGGCTGGATGTGACACTACTACAAGATTGTTTGATCCAGCAAGTTACTTGCAATGGGAACTATTCTGTAGAATGAATGACAGCAGTAAACGAGGGAAAATAAACAGGCTGATGGGGGTGTCTAGTGAATCAATTGGTTATCTATTCAATTATAAACTTTTCAAGATAAAATACGATGCATAGTAGTTTCATTTGGCAATTATAAAGTCATAAGTAGAAAATGATCCATTGCTTACCCATTTTCGCCCATGAAATATATAAGAGAAGAGGCTGGGCTTGTTGAATTTGAAAACCCGGGAAAGCACACTGAAACAAGAAAAATCAAGTCAATGATGTCAACCAATATTTAAATAATTATCTCATGGAAAATCCAGAAGCCTAGTGTCCAAAGTTTACTGGAATATGTACGACAGAAAAAATATTATGACTGCAAGACTGCAATAACCACTGCTTCAGATTATAGACATGCAGAAAAACGATGTTCCGTACCTCAAATCCCAATCTCGGGTGACATCCCAGTAAAAGGAATACATGGAATTGATAACACCAGATAGTAACCAGAGAGGACGATATACATTTGTCCAGCTGTCTGGGAAGACATGATACTTAAGAGCCGATAGAAAGATGACTGGCACCGCAGTTGAATACTTCAAAGCTGAAACATAAATAAGGGCAAGAAAAAATCTGAAGCCATGGGAGGTATTGAGCAAACTTCACAATGACATCAGAATTGTTAAGTAGGTAGATATTGATATGCTTAGCTCAAACCTAAATGCATTTTGACAAAACAAAAATATAAAATATTGATTGAATCAGAGAGACATTTTTATAGCTTCTGTACCATTAAAAAGTGATGCCCTCTCACGGGTATCCTTGTATTGACGAAGACACTGGAATAATCTGAAAATGTAAGGCAACACAAGAACAATGGGGATCGCAGCAGAATGGCTACCACAAACGGAATCAGCTTCAAACCACGCAATAGTTGCAACCTGTGGAAATTTGAATTTGTGATGTTGCACCGGACCAAAAGTTTATGTTTAAGACCTCTTCAAACTATGTACGAACCTGTCGATGAACCATGCGGCAAACTGATCGCTCCATATCTGAAAACACCTGCACGAAATGATCATTTTTAATTCATTAATGAAGTGTAGTGTGACTAACATAGATGATAACAACGGTTTCTGTTAGTTCTGCAGATAAGCAGAGTGCTAACTTAAAACATGGAACTGGAGTACCAGTTCTTTATCAACCATCCAAACTCCCACGATTCTAGTGTCTCTTAGATATTTGCTAAACAGAACAGATAAGCGTACGACTAAGTAATGGTTTCCAGCATCCGAACTCCAACGCTATTTCAAAATCAATCAAATAGCATTGTAAATGGTAAGTGTTGCTAGCTTTGGTTTTCCTACCTTTGACATAGATGTCATAATATCAGCCAAGAAGAAGTCGGGGAAAGTAATTGCCTGCAATACATAAAAGATTGCCTTCCAATAATCATTTTGGGAGGTGGGAACACGAGTGTTTTGAGTGCTCAGAATATCCAGGAAATTTTAAAAAAAATTCTTGCAAAACTTGCCTGTAATGGCAAAACAATGCGCCATAGAGTCCTTAAAAGAAAGTATCGAGATGGCAAGAAGAAAATATCAAAAGGGGATATGAGGATCATTACAGAAGCTGCATATAAGAGCACCTGTGATATTTAAAATAATTTGGTCATATTGGTGAATTGTTTGAAAAAACAACTACAGAATTAGGCATTAGTTTCATATTTTGATTTAATAGCATCACATTTGTATGTTTATTAAAAAGATTCAAGTGCATGATTACCATCTTTCAGCATACATGAAGAGACTTACTATGGGTTCAGACTGGTCCCTGATTGGACAACAATAAAGTTACCTAAATTTGATCAAATAGTCTCTATAGTTTCAGTCATGCAAGGAGACAAAAAATATGTAGAAGTTCAGAACTACTAACATTTACCTACATAATTGTTTTCTTTTGATGAGTGACAATCTGAAAATAATGTAACAGGTATCCAGAAATGTATACTTAAATGAACTGAAAAAATGAACTGGGAGAACTGAAAGAGGAAGCATCTATTACACTGGTTGGGATGCAGCAAGGGATACTTCACCATGTGAATAAAGGTATAGGTATGCCGTCATACTAGTTGGAACAACAATGGTCATCCAGGTAGCACACTGCAAGCATTGGTACACTTCAAGTCATTTCAGAAACAGACACGCAGATCATTACAGTACAAACATTGAAAAATTCACTATAGATAAGAACCCCTGACTAATTGCTTTTCAACATTCAACAAAAATACGACTAGGTAAACAACCACAGAGCTTTGTCAAAGTATTCTTGGTATTAAATTCAAAAGTAGTAAATAACACTCCGTGCATTGCTTTACTTTGAGTTGAATATCATCAACGAAAATATAGAAGTAACGGCAGAAAATATACTACTTCACAATAAGGCTAGCAGTACATCATTGTACCTTCCATATTTCATTGTGAGTTAGATGGTATTGGTCCAAATCAAATACTTTAGAATAACTGATGGTGGAGTTAGAAAAGACCCACAAGTTTACTCCCCAAAGCCAAACCATTAGATTCTGCAATACCAAAGGCAATGCAAAGCAGCTTCGATGAAGAAAATATGTATAGACTGAAACTAGATGGCAAAAAATAAATCACTTACTAACCACAAGAAGAAGAGGATTATAATACAGAAAGGCTTCATAGAGAAACAGATCCCACTTTTCACCAATTCGCGTGACTGAATCCCATCCAGTCTGCAAAATATGTCCCGATTCAGATATGGACCACATCAAACATGGTTATACATATGTCAATGACAAAATAGCCAAATTAAAACAAAACATATATAGCTCACCTTGCAACAAATGAAACCCCAGATGATAAACAACAGAACCTAAAAACAATGAGAATAAAGATGTCAAAAACTTATTTACTTTTGAAAGGAAAGCAAAGTGATAATTTTTTTTTGAAATGAAAGTGAGAGTACCAGAGGTAAGAAATGAAGAAATAAACAAATTATTAGCAACACAATAAGAGATTGTGTTTCATCTGTCAATATAAAGCTGCTGATAATCATAGATGTCACAATCCATATTTTGACAAGAGAATACAACACAAACAAAATAAAAAGTAAAGTTGCACGAGTAAAGAACCTTGAATCTCCACAACAGTACAGGAGATGGCACTATTGTGGCAGCACTCAAGGGTGTGCTCAAGCCCTTCATTTCATCTGACTCTGTTAAAAGTGGGAAACCTTCTTCTGCACTGCTCCCACCTTCGGTTGAACCTGAAGTTGAAATTCCATTTAAAAGAAGGCAAAAAGAATATATACAAATGATAACGCCGATGAAATGATTGTAAAACTATATCCTAAATTGTCTCCTACTGGGATCAATGAAAACAGGCCTGCTTCCGGATTTCCTTAGATGTGGACTATTGGAAGGCACTGTCACAGACCCTCCATACATAGGTCAAGCTGCAAAATGCAATGCAATCTAGTTTTGTAGCAAGTACAAAGTTTCTGCAATGGAATTAACAATTCATCAGGTCAACACACTAGTCAAGAAGAGGAGATATACAGATTACAGACCACATGATACAAAGATTATAAAAGGCATTCTTCTTTGAATTCGTCGCTGACTCAAAATATTGCTCATTCAGTTTAAAAAAAATCATCAAGATTCATTATACATGGATTCAAAATGGAACCACATGGATATTACATTTTATGTATCAAGCAACAACCCCTAATGTGAGCTCATGTCCGTTCTCTGATGCATTCTTCTGTTTCCAAGTCATGTAACACCTTATTACTCCAGACATACACACAAGTCTACAAAAAAACTGCACAAAGCATCCACCATTTGGTTCGTTTAGTAGTATCTTAAGAACACTGTTGCCACCATATCCTAGACAATGGGAACCAACAAAACCAATAGCCTCAAAATTCCAACCCATTTCCATCTCTTACATGAAATGCACCTAATGCAATTGATCATCAATTATATAATCTAGTATTCCTCTGTAAAGCCGTCTAACACATTGTACCAAACACCACACTAAACTCCAAACCTGAAAACATAACATAATCACTCGACCACTGGTCAACAACCGACCTAGTCTCCACACCATTCCATCATCAAACCACAACACCGACATTGAGCACCACAGTACAGCATCTACAAAGTATTTTCGATCCTACGTCATAATCATCAAGAAAATTATAATTCAAACCCAAACGCCGCTCAAACAACACGAAACCGTCAACGAACGGTAACGGAATATGATCGGATCTGCGGAAGCAAATGTGAATAAGTCAACACAGATCGCTGAAAACGCACCTCCGATTTCGTCTCTTCCGGAAGGAAAATGTTCAAAGAAAGCATAAATCTCCAACTCTGCTTCACTGGATGTCGCTCGGGGAAGCGCAATATGACGACTTGCGTGAGATTGAAGAAGAGGGAGATGATGAAGGAAACGTGCAACGGACTAGAACAAACGCAAGCTCATCATAGGGGTAATTTCGTCATCCTGTCAGCTCCCCTGTACGTCCTCGTTTTGTTTTTGACATCTCTATTTGGGCCCAGTACTGGGCTAAATATAAGACCCAAAAGAGAAACAAGATCGCTACAGTATCAGGCCCAATAAATTTTAGCACGGTATTCGTCGTTAAATATAGGGGTGTCTGGGTTTCGGGTGACCCAGCCCAAATAAATTCAATTAAATCGAATTCGGGTTAAATTATTTTATTTGGATTAGTTTTGGGTTATATTTTTTGGATTGGGTTGGACAAATTGAATTCAGGTTGACCCAAATTGTAAAATACAACCAGAATTATAAATATATAAAAAATATAAATATAAATATAAAATAAAAATATGAATAATTAAAATTTTAAAACAATTTCAAAAATTTAAAATATTCTTAATTTTTATTTTTTTAATTTTTTTATTAATTAAAATAAATGGGTTGACCCAAATTCAACCCAAATTAACAATTTTGAATTTGGGTTGGATTGGGTTGTGTTGGATTATTTTGAATTCGGGTTGGGTTTGGGTTGATTTATTTTATTACAAATGAATTTGGGTTATGAAAAACTCAACCCAAATTTAATTTTCAACCCCTATTTACACCCCTAGTTAAATATGTATTCGCTGTGTCGTGTGTTACTAGAGAAATGTGCTCTATTATTATCAATGACGATTAGTACATGTCATCTCATCGGATGATTTTTTTTTTCAAATGAAATTAATTTGCTACGTTTTCAATCATTTTTGTCACCAGATCTGATTTTTTTCCATTCTTGGCTTTTCTTCTTTCGGAACAACGTAAATGGTGTAGATTTTCGCACTGCTGAACTGGGACAATCATACTTAGTTCATTTCAGTCCAATCACCAGCTTGCGTGGCTGCCTAGTAGGATTTTCATTTTACCGAAATGCGAATAGCCTTAATAATGTTATTATGCTTGCGTTAATATTTTCTCAGTTCAGAACTGTTATATTCTTAACAGAACATGACAGTTCGGAACTGTGCAAAGCCTCAATCAAAAATATCCCACAACCATTTCTCCTCCATTCTTCTCCCCACTCCTTTCTCTCGTCAGTGATCTGGCGATATGGTGCATGAGTCACTGACGCGTGCAATCGAAGACCGGCGATCCACGATCCGACATCCTGAGTAGCTTGCTTTGGATCGACATTCAACTATCAGATTTTTATAAATTCTAGGGTTTAGGATTAGAATGTGATAGTTTCTAATCAAATGGGTTGAAAAAGATCAATTGATTAGAGGCCTATTGAAATATATATGTTAGGTATAAACAATTTTATGTTTGGAATTGTTAGGAGGAGATCGTCTTGTTTGATGATTGAGCAATAGTGAATTGATACTGTCAACACGTTTGATAATTTTGTTAAATAGAAATGGCACGCACACGGTTAATGTTTGACGACGCTGAAATGTCGATTTTAGAGACGTTAGATATGCCAATTGTGGATGAGTTTGATCCTGAACAAGTAGAATTGTTAGAAGAAGACATGGAAGAGGTTGAAATCCTTGCTAGGGAATTATTTTCAGAGAATGGGCATGACAAGTTTGAAAACCCTTTTGTCGATGAGTATGAAGATAACCTAGGTTGATCGATGGATGTTGAACTTGAGGAGAGTTCTCAAGCAACGGATGATCAGATGGGCCATGAATTGAGGAATAATTCAAATGAAAAGGATGTTGTTTTCCAAACTAACACGCCTTTGTTTTATGACTATGGTTGTTCTGATGGATGTGATTAATTGGCTGATCTTGATGAATATTACAATTATTGGGATGCGATCCAGATAGAGGGAGGTCACCTTACTATGTCCATCTATCCTAGTTTGGAGAGCACATGGCGGTACCTCCGGATGATGCTGATGAAGATACTCTGCAGTGTTTTGCTCGAGCATACTTCTTTACATGCTAGAATCTTTATTGCTCATCGACACCACGGGCATTGAGATCAATGTACATTATCTCCTCCTATTGAGCTATATAGAGGTTGTCGCTATGTTATATCATCAGTTACGCACTGCTTGTGTCGGTCGACAACCAGATTGAAGGCGCGGTATTGCTCATGCAGCTCTGGAGTTGAGAGTGTATGCCACTAGGACATCCGCAACAGACAAGATTACTAGTTCATATTTGGCTAGATGGTACAGGTGATCATCGATGGATGTTTCATGCTATTTTATTTAGGTTTGTAGTCGAAACTATGTTCAATAATTTTCATTCGAGTAAAAGTCATTTTATAATCACAACTTATTTGTTATTTATGATAGATGATGGGCTGGCACACGGAGCTACGCTCAAAGCTCACATTAAGTCTTATTATATTATCGAGACCTTTTGGACTGGCATAGTGGCTCTGATTTGGTGTGGGAGCCCTATCACGATGATCGTCTTTTGAAGGTCAATGAAGGTCCTACTTATTTGCTTCCACATTGTGAAGTGGCATTACTCGAGACGGGTAACACGTCAGTTTGGGTGTGGCAACCTCTTATTCCAGATCCACCTAGAGGCGGTCACTCTGACCCGCATAAGACCAGTAGAAGGAGGGGCAATTAGATTGAGCCGCTGAGTATCATCGATGGATTACATTGTGGAACCAGAGGGAGGAGTTCGTGTTGGTAGGCTCCAATGAGTATGATCAAAAGATGCACACTACCTACAGTGTGGAGTACGACCGAATTACACGTAGGATCATCCAATCGACACACTTTCATGTTAATGCATATCAGCCGACGGCAAAAGAGTGCACTACTCTGGTTAGTACAAAAAACATGATTATTATGTATATTTTTTATTATAATATGTAATACTTACATAGTCATATGTTTCATTTTGCAGTTGAAGTCTCTTGCGTGGTCCTGTAAAGCGGCCGTAACTATATTTTTGGGAGATTCCAACATTGTCAAGAAGGTCGCGCATGACCTTTTCCATTCATGTCGTACAGTTTGGAACAACGAAACTGTTAGGGCTTTTCGCGTTTCAGAAAAACGAAAATCCTACTAGACAGATATGCAGTCAGGAGATTGGACAGAAGCAGACAAGTAAGACTATCTCAGTTCAAAAGTGTGAAAATCTACACCACTTGTATTGTTTCGAAACACGAAAAAGGCCATCATTTTTTTTTAAAAAAAAACTAGATCCGAAGTTAAACATAATTGAAAACGAAGCTAATAGGTTTCATTTGAAAAAGAAAAAAAATCTCTTGCAAGGACTGTTGCAACTCGGCATATAACTCGCTCGCTTCACTCGCTCAACTCGGCCGAGTCGAATCCCATCGTCGCACTGCACGAAAATCCCCTACTCAAAATCCTCTCATTCTGAGAAGCCGAGACGAAAATCGGCGATTTGTCGCTCCGGAGCATCCTAAGCTCGCTGCATCATCAGCCGTGACGTTGAACTGCCGGAATCCGTACCCATCTCGATCGGCGATGGAGCCTCAATCACCGAGTGCTGCATCCGCTGCGCTGGCGGCGGATGGGTTCGTTGATGTGACGGGCGCTGATTACGACGCTGAGCCGTCGCCGAACCCTAATGCCGTGGCTGAGGATTCGACTTCTGTGGAACTTTCGGAATTGGATGTTGTTCAGCAGTTGATCAGTGCTCACGAGAGTGAGATGAGGGAGAATCACGAGCAAAGGAGAGAGCTTCCGGAGGAGCTGGCTAGGGATATGTTGGTTTTGACATGTGAATCGTCGGCTGAAGGTGGTAGCTGTGTCGTGCATGTGGTCGGAACCGCTCATGTCTCTCAGGTAACCGGAATCTTGATTTTTGTCAATATGGATTTCCTTAACATAATTGATTTGATCGGAAGCACACTTTTTTTTACAAATTATGAATGAAATGGGGGATAATGCAATAAGAAGTCAGCTTCTGAATTTTGTTCTTTGGTTGTAGGAATCTTGTAGGGAAGTGCAAGAGGTGATTAGTTGCTTGAAGCCCGAGGTACACTGATAATTTTCTGAACTAGGCTGTTGTCCATATGCTTGTTGTGTAGGAATTGTCAATGTGGATCCATTGAAGGAGCACAAGTTTACATTTTTCTGATTTGATCAGGTGGTATTTATAGAGTTATGCAGTGGCCGAGTGGCTATACTCACCCATCAGAACATGAAGGTATAAACCAATTTCTTGGGTTTCCCCATTTTTTTGTTGCGAGATTTGAACTTCCACTGTTGCTATGTCAGGGAAAGTTGTCTATGTGTACGTTGTTTTTGTTTCCCTTTCTTTCATGTGTGTGTCAAACAATATGACCTATTCTTGTGAGCTGAAGTGGCTTTTAGCTCTCGAAGTCCTGTCAGGGGACTTTAGGCGATCCATATCATTTTTCATGTTTGTATTTTCTGTTGTGAAGGTACCCACCTTAAGGGAAATGGTTGATAGCTTGAAGAAGAAGCAGAATCCTTTTGGCATAATCTATGGCTGGTTTCTGGCTAAAGTAAATTCTTACACTCAGAATTATGCTGATCAAATCCTTTCTCACTGTGTATTTGATGGTTTTTGTATCTAAAGAAAATTTCTGTTAATCATGTAGGTTGCCAATCAACTGGAGGTTTTCCCTGGTGCTGAATTCCGAGTGGCATTTGAAGAAGCCATGAAATATGGAGGAAAGGTCGTGCTTGGTGACCGCCCCATACAGGTAAATTTGTCCTTTATAATGTTGGCCAACTTGCCTATTTTTTTGAAAAAGTGAACCTCAACGCCATGGATGCGAGTACGTTTGACTACCTGATTTAATTTGAAATACGAGCATATTGAATTCGTAAGCTTGATTTTTTTTCCCTCTTTATTTCAAAATTTGAAGTTCTCATGTATCTGTGCAAGGCTGATAGTTCCAGGAATAAACAATATTTCATTATCGTTGATATACACATCTTCTTGTATAAATCTGCTAATGACATATGTACTTGGCTGATATTGCTCGAACATTAGATCACATTGCGGAGAACATGGGCCAAAATGCCTGTTTGGCATAAGATGAAGCTGTTGACCTCATTATTTTTCCAGTCTTTGTTTTTGCCAAGTGCTAGTGATCTCAATAAAATGGTACGAGTTTCATCATTCTCCCTGCTAAATTCTTTTAGTGCCAGACTTCCCTGTGAAAACTGGGTGAAATGGATAAAAACATTTATATTCGTACTTTATCATATCCCAGTTAAAGGAGATGAATGACTCGGACATGCTTACCCTTGTAGTTCAAGAAATGAGCAAGCAGTTTCCAACTCTAATGGAAACCCTTGTTCATGAACGAGATCAGTAAGAATTTGATTCTCTCTTTTTCTCCGTGTCAAAAGGATGCAAACTTATGTTGTTTTCCCTTGAAGTTGATGGAATTTTGGCCACTAGCTTTCATGTCTTTTCTCTTATGGAGAACATTTTAATAACTCTTTGCATGTTTGATACTTTGATTGTGTTTAGTGTTTGCCAGAGAGCATAACTTTTAGAACTTGGAAGTTTTCTGAATGGAAAGCCTCCAAAATACGAAAATAAAATTCTTAGATACGAATATTGGTAACGATGTTTACAAAATCATAGAGTACTAACATAGCAAAATGAAAAGAGACCTCTACCTTGATGCATAGTGTGAGTCGCTCTTTTAAGCTGATGCGGAAGCTGTAGATCATTAGGTCAGTTGATTAATTACCAACTATGATTGGACACTTGGTCTACTATACAGGTACATGTCATCAACACTTCTTAGAGTTGCCAAAGAGAGTGGCTCAGTGGTGGCAGTTGTCGGCAAGGGTCACCTTCGAGGAATCAAGGAACACTGGCAGCAACCTATTGATGTTTGCTACTGTTTTAAGCTTCTTCGAATTTGTCTTCCTAATAAATATTTGGTTGATGACAAAGGTATCTCATGTCAATACCCGTTTGTTTCAGCTGGCAAAGTTAATGGAAATGCCTTCCCATAAGCCCCGGATTACTGTCAAGAGGATCATAGGCACTCTAGGTGCTGGAGTAGCTGCAGGAGCCATAGTTGGAGGGCTTTTTCTCTCAAGAAAAAAATAGTATGTGCGACACATTGAAGGTCATTAAATTTATGAATCGCAGAAAGTTTTGCCTTGATATTTTTTTCTTTGTTTTCCAATACTAAACAAGTGACGGATAATCAATTTCCCCGAGTGCTAGTAGCAACACCGGCCAAGATTCATCTCTAGTGTGTTTCATCAAAATTATCGGGAAGGATGTCACTGTTCAAATAATGAATCCAAGTGTCACAAGCTTTCCTGATTTCGCCACTGGATTGTTACTCATTTTCCATCTAATTTATTTCCTTTCAACGTTAACTGAAACAAACAAATTTCAAAACAGTCTACTTTTCGATCACATTTGCCTTTTCGTGAGAGAGTAATCCGCTGCCTAAATGATGGTGATGACTACAATTCTCTTCTTAAATGTCTCTCCAACTCGGCACCCGAACACCCAAAAACCATCTCTTTCATTCTGCACGCCCTGTTCGTCAACGGCGCGTCCTACACGCACGTGCTTTGGCCCTTAATCCTTAATCGCATATTCAGCTGCGTGTGCTTTGGCCCTTAATCTGTAATCGCATATTCAGCACCCCAACTACGCCAAAACCCACCATCATCATTACCCCAAAACCCGAGAATAATCGATTACACGTCTCTGCTGCCGTCACTTGCTCTAAATCCCTCGGCAGGCTGCTCAAGATCCAGAGCGACAGTCATGACTACGATGACCTTTCCTACGTCTCTGATACCCCATTTTTCATGCTTGACCTGTTCAACTTTTGGTTCATCGACGTGGATATAGCGACGGAGACCGCATGGGTCCAGTACGTTCGGAGCAATGCTGGGCGAGCTCTACTACGTACCGTATCTGGGAGAAGAGCAGCTTGCACGGCTTTCCTGCTGGAGTCTGTCAAAAGGTTGGCGTTGGAGGACAAGCGTGGAACTGGAGCAGCAGTTACAGTTGGATTGATGGGTTTGAATGGCCGCGATTTGTGTTTGAATGAAACCCTTTGACAAAACCAAATTGAGTTTATCGACTCCGAGCAATTCTGTCGGAAAGTCAAATTCCTTGGTGTAATCAGTGGATTAATGTTCAGATATTTTCGTCATTAGGAAAGATGGATTTTTAAATTAATTACTTAATTGCCACCTGCAAATTGTAGGATGCGTCACTCTCTCGAAAACGACGAGTTTTATATTGTTTTCATTAAAAAAATTTAAATTGCTTGACTAAAAAATACAAAATTAAAAAAATTCGAAAAATTTAAAAAAATCAGAAAAATTTAAAAAAAAAGTATTTTAATAGAAAATCCAAATAAAATTAAAAAATAAAAAAAATTAATTTACAAATTTATATTTTTATATTAATTAAAAATAGATTATTTATCTCAGGAATATATTATCAAATGTGATGAATATAGCAACTCATCTCATGAACACATCGGCTCATATGATGAATATATCATCCAAAATGAACATAGTTAAAATTAAATGAACATAAATATAAAATATTAAATTTGTCTAATATTTTTTATTTGAATTTTTATAAATAAAGATAATACATATTTTTTAATTTTTCTGATTTTTTCTATTTTTTTTTTGAATTATTTATTTATTTGTTACTATTTTAAAAAAAAATATTTTAATAAAATTAACTCAAAACTATATCGTTTTCAAAATAGAGCACTCTCGTTGCATGGAAGAATTTGGGTTGTACGCGTATGTATGGACATGGTGTTTGCCACAGTGGGCTGCTGACGTGCACAATACGCAGTTAATATCAGCGAATTTATTACTTTAATCAGTTGGTATCACCAACGGAAAAAAAAATAAAGTATTGATGAAAACTAACCACAAATATGACAATGTTAATATAAAACAATCAAAAAAAATTATTACTGAAAAAAAATCCAAATTTTTCTAAAACCAAACGCAGCCTGAGTGTCACCTGCTCGCTGGTTTGGATAAGTTGTTGAAGCTAATAATGGAGTACTTGGTGCACCTAATTTTGATAATGAATGAGAGATGTGATTTTCAAGTAATAGGCGACAAAGTTTCTGGCTGGCACTGGACTATTTGCTGCTTTGCGGTGGCCAGAATTTGTCGGGGTGCTCCGTCTTGAGCGATTTATTTTTTTTTCCTATTATGATCTCTCAGGCAGTGTTTGACTTAGGGAAAATTCTTGAGAAAAAAATGTGACCGATAATGAAAATGAATTTTTTGTTTGATTTAGATAAAGTTAAGGCAGTGGCAGGTCCATTGGATGAAAAATTGTCCATCTAGATTCAGATCATACTTATTCTATTTTAGTGTTAAAATAATATATTTTTAATTTTTGTATAAAAATATTTTATTTTTTATTTTTTACCATAGTCAGCTTTAAAAAAAATTTGTATCCCCAATTAAGCTTACAAATATTATAGTTTTTATTTTTGTACCTCGTTCATTTTAAAAAAGAAATTTGTACACTCAAAGTAAAATTTCTAGTTCCGTCACTGAGTTGAGAGAAAGAAAATTAGATAGAATGTAAGAAAAAAATTTATCAAAACATAGTGTGTTTTAGCCATTTTTCTATAAATTTTCACCTCTAAACAAATAAAGCAAAATGACATGAAATTCATGAAAAATTCACTTTCTCTCATATTTTCATTTCATTTTATTTTTCCTCGACCAAACACAAGGTTTAATTTGTTATTTGGATTTGAATTTCATGGAGATGAATTGGAAATTTTAACTAAACATATAATCTCTGAAAGATGAACATGCGCCACAATATGTTAAGTTTTCCAACTCGATCCAACTTTGTTGATTCATATATATATAGAGGCATAGTCACACATCGTCCGTAATAAGTTTTAGATTGGTCCTCCTAAATAGGTTGTTCAAAATAATTGATTTTGAATTTGAATCCAACTAATTTTCATGATATTAGAGCATATTTTCATTGTTTCTTAAAACATGTCAACGGTTCCCTTTTATGATAGTTCTATAATAATCTCCATCGACTTATTTACGCTGGACCATTCTGACCGGGTGGCCAAGCATTCTGGCTAACTATTGTAAAAATGAGGAGGAAGTGAATGGAAGTTCTGGGTAATTCTGGAAGACCTTTGAAGTGGAGGTTTGGACAAAGGCTGCGCAAGTTACTTTTCCCTTCTTCTAAAACACATGCCATGAAACTGTCTAGGAAGACCCAACTACAATTACAAGGTGAATTCCGCATTTGCAAAGCATCTTGAAAAATCACACTTCATCTATAATGCAGTGAAAATGTTCCTTCTCTAGTTTCGTTTCTTTTATGCTCTCACAAATTTGCGGATTGGCAAGCTGAAGAGGCTTTGGAGGTGGTTTTTTTATTGGTGCAAGACAGAACGACTGGATACAATGCAATTCTAGGAGGATCTAACAAAGCATCCAAAGACGTACAATTGTGAGACCAATTTCCTCAAAGGTCAACTATCTCTGGTAGTAATTCGGTAAAGAAGTATCAGTGTTTCATTTATTATTCATCATTTCTTTAGTTTTCATGTATTGCAGTTAATAAAACTCAGTTAGCAGAATGCTTATACTTCATACAATAACCTAACGGTATGAAGATAAGACTCATGACCAGGAGCCTATACTTGATGTTGGTGACATAACCGTCAAAGCCCACTGAAATTGATCTAAAAGAAATCGAAAAAGCTCTCTTTCAGGAGAAGGATATGTGGGCCAAGCGCGCAATCCTGATAGCATTAACTGATAAATTGTACGACGTATTCAACATTGAGTACCATATAGCTAAGAATTTATGAGATGACCTAAATTTGAAGTATAACACCATTAATTTAGGTCCTGAGAAATACAATATTTCTCATTATTTGAATTATCGGATGGTTGTGGGGAAGCCTGTAATGGATCAGGTTCAAGAGCTAAATCATATTTTTCATGAGTTGACAAAGGTTAGAATGATTATTCTTGAATCATTCAGAATAGTATTAATAATTTAAAATTTTCACAAATCTTGGTCCAATTTTGGACTCCAGATGAAACATCAAATTGGTCAATTGTCAATAAACTAGTAAATGATTTCGGTAACTATAAAGGAACAACATAGGCAGGAGTACCAAAATCTGTCAATGGAAGAACCTCTTGAAAGATAAAAAAAAGTAAGATCATTGGCTAATGTAACTTTGTGAGAAACCATGCCTGGAGTGTAGACAAATTTATCAGTACTTCAACCATGACTATCCCAAAAAGACACCTAAGCTTAGAAGTAACACTCGGGATAATATAGTTACTGTCTATGAACACCTTGAGTGTTTGGTTGACTTTGAAACAAATGTCCATATTTATACTGATAAAAATCTCTTTGTATTTTACCAGTCTCTCCAAAGGAGAAGCGTAATGATGAGTGACATCATTGATGCACCTGTATTATAGATTGGAACTATCAAGTTGAAGTTTCAAATTGAGAGTACAATGCTACTAAAACCATGCAACAAATATTGACAATCAAAAAAGGCATGAACTATTCAATTTTAGGTAGAATAGATTCTGTATTATCTTTTAAGAGTTGTAAGGTTGTTATCATCGTGATATTCAAATTAAAAATTGATTATCGTCCTTCAAGTATTGAAAATACTTTTGATTTATATCGTATTATTTGTTAAATTGCAAATATATTAGAAATTGCATGTATGTGGTATCGTAGATTAAGACATTTTAATTACAAATCAATAAAAAATGATGAATCTCAACTTGATTTCAAGACATGCCATCGACAAGAATTCAAAATGTCAGATAGTTGCTGAAACTAAATTAAGTAAGAAATCTTATTATTCAATTGAAAGAGATTCATAAATAGTACACTTAGTACGCACAAGTTTT
This sequence comes from Kalanchoe fedtschenkoi, assembly GCA_002312845.1. NCBI lineage: Eukaryota > Viridiplantae > Streptophyta > Magnoliopsida > Saxifragales > Crassulaceae > Kalanchoe > Kalanchoe fedtschenkoi. The sequence goes on from NQLW01000011.1 coordinate 6,689,108, forward strand.
TTGAATTTTATACGTGTTGACTAGGGAGCACAAAAGATACTTCATTATTTTTATTAATGATTGTAGTAATTATTGCTATGTATATTTGTTAACCAATAAAGATGAGGCTTGATAAGTTTGTAATTTTCAAGAATGAAATTAGAAATCAAGCTCGTAGAAAATTTAAGCGACTAAGGTCGTCAGATAGAGGATGAGAATGCTTCTGCGGCCTTTATATTAAATATTTTCAATCTAATGGTATTAGTCATAAAGAGACACCTCTGTGCTCATATCAATCTAATGGGGTTGCAGAACATAAAATAAGATCTTTAAGGATATGATTAACTTTTTTGATTGACTTCTGAATTACCTAAGTACTTAAAAGGTGAAGCTTTGAATATGATTTTTCATATTTTGAATAGAGTCCCTTCTAAGCATAAGGATCACACTCCATTTGAAGTCTTGAAAGGCAAAAAATCAATCCTGAAATACTTTCTTGTGTGGGGGTATTTTGCAAAAGTTGTACCTGAACACAAAAGAAAGAAACTTGGGTCAAAATCATTGACACTATCGCTTTTAGGTTATATGGAGACGAGTTACGCCATAATTAAGATTTTTGGTAATTAAATATAAAACTCTTGGTATAGATGTAAACACTATTTTAAAGTATCGTGATGCCACATTCTTTGGAACGTATTCCCTATAAAGACAGATATCAAAAGACTCTAAGGATCATAACATTGATCCACCACTTGAGTCAATTCCTGATCAAGTGGAAATGGTTTCAATGTGGGGCAAATCCAGTTGTAACTAATTATCTTAATAAAGAGATTGATGAACCCATCAGAAGTAAACGTGCTTAGAATGTTAAGGATTTTGGAAGTGATTATATCACTTTTAAAATCGAGGATGACCATATAAACTTTTAGCTAGCTTTGTCTTTTTCAGGAGTCAAGCATTGTAGGAGCACAATTAAAAGTCAGATGGATTTCATTATCACTAGTTGGATATGAGAATTAGTAGATCTCCCTCCTAGATGAAACACATTTTGATATTTTCGCATGTTAGAGGATCAATTGATAAGTATAAGGCCAGAGATCCTTAATATCTGATTTGATGTAGGAAAGAAAGTTGTCGATTTTGAAAACTCATATAGTTACACGGCGGATGTACGATCTTTAAAAATTGATGTTCCAAAGTATGACGGGAAGATGGATTTCACTATGTGATGGCTTACCATGCAAGATTTACTAATTCAGCAAAGACTTGATGAAGCCTTGGAGAAGAAAAAGTCAGAGGGGATGAGCAACACTACTTGGAAATCTATTAAAAAAGCTGCAAGTACAATCATGTTACTATTTTTCCTGCGTATGTGAGGTATCACATAATGAAAGAGACAATACCTGAAGAAATTTGGGATAAACTGACACGCATCTAGGCATAGAAATCTTTAGCTAATCGGTTAAATTTGAATATTGAGTTGTATTCTTTGAAGATGGAATATGAAGATAATTAACTTTCATGATCACATTAGCTCTTTTAATAAAATAGTATCTCATCTAGCCAATGCTGATGATCCAGTTAAAGATGAAGATCATGCAACTATTTTATTATCATCTCTGTCATATTCATATAAGTATTTTAAGCAGGAATTCAAAGATGGGAGGACATCTATCACACTTGAAGTATTGAAAGCTTGCGTGAAAATGTAATAATGGTAGGAGATGATAGATCACGAAGCATTGATAATGCACTTGCTGTTGAGAAATCTAAAAGAGAGAGGAGTAAGGCAGTTGAGCAGGATGACCTACGAGGATGGTCTAAATTTCAATTGAGGTATAAAGATATGAGAAATGTTGAGTGCTACTATTGTGGAAATAAAAGTCACCTCCAAAGCATATATTTTAGTTTCTTAGAAGATTTGAAAAGTTTAAAGCAGTTAAAGGTAAAGAATACGACACATGATGACGACGCTGCAAATTTTATGGGCAATGAAAATTGTTAAATGGCTACTAATGAAACCATTTCTCATATAATAGATAATAAATCAGAGTAGGTGACGAATTCTGCTGCTTTGATTCACATATGCAAATATAAATCATTATTTAATACTTTGCAAATTGATGGAGAATTTGACTATATTACCGTGGGGAACAATGAGAGAATGAAAGTTCTTAAAGTTGAAACTTTTCATTTAAAGATTTGTAATGGTGCATTTAAGAAGGCCTTTAACGTGCGAGATATGTACCAGATATCTCAAGAAATGTGTTTTTTTTAGTGTGATGATATCGTGACGGTACATAATCATTGGAAAAGGGGAAGCATATGAAAAGTAACCAAAGGAAGAATGAATGATTTTATTCTCCAAGAGAGAATAATGAAAACAACTTTTATTGTTTGGATGAAGAAGCAGAACCAATGAATAAGCAAGATAATATGGTGAAAAAGACCGAGAAGCGGGTCTCATTCTTTAATGTTGTTGAAGTGTTTAGAGATTTAAGTCGAGGGATGATTTGTTGGGTTAAACGCCCCTAATCCCTTATGTTTTGGAAGTCTAATAACAATAGAATTAGTATTTTTGAAACAAATAGAGTTATAGATTTGTTTCTTATTGCGCTGTTGGAAAGCTACTAGATCTAATCATATTATGGACGGTAATCCTAAATGGATTAGAATTAGATTTTATTATAAATAGAGGGTTGGTCTCTAGGATTTGGTGTGAGTGAGTTTTGGTAGGCACGAGAGTTGAGAAGAAGTTTCTTTTCTTATACTCATTCATCAAAATAGTGGAGTATGATTTTTGAGCGTGGATTTTCCTAATAAATCATTGTATTCTCCCTTCTCTTTTATGTGTGATATTTATTGCGTATGTTATTTGTTGGAACGATTCTAATAAATTTGCTCACACATATTCGATTGAGCTAAGCAAGCGTCGTTAAGTGGCTATGAATTCATGATGACCTTTATTGATGTTTATTGGACACATATTTGTGTTGATTTGATGACCGGGTAAATAAACAAAACTCTTATAATGGAGCAAAATACTTTCAATAGAACTCAAAGTATGTTCACCAGAAGATGGGATGTGTCACCAATTGTTAGATCCTAACACAACATACACTAGCTAGGGTGAAGTTTCGAAGAGATGGAATTAATATTTCATCAAAATACATCTAAGTATGTGTTATATATCAAAAATACTTCATCACACTTTTGAATCGCGAGTATGTAGACTACAATTCACGTGATGAATCCACTCTCCCAAATAAGGGTAATATAATTTTCCCGACCTACTTAACAAATTTTTTGTAAGTACCATCGCAACTCTTTTAAGGAAAACCGTACCATCACACGGTTTTTCTTATTACATATGGAAATATTCCACCACGTGCATCATGAAATAATTATTAGGGAGTACATGACACTTTGAAAAGTAAATTTTTTTTTGCAAACAATGAATGTGACAACTCTCCGTCAGTGATGTTCATAGTTCACGTGATAGACCATGTCCACCCAAAAATGATTCATACGAGTTACATTCGGATGGACGTATGATCTGTCATATGACTGTAAACATCATATTTTGACATGTCATATGGTACTCACTGAAAAATTTAAATGACGCATCGTATATTTCAACATATGATGAAAATTATTTTAATTCTCAACATATATCACATCTCAATATATCACATGACGGATCAAAATACCGCTTCACAACTATTTATTGTATCCATAATCTGGATATTGAGATCCGGTGCTGCGCAGCCCTTTGCTGCAAGCACAAAACGACATCGTTTTGGATGACAGTACACAAAACGACGTCGTTTATAGCACAAAACGACATCGTTTTATGCTCGCAGCAAAAGACTGCGCAGCATCGGATCCGTTTCCAATCCCATAATCTACACAACTCTCCTAGAAATCATTCTCAATGCAATGCGCACCCCCAATCAAATATAATCTCATCAATTAAAATGACATTCCATCAAAATGTCACTCTCTAATCAATCTCCTAAATCAATGCACGTGGCCGTCAATTTCTTAACAAGCAGCTTGAACCCATTGATAATTAAACGTCCACGTAATCTTTGATTAGCTTCCAGCTAAACACCATCGCTAACTGGTGTTAGTTATCATCTTGTAGGATTATTCCAACAGTTCTGATTTGACTCAATTTTAATGTGTTAACTTATGACCGTTCACGTCTTCCTGATAATTCAACTGTTTGTTAACTATTATAATGGTAACATGGGGTTGATAAGGTTGATGATATTTCATGTCAGAAGATAAAGCGATTAATAATGGAGTTGATAATTGATCAGGTTAGGCTAATGCGCAGCTGAATGAAAGTCTGATTAACAATCTAATCCAATAAATTAATTAAACCCATATAATGTACCTCATTAATTATTAATAAACCATAATAATTACTATCACACGACGCTGGGTGAATGATCGACCAAACATTCTTCACGCATAAACCCAGCTGGAAAATTGATATACTTTTTTTTACAGATCCCACTACTCCTGACTAAAGTTGTTTGTGCAACTGGGTGTTTCTTTTATTTACACAGACATGGATGATTTTCATCCCCTGAAAACCCTAAGTCTGAACATATTGAGATAATGTCTGCCGAGGCCAGAGCCAGTTACAAGTATGCTGCTCGGATTCGCCAGCTAGCCAGACCTAGTGCCTAGGGTTGTTTACAATAAGAGCTGAGAACGACTGGTAGTAGCAAAAGTTATTAGAGAGATTGAATTGGACATGGATAGTTGAATTCAACGCCACGCATTTTTTATTTTTTTTATTGAGTAAGCACCTGACAAAATGCTTATATTCAACAAAAAAAACAAAAAAAAAAATTAATAATATTGTTGAATTATAACTCACAAACTTAATCTTTTAAATTACTATTTGAAGCGCCCTAGAATTTACTTTTGGGGCCCTTTTATTTGGCTTATTGTACTTTTGTGGTCCTCTTTCCATCTTCATCTCTTTGATTAACTTGAGCTTGAGGTCTCCACTCACAAGTCCTTCACAGTGAACAGTATTATCTTCCTTTTCCTGCAAATTCAACAACGAGAATAATCCAACATGCTCATCTTTTGCTGTAAATTTTTCTGACCTTGGGAGTGCCGACAGGAGAGGAAGTTGCTGTATCCACCAAATCCTGATTCTCTTCATCACATGGCCTCTGCTGCTCTTTCTTTTCCTTGCACCGCCCTAAGAGCTTTTTCTCACTAGAGAGCTGTTGCGATGTTGGTGGGCAAGCTGAGAAGGAAGCAGTAGGGTCACTCGCATCACACCCGCTTTCACTATTCCTGCCACCCCATGCAGCATCAGACGCGGTAGAGGAGCTGTATGCACAACTGGGACAACTCGAGTCCCTAGTATTGCTGGTGTGGTAGTCCTCAAAATATGCCGTCCAACCACTTTCCTCCTCGCGAAGATCAAGATCAAGTGACGTTTTTTCTCGCTCCCCAACGGTATTAAGAGGATTTTTGTTATAGGATGAGGAAGAGCTTCTGTCCATTGAAACATGTAGATGTAGGTAACTATGTATGAAGATAGGAATACATAAGGATGGTCAGTGATTTATATATATTCTGTAGTTGGGAAATTTAGGTTTTCATATAACAAACAGGGTTGGAGTAGGGGCCATGGAAGAAGGTTTCAAGTCACAAAATAACAAATGAGATAATATATGCATAAAGAGGGGCCGGAAGGGTAACAGCTCAGGAATTGACCTAATTTTACCACAAATGTAACCCTAGCTAGTTAAAACGACCAAGTTCAATGCAGGAATTGACCAAGTTCTATCGACACATTGCAACTATTTTTTTTTTAATCAGCACTTTATTAAGAAAAGAAAAGACCGAAACGCCTACAACAGACGTGGTTCAGGCCCTAACCAGACAGAGGAGAGACCCTTACAGGCAAAGGCGTGAAACGCCTAGGATCTAGACTCGAACAGATGGCTATATGCCAGTACCGAGATAACATATAAAGCTATTACAGGAGATTATGCTCTGAATAATCATCTTGCTCCATGAGGAGGGAGGTCTCCCAGTGAGTACTTCACCTATTCTACACACATTGCTACTATTGATTGCAAGAGAAACACAAATTTCAACTCCTGTCATTCACAGCACAGTGCTGAGGCTTCTACTCTCCATCAAGGCTGCTAGCAGCTCCGGCTACACCTGTTCAAAGAGATTATGATCAGTTCATCCCATCATTTTCACCATAGAACTCAGCAGGTATATGTCATGGTCACGACTTTATAAGCATCTTAATTTGGCTATACACGCTAGCCAAACAAGGATGGCCAAAAGATTGTACAGGAAGTGCTACTAAGAACATCCGGTATGTATCATGTCAATTGGGATTTCACTGATGATACTTATTTTAGAACATTTAGTCTATATAGACGTCACTCTCTTTAGTAAAAAAAAACATTGTCTAAAATTATGCAGAATGAAATTACATATTTTGTTATTTACGCTGTAACTTTATACTGCATTTGGAGAAAATAAACATCATTTTAAGTCATTAGGACATACGTCGATGTTTTTGGGTCATAACTGTCGTCTTTAACCACCACTATGTATAGACTATATGCGCTTGTTAACTTGAAGCGCTTGTTAACTTGAAGCGCCTTCTAATGTATACTACTTTAGACGACATTTGTTATTTAGCGTATTCTAAAGTATACCACTTTAAACATCGCTTATCACCTTAAAGCGTCTTCTAAAGTTAAAATGATTTTAGATGACATTTATCACCTTAAAGTACCTTCTAAAGTGAGTGATGCACTTTGACCGACGCGTATAACCTTAAAGCGCCTTTTAAAATCAAAATACGGTATTTTATTTTAAACCGACTAGATATATTTTTCCTTATATATATATATATATATATATATATATATATATATATATATTAAGAAACCGAAATGATAGGATTCGTCTACCAACTGTCATATTTGAAGTTATCAACTATTCACAGTGGCAATCAAACCAGTGACACGGAGAATTATTCAATTTCGAATTATATATTGTGATATTAATTTTTATTTTCTATTTTAATTCATGGAATCAATTGGATAGATGTCGAATCTGTTACTTCACCCCATCCATGCTGATCTTGCCTTACAGGTGGCTCATTTGCTCCCTCTTAATCCATCCTTCCCGACTCAATCACCGTCTTCTCATACTAATCCAGAATCTCTTGTGTTGCTAATTGCTACCGTCATGCTCCTCCCGTCTCCTATAAAATCATTCAAGGATAGAGTCTATTTAAGGCCTTTGTATGGTTTAGAGCTCAAGTCAATATGAGTATCAAAGAAGATCTTCCATATATGTTCATAACTTTTTCAGATCTTTCAGATTTTTTCATTATTTTTTCCAAATCTTCCAGATTTTTTCATCATATTAATAAAACCATATAAGCTTAATTGTATATATGAACAAAAGCCTGAAATAAGCTCTTTTGAACGATGTTTTGATCTTATTTTGAATGGTATTGAAACTGGTTGCAAGAGTGTAAAAAATCTGTTAGAAACATGCTTGAAAATATTTGTGTTTCAGTCAAATTGGCTTCTTCAAGGAAAATTCTATGAAATAAATAAATCTTTAAAAAATTGACTTTAGACTGTGCTTATGACTCAAAAATATCATCTAACAATTAAATAAATTAAAACAAAATGTTGGATAACAACAACGTTGATGGTCAAGCGCCGACTAAAGTACTAATATAGGACGATGCTCATGGATTACAACCGGCATCTTAAGTTTATCACCATATAGAAGATGTTTTAACAATAAAATGCTATTAATTATTATGACTTACGACGACACTTGATATCTAAAAGCGTCATCTAAAGTTCAAAATTAGACGCTTAAGACTCTGGAGTTATTACGATAGTGATATAGATGACGCTTTCTAAACGCCATCTGACAGTTCAGATAAGCGTCATAGAAAATGTAACATGTATTAGTGTTTGTGTCATGTCACATCACTGTTCTGGCTCATAAATCTCATTTTTCATATACTTTCCGTTCAAATTGATATATACTTTGTACAACTCTATATATGAGACTCACATGTTATATTATAGTTTTTATATTTTTCATATAAAATAAATAACCAATTTCTTATATTTACTAAATAGTTTATATTGTTTTGATTATTTGTTAATATTGCCTTTTTCTTGACATTTATAAATGAAAGAAAAAAATAATAAATTTCCATCAAACAACAATAATAATAATATTAAATATAACATTAAATCAAGTACACTTCACGCATAAAATAAAATAAATAACAAAAAATTAAAGATAAAATATAGTATAGCTTAATTCAAATTGCTACCAGATATGTTCCACTAAATTTGCTTGAAGTTGGTAATGAAAATTTTTATCACGAAACTCAACGTGTCCCTGAATGTATTGGTGAACTGAGAAGAGCACCCTTGAGTTGGGTTTACGAGAAGTACTACTTCTTCATATATCTAATTCATAGCTACATCTCCTTCATTTTCAATGATCATTTTATGTAAAATGATGCAGACATACATTACATCACGTTGATTTTTACACCAAAATGATACAAGACCACATGATAGCCAACGAGATTGTAGCACTCCAGAAGCATGCTCGACATCTTTTCTTATCGACTCGTGTTTCTCTTTAAATTTTTCCCTTTTTGAATCCTCTAGATCAGAAAAGCTTTTAACGACCATGCTCTACTTCGAATATATGTGATCATTTAAATAAGAATATTTTGTGTATGTTGACATAATTACCGTATATTAAATTGCATGAACAACACCTCTTACTCTCTTAGTACATCATTGGACAATGACGATTGATTGAACAGATTTATATCATTATTTGATCCAGAGCCTCACAAAAATGCATGTCATATATCCATAGGTCTTTGTAAACCACTGCTTTGAAAATAATTGTGGAAACCTAATGATCGCCTTGAATGAATAATCCTTTCCATGCTACTGGAAAATTTCTCCTTTGTTAATGCATGCAGCCCCAATTAAACTGTCTAACATGAAAGTCATGCTTATCATATATAATGCATTTGGACTAGTAGCTGACCATGAACGTCATTAGGTCTTCCTAAACACTTCTCTCTAAACACTTGTTTTAGACAATGAAAAAATTTGAATAAACACTGAACAATCATTGTTTCATCCATTCAGAGAAACTCATCATTATGATCCGCGCACGGGAGTTGCATATGCTAATTGATAAATAGCAATTGTACAGTTTTAAATTTGAGAGAATCTCATCCTTCAATGATCATATCCTCTTTATTGAAAATAGACATTATTATTTAAAATATCACTAACTATGCAAAAATAATTTCTCTCACATTCAAAATCTACGTCAAAGACAACGGGAGGGTACACCGATTAATCACCAAATAACCTCTATGAAAACGATCATCTTCAATCTCACATTGTCTTTTGATGTATCTTCGAGGGTGGTGCAGATTAGTGCACTAGTTTCTTTTTCTCTTCTTTTATGTTCTTCTAGAAGCAAGAGTATCATTTTTACTCATCAATGTCATCTGTACATCGATCAATTAAGAATTGCTCACAATCTGAGCTGTCCGTCAGATCAAAATTTTGTGACATTTTGATTCACAATGTTTAGATAGGGAGGAAAAATGAGAGAATGATATATTAGTGTTTCTATGGGTACATTTTTTAGGATACACATTTACAATGGATATTTTTTAATATGAGACATACTTTTTAGTGTAACGCTAAATTTTCATTGAATGTGAGCCACAACTTTTATTGCAATGGTTAGTAATCACCTTAAATATTACAACCGCTCCACAAATTACAACATATAATAATTACATCAAATGTAAGCCAAAATTTTATTGCAAAGGATAGTTTTAATGTGAGATAATTTCACATTGATTGATTTTTCTTACTTGGTATAATTTCAAATTGACACTTGATAAGTACATAAAACTAAGGAATGCCATGTCCGATGTTAATGATTTGAACACATATTATTGTGAATGGTAAATTTTTTGTCACTCATTGCAGTCGTGCCCTTCATCAACATCTCGTAGTCAATCCAAAGTGTATCATGACTAGTTTCTGGTCTGGAGTTCTTCCATCTCTTTCCACTGGTGTTTTAATTCTGCATTCACTAATTCAGTTATAGTCTTCATTTCTTTTTCCCTCAGTTTTTGTTTAGCAGCTTTGTCACGGATTGGATGAATTCCTGACTCATTATCTCCATAAGAGTTTTTCTCAGCATTTTGATTTGATGATTAAGTATATGATTTAGAATTATTTGTCTCTACCTTCTTTGATGCATTTTGCCCTTCAATTTGTTTGTGCAGCCTACTTTGATTCATCCTTCACCATTTTCCATATATGCGTATGCAGAAACTCGATCTTTTTCCTAGGTGCATTTTGTCAAGTAAGTTGTGCTGCCTAAATTATTTGATTATATGATCACCCACTGTGATGATTAAATATAATTTGATTATAAAAAATATTAAATTCATTTACCTATGACATTAAGAAGAACTAATGATCTGGCTTGATTTGATATTTTTTTGTTTTATTTTTATATCACAGTAAGCATTAAATTAGTCTACTGGCACATGACACCAAAAGCTTCCTCTGGATTGCCATTTCCAACTACAAAATCATTAATTAGTCATGATTTTATTAACATCTCCTTCTCCTCAGCACTCCACTTCACAGTACGATTACTTTTTTTGTGTAACAGTGGGTCAAGCCTCATTTTTTGCCACTATGAAGTGCTCTTGATCACCTTCCATTGGTCTGTTATAGGATGTGGAGCCACTGAAGATTCGATATAATATTTTGTCCATAGTGAGAAGAATTAGAAAAAGAGGTTACGAAAATAGTGGGTAGTTAGAAGAGTCCATAAAATGAATATTTTGAGGAGTGTGAGGTGTAGATATATAGAAATCGGTACCGCGTATAAAAAATTGAAAAATTTCTGAATTTGAGTGAATTTGAATTGGATGGACGTGGTGAATTTCAAAAATTTTAAAGAATTCTTGAAATTCATAATCCTCCTCGAAATGGATTATATCACTAATTTGAAAAAGAGCTACGAAAGTTTGTATCTTATGAGAGCTTGAAAATTTTTGAATCTTGAAAGTTTGAGAAGGAATGAATAGGATGAAGTAAAGTATGTGAATTACTCGAATATTTGTAATTGAAAAAAAATAACATTTTTTTAATTTTTTATTTTAATAATAATGAGAATTGATTTGTAACAGTATATTTTTGTGTACATTGGATAACAACAGCTATTTTTTCAAACGCAATAAAATGGCTTTATTAATCAATATTAAAAAATCTAATGAATATATGAGGTTTATGAATAAAAAAACGTCATCTAAAATATTCTTGATAGCATAAGACAGCACTTCTATTCATAAAGCAACGTCAAAAGACTAGACTCCTTAATCTACACGGTGCTTCAAAACTTTAAACGCGGTCTTATTTCCATAATACGCATCATCTGTTTGATAAACTTGTATGTAAATAACATAAACTACCACATAATTAAGGTTGACATGTGCTTACATAAACTTCTCATGAATCTTGAATGAAGATGCTTACACTACTAGACTAGCCCTATTAGTTGATGTCAACACAAAACCATGGCCTGAAAGTAATAATGCTATTCGTCCCGTGACGAGAAAGTAATCCCACGGCATTGCTATGATGTTTCGCTTTCAGACCTCAGGCATGGCACAAAAGAGACTATCTAATGACAACCTCCTGCTGCTGCTGCTGGGCTTCTTGCTCGTCATGGTCCTGGGGGTCTCAGAGAGGATGATTTCTCGATCAGATTCAGCTGTCTTGACAGGTGACAATGCAGATACAAACGGCTGTAGAGAGAGATAATGAGTCGCATTGTATTGTAGTACGTTACGGTTATGTTTGGTAGCTCGAATGTGAGATAAGAATGCATTATTAGTACACGTATTAATAATATAACCTAATTTGAAGAATTAATACAGATTTTAAATATTAAAATTTATGTTATATATCATTAAGGAATAAAATTCGAAAGAGACTTTGAACTATCATCATTAATCTAATTGTGATCCGAACTACTATGATTTTCAGAAATGGTGCAATGAAAAAAAAAATGGACTGATTTTATAAAATAAAATTTATCATTACTTTCCTAAATTAATATTATAATAAGATTTAGATTTGTGTGCTGAAATTACGTAGTTTGATTATCAAAATAAATATTATCATTTTGCGCATATAAAGAAAACGACATCTTTTCATAATCAATCATCAATAATTCTCAGCAAATTTAATAAGATCAACTATATTTAAATGTACAAACAAACTGATCTTAAGCATCATCTAAAATCAATCCAATTTTTTTATCGCACTTTTTTTTGGAAATCGTGATAGTTCGGACCGCAATTGAATAAGCAGTGATAGCTCAGGACCCTTTTGGAACTTTTCCTACTATTAATGCTTAAACTAATACTGAACCAAATATCTTAGGTTGGTAATTATAATATCTCATTATTAATACAAGCTCAAATGCGGTTATATATATAAAAGTATAGATACAAGAGTATTATTATTAAATTTAAAATACAATTTTACAAGATGGAATGAAATGTTTAACAAGATGTAGTTAACGTAATTAACAGAAGACGATGAAGCAAGATTATAGTTTTCATATCACGATTCACAAGATTCCATTGAAAAAAAATAAAGGTGTTTTCGGCCACAAAAATGATCGAAAATGATTGGAAAATAATTGCCCAACTAGTTTCCGCCAAAACACAAATCGCCCGAAAAAGCCCCGGTAAATATTTACGGACACTTTCCGTCGAATTTCCGATATGTGTTTGTGGGAGACTTCCGATCAATTTAAGGCCTGAAGTTGTTTTCTAAAATATCTCAAAATTCCAACTGCTTTCCAGCAACCTTACGAGCAATGGTACTTTTTGACCAACTTGTGCCGCGTTTACGGCCAGCTATCTTTTCCTGCCAACTTTACGGTTACTGTAAACTTACACTTTCAGATTATTTTTTAGCTAACTTACGGTCAGAATTTTTTTGTTCGGAGGGGCAAAATTATATAATCAAAATTTTGGTTGAATTTGGGGGACAAATTAAAAATTTAGTTGAAATTAAGCATTTACATTTATTTTATATATATATAATTTGATTTTATTTTATTTTTTTTACATAGACATAAGTGTTTTAGATGAGATTTGGAGGGCGGCCGACCCCATTGCCCCCAGTAGCTCCGCCCCTGGGCCACATCAATAATATTTTTACTTTTTGATTTTCAATTAATATAGAATAATATAAAAACATTTGCTTCTTGTAAAACTTAATGATCGGATTGACAAAAGTTAAGAAAAAATATTTCATTAAAAACAAGATTTATGAAATAGAAAATTAAAATGATCTTATAACACGGACGAAGCCTAAGACTGATCGATCGACAGCTGGTTGCTTGGTGGCTTGTCATTCGGAGGCTGCGATTCCTCAGGGAGTAGACACAACAATACGACGACTAAATGGATCTAGTGGGCTTGCAGAGCTATGATCTCAACTATCAAAGACTTAATTGCTCCCTTGTCTAGCCGCACTCGTCTCAGACATGGCAGCTTTGATTTATGTCTGT
>NQLW01000011.1:6702946-6762912 GCA_002312845.1 Kalanchoe fedtschenkoi
TGAACTTAAAAACTCACAAATGAGTTAGAAACCATGTTGTTAATTTTGAATCATAAGGTTGGACTTGAAACCACAAACAACTTAGAAACCATGTTTGTGAGCTTCTAATCAATCGTAAGTTCGGGGGTCGCACACCCCCTCCATCTTGATAGTGACACTCTTACTTATTACGGTCTAGCTCATGCGCACCTCCAGCATATCAAAGCATAAATGTGGTACCATCAAGGCTCGAATCTATAACCTTGGGGTTGTTAGACAACACTCTTAGCCACTAAGTCAACACCTTGTTGGTTTTTTTAAAAAAAACTCAAAATGTATAATTCTTTTTTAAAAAAAATGACCCAAGAATAAAATTTTTTGAGATTTAGATTTGGTCTTAAAACAACACAAAGGCCTTTAAACCTTATTTCTAAGTTTTATAACCAATCATGGTCTTAAAACTCAAAATAGTATATGAATCAAGTCTTTGAACCATTTTTTTTGAGTTTTACAACCAAGCTTATCTTAAAAACTCAAACTTTCACTAATTAAGAATCATGTTTGTGAATTTTTAATCATAAGTTTAGCCTTATTAAAATAACTCAAATTGCCTTTCGAACCCCATTCTTGAGCTTTACAACCAAGTTTGGTCTTTAAAATTCCAAAATGAGCAAAGAATCATGCTTGTGAGTTTATAATCATAAATTTGTCTTTGAAAGATTACAAATGACCTTTGAACCCCATTTTTTATTTTTATGACCAAGCTTGGCCATAAAACTTTATAAAGCTCAAAAATGTCGAAGAATCATGTTTGTAAGTTTATAATTATAAGTTAAGGTTAGCCTTAAAACAACATAAATGCCCTTTAAAGCCAAAGTTTCAATTCTATTACTAAGCTTGATCCTAATTAAAAACTCTAAAATAACTAGAGAATCATGTCTATGAGTTTTAAATTTTAAGTTTGACCCTTAAAACAACTTAAGTGGCCTTTAAATCTCATTTTTAAGTTTTTAAGACCAAGCTTGGTTTGTGAGCATAAGTGTGTGAACAAAGAAACATGGTTTTTAAACCAAATTTTAAGTTTTATAACCAAGTTTGGCCTTAAAAAATAAAAAAAAATGACTTTAGAATCATGTTTGTGATCATAAGTTTGGTCTTAAAACAACAGACAAATGGCCTTTTAACCTCATTGTATAGTTTTATAACAAAATTTGGTCATAAAAACAACACAAATATCATTTGAACCAACTTTATATTTTATCAAAATCAAAGTTGGTCATAAAATCTCACAAATAGCCTAAGAATCAAGTTTGTGTGTTTTCAAAACCCAACTTTGCTTTAAACAACACAAATATCCTTTGAACCAAAAATGTTAATTTTATAACCAAGCTTGATCCTTTCTTGCTCTACCAAGCTCTGCTGAATACGTGTAACTAATCTAAAATTTTATTTATTATACATGTCAGTATCTCTAGGGCCTCCCGCTCTACGACGCCTTTGTTTTTTTACTTCTCCGTCTTCATGATATTCAAAATGTATGATAGATTTGAGTCTTTCCCCCACAAGTAAAAAGTTAACAAGGAAATTAGTTAACATATTCACTTAATTGTTGCATACAGTATGAGTTCCAGACGTTATATCAAAGCCTTGGCATGGCCATGTTAATTCTTGTAGAACTCTAACTGTAAACATGGACCCCAAGTTCTGACATTTACATAGCGCACATTGCATGTTTCCCACATTTTATGTTCCTCGTTGTTTTTAAAATGTAGAGTTTTGACTCACAAAAGATAAACTTTATTTACTGAAACAAAATTACAATTAAAAAACTCACTCGCCCATACTTGGTGTGTCTTACTAACTCACTCACTCACTACACAAGTGCACACGACTCATATGACACACCCTTATATTACTACATCTCATTAATGGATCACGACAATTAAAATAAACTCACTCACTCTTGTGACATTTTCTAAGTGAGGAGGAGGTTGTTGAGTAAGCACTTGACGAAATATCTCACATCATCTATTGGAGAGAAGAAGATGTGACTTATATTGGATTGTTGAACCATGACTTACAAATCTAGACTTTTGAGTCATAGTGAGAATACAATCCAATATGAACCGAACAAAAAATTCGACATTGAAGAGACTTGACCCAAAAGCCCCAAAAGAGATTTTCAGAGTCACAACCTTCACGTGATTGATTTCTGCTACTCGTCATTTTCAACTTCAAAATACGCTTTTTAAGCATCTATTGCTTTAAAATAAGGTTGATTGGCAGCGCATATAGGTATAAGAGTCAGTATAATTACGGTCAGATCAGCACCCGGATCACTAGACTACCACCTTGATAGCTCAGTTTTTAATTATCTAAAGTTTTCTTTTAATTTCAAAAATGTTAAATGTCATTTTTCATTTTTTGTGTTGTTGTGATTTGACTTGGGTGGGTCTGGTTTGATTATGATTTAATCGGTTGGTACATGGTTATCAAAACCGGATCGGAGATCGTCAAAATTTTGATTCCCAATTTTTTAGTTAAACCGATGGTTCAAACCAGTTCAACCGTGTACTTGTATTTCATAAAACTATATATTTAATTTCGAGACTTTTACAACAAATAATTGATAGCTTGCTGGTTGAGACCGTGCTAATTAATTAGTTGGTCTAGATTTCTAATTCAGCCAGTCAAATCGATCAGTTAAGTTCTGTTTTAATAACTATGGATTAATCAGTTTATTGATTTATTTTAATTTGATTTTATTACAAAAGACTGGGGTTGAACTACAATTACACTAAATATTTTGAGAATTAAATATATAATCAATTAATTTCGCGCCAAGGTTTTTCTCCGAAAATTGTGAAGTTATATAATTATGTCCTTAATTTTGAAAACAAGTCGTGGTGCGTGCACTGTTTTTATTTTTTTTTTCAATTTAAAAAAATGGGATATTTCAAAAGATAATTGAATTTTCGATGATAATTCTTAATGCCATTTCACACTTTTCCCTTCTAAAAGATGAAACTGATCAAAACAAAGTCCTGAATATAAATTCGTGAAATTTTCATTTTTGGCCCTTTTCATTTTGCTAACATGACCTTCGCATCACAAAGCCAGCTGCTTTCATGCGTGACAGTTTTAGGGTTCGTTGCAAAGAGTTGGGGGGTGGATAACAATCTCTATCAAGTGACGCAGTTTTGTTCATTGATAATGCTCAACTGGCTGGCCTGCTTTATATTCTTTGGATTCCACCGGAGTTGGTAACAACATCTCCCTGTAAATTTCCAGCCCGCAACACTTTATACGCAAAAGAAACTAATTAATAATATGCTGAAATAAACTTTTTAGTTAGCCCGTATGGTAGAGTGTATTAATAATGAGATAACATAAACAATACCAACTAAAGATGTTTGGTTCACTATCCTATAAGTATTAATAATACGTATCATAAATTTTACTCTTTAAAATCCGTATTAACAATCTCTTTCAATTATGTGATATTATTAATACGGGGTATTAATAATACACTCACATTCCATACAGGCTACCAAACGTAACCTTAGGGATACTATTGGGGACCATTATTTCATATATTTTAATATTAAAAATCAGATTTTTGAATTTGACAATGATCATTCTTTATTGAGTGACGTAGAAAATCCATTTTCTAATTTTAGAAATTCGAGTGATTTGAATCATATATACAAGAGTGATGATCCTGACTACTATCATTCCATGTACAATACTAAATATACTTGGAATAATCACATCAATAGTTGTATTGACAATTATATCTTCATTCTCAAATTTGTATTGATAGTTACATTGAGAGTTACATTTATAGTTACATTCGTGGTGATAGTAGAAATTAAAAGAAGAAAAAAACGAGACGACCTAATTAAGTCATTAATATGAAATGGAAAAAAATGTTGTAGAAATCAAATTCTATGTGTAAACTGAACTAAAATGTTATGATAATGCTCTTTTCTGAAATCATTCATTATTTAATTTTAAATTTGAATTTACGATAATAATAATTACTGTATACAACATTCATGTCATCAAGATATGATAGTCTAGTGATTGGTTGATGGACACCCATCTCATAAATTGCTGATGATAGATTTGAAGATGATATTGTTAGCTAGCGTCACTCCAATTAAAATTTGTCCATGCGTCTTTTCAATTATTATTTTTTTGCGACAACCAGGTGTTATTGTTATTGTTAGTTTAATTTCTTCCATTACGTGTGGTTTGTACATTTGAAATTGTCAATTGCTGATCCTGACCGACATAAATCTAATTTAGGAGCAGCTTTCCAACAACTGATGCCAAAGGGACAACAACTTCCTATTATTATGTTATAATTGTTTTGTCACATATGCAATAAAGCAATTGAGATTTCAATATATAAAGACCGCGCTCCATCTCACAGAACAAAGTCTCGTCTTCTCTCTTTGCTGGGATCAAGCTCCCACATATACAGCCATTCGATCAGCAAGCTATGAAAACACTTTCAAAACTCAGAGGAGGCCGGGCATGATCGGATCAAGATGCCGAGGAGAAGATCATCTGATCAGGTGGGAGATAATTATGAGAAACGAAGCCTGTGCGCAAGAATCCAAAGGAGGTATTGGCGCGTTTCTGAGAACAATGTTATTTCTAGTTGAGCCGCGCCAATATCTCGTTTTCTTTTCTTTTTTTTAATATTTTTATTTTATTGATAATGGTCCAAAAGATCTAGGACTCGGAGAACCTACAAAGGGTGGCACGAGGCCTAGGACTTGGCTCGAGAGCCTACATTAAATATCTCGTTTTCTTGAGGCACACATGTTCTTTCAAAAGAATCCAATCCAATTCATAAGAGACACCAAGGTATTCATTACTTGACATTTCTCAAGAGTGAGTTTTGGGTAGATATAGTATACAACGTTAATTATGGACACCAATGATGGGAAGATGATATGTGACGAGTCGAAAAGTCAAAATGTCACATGTAAATTCACTATTGTGTTTGAAAATTTATTGACATTTCAACATGTCACGTGACTAATCAAAATACCACGTGACCTCTTTTCATTGACATACCAACAACCAAGTTGTCCATATCCAAGAACCTCTCATTTCCCACTTACTAACAAACATTGATCCTTTTAAATGGATCATTATTTGATACTTGTTTCTCTCAAAGATGTTTGCATTTTCTTCTCAAAGTTGAGGAACTAGGTCTTATTCCATTATTTTTGCTACCATGGAGACCTACAATCTATGAACTTGAACATATTAGCTAATAAAACTCAATTTGATCAATACCTAAGATATTAGCTCAACTGATAAATAAAAGATAATTTTCATTTTCACTTAAAATCATAATTATAGAAACTGAACCAGAGGTCAAATTTGTCAGGTTTTCGATTCCTGATTGGACCGACAAGGTTGATCGGTTCAAACGTCAGCCCAAATAAATTGTGAATTGTATTATATCTTAAGTAGGTGATTATTCACAAGTTATTTAATGTGCCCAAACAGGAGAAATACTGCCTAATGCTTAGGCTTGCGTGAGTTCAACCCTAGGTTGATGCAGTTTATTTTTAATCAACTATGTATGCATTATTTAGTAGACCGGTTCTCAATAAATGTTTTTGTTCGGATGATTTTCTGTCAAATCATCCGGTTTGTCTGGTTCAATCCATCCTGATCTTGTTTTCGGTTCGATTCGAATAACTAGGCTTAAAATTATATATATTTGTGTTTATGGATTAACTTTTATAAAACTTTGTTTTATATTTTGTTATTTTATTTTCAAGGTTGATTTTTTTTTGGGAGCAACTAATCTTAACCTTATGCATTTTAAAACAATTCATAAAGGATCCAAACACGCCAACACGGATATTAATTTTCAATATTTGAAGAACATTCTTATTAATCAATTTGTATTAAATTTTAAAAATACAAAAATAGATTTTGAATTGTATGATCGGTGGGTCGTTTAATCTCAATCATCTGTCAAATTGGATGGTGATGATGAGATGTTTAGCTCTAAAATAAGTTTCCATTTAAATCTCTTGAATATGGTGAATTAAATTTAGGAGTTAATTAAATTTTGTAAAATAAAAAAATAAAAATGACAAATCAAGACCGCTAGAAAATGTATGATCAATGGACAAATTTGATTCACAATTTATATATTAAAAGTGATATTCATTAAAGAAATGTTGATTTGGTGGTTTAAATTTGCGCAAAAGCTGATCCACAAGGACTCTAATTTCAGTATTCATCATAAGGGGGCGGTTCTACTGAGAACCGTAAATCAGGTGAGAATTGAGTACTCAAGGCAAAAATGGCGTTTTGTGTCTTGTGTCTTGTGTTTTGTGGACGTGTGTTATTTTTGCCTTAATTTCTCAGTTCTCACATGATTTACGATTCTCAACCAAATCTCCGTACAAGAAATGACTAGAGAGGGGTTTCAACTGAAAAGAGACATATAAATGCAAAGACAGGAAGCAAAACCAACATGTTTCAACCTCCTGCCCATTACTCATAAATGCCCATTAATAAAAGCTCAAAATTTCTGTCTGCAATCTGCCTTACTCCTTTACAGTTTTTTCTTGTTTGTTTGATCACTCATGAATTCGTATTCCAACTTGTTTTTTTTATGTATTTTATAGAGTGGTTGGAGAATTGAATGCCGATACTTCAATGCTCACCTCCACCACCGGCCTGGCCTTCTTAAAGGGCTGCCGTTCAGCTTCCTCCAGCACTTGGCTATTTTTAGTCCTAAAAATGCTTCACGCTCTACTCCCTCCCGGTTCCTCCTTTTCAAATATATTCATGCATGCAACTTCTAAGAAGCTTGGGAAATTGTTTCAGGTTTGGAAGGAGAGAATGCTGGTTCAGTTGACGCGAGATATTGATGCGGTTCAATGAGAAGATGCGTCTCGAAAATAGAGCTTGAGCTCCATCTTTTGATTGAGCCGTGCCAATATCACGCCCAAGACACATTACTCAACCACCTGGGAGATTCGAACTCTGGAGCTCTCAAACTTTTTTAAAATCTCTCTCTTATGTATTCAAAGCTGAAACTATGTGACATGGGGATGACATTATTAGATGCTGAAACTGGGAAAGTTCTGCCTTTGCAAGAACACTCTTCCTCAGTTGATATTCTAATATGTAAATATTTACTGTTCTACTTTGATCTTCAGAATGCGGCTTTCTGCAGAGCCTTTTCGCCTTCTCCGCAGCGCAGGTGCACCTCTTTGATCCTCTCAGCGGACTTGCATATGCCGCTGCAGCTCCAGTCAAAGGAGGCCACGCACACATTCCCCGCTTGCGCCTTCCACTCGCAATCTGCTCACTTAAAAACTAACCCTGCTCAAGCTCAAATATCCAGGAATATAAATGATTTTTCAAGGCCTTACCGGGTGGTGTCCCGCAGCATAGCCTCCTGTCGTCAACATGCTTCACATCCAGCCCGATGAACCAGGATCCCAACGTAACGTCTTCATTAGCGTACTTGTGAAGGACATGCCTTACAAGAAATAGTAAAAAGCTTCAGATTTGATGCCCTCCTCATATACAGCAACTCTAGAAAGGGTCTGATTTCTCATGTCTTTTATGCATCTTACTGATTTAATGAGATGTATGTAGCCAGATCCTTCGATATGGCATACATCTGTCCAGTTGCGTGTCGGAAATACTTGTCGCCGAATTTCCAGTGTTCTGGCTCATGGTATCTCACTCCCCTACACATTTCACGAAATCACTAACTCAGGGAAGATGTCTATGCAAGTCTATCACAGCAAGTTATGAAATTGTAATGTGACAAGAAGAAGGAAAGAAACATATATACTTTTGAGCCAGGACCGGGCCGGATTTCATGCATCCGATGTACACCCGTTTGTTCTTCCGGTGTCTGATCAAGGTTTCTCCGAGTGCAGCTGCAAGAGTGGAAGATATATAGGCATTGCCAGTCAGCTTGTGCTCATAATCTGGGCAACATCAACGGTTGTTACGTTACGGTGGAGATGTGTCTCATATGTATACCCAAAAGCTACCTATGTTTACATGAACATCATCGTCTACTTTGACATAGAACTCGGCATCCCATGAAGCCACAGCAGTTGCGAAATACGTCTTGGTTTTGGCGGACAGTTCCATGTAGCCCTCCACGTGATCCTACGTTTCCAGAACACATTGTGTCACACAAAGCCAGACACAGAGACACTGGTTTTGTTGTTCATCTAAGGTTTGGCGAGTGAGACTTACAAGTGTCAGTATGTCGCCATGCTTCTTGTTCTCCGCTTCAATGGCTCGATCCAGTATGCCCCCAGATGAGGCACTGAGTAACAGAACATATTCACACGTCTGTCACATAATGTCTTACACAGTGCTACTGCCTACTGACTTCATCTACAACAAGCCATTGCTCATGTTGTTGTTACCTGTGGCCTATGACAAATCGAATCACAATGCCCTTCTCTTCTTCCAGCTTCTTCCTCATATCCCCTTTAGACATGTGAAAGGAACTCTTAGTTCAAGAAACCGAGCGAAAGAAGCGAAAGCTGGAATCAAGAGTCAAGACCTTGCGGCATCCAGGTGGAGCGAACTGAGTCTCGCCTCTTCCGACTACTGAAAGCAGTACTGATCCCTATTACCATCAGGTGCTTCTTTCTTTCCAGCCTAGTGTCGTCATCAGGATGGTCTGGCGTATGCGAGACTTCCGGCAGAGACTCCTGCGCAGCTCTTGCAGCAGCCAGCTCCATCTCTAAGCTTGATACGGTCTTGTCCAATGCGCTACATGACATTTTGAAGCTCGCCATATCAGTAGAGTGGAAATAAGTGCTACTGATCTGAAATGGTCCGAAATTGATCACACTCACTTCATGGCATTTCGGGTATGGTGAGCCTGTCGGAGAGCGTCTTTCGATTCGACGTAGGAATCTTTCTGTTACAAGCACAGCTAATTGAACATGTTAAAATATGAATTAGCAGAAGCAACAGCTTACAAGAATTTATGAATTGGAAAGTACTGACAGGCCTCGGAGCACATCCATCCGAAACCAGCTTGAGCTGCTCTGCTTCTGATCTAGTGGATAACATCGTGATCCCGGTGGACTCGGATTCGGTCCATATTCTGAAACCACAACTTCCAGTTCAGGAATTCAGAAGTAGCACCAGAAGAGACAATGATCTTTCAGATCAAAAACACACAGAGAGAATCGTCAATCAAACAAGTAGAGTCAGACATGGGGACCTGTTGGTGAAGAACATGCCGGAGCAGAAGCAGCAGAGGCACACGAACATGGTCCATTTCTGGGACAGTAGAGCTCTGGACGAGGATGTCTGATCTGAGGATCCTCTCCCATTCCAAGACATGGTCAGAAAATGATCAGAGAGGGACGAGATGGGGTGGAGAGACCCAGAAATCTCCCAGTTTATGGGAATTCAACCCTGTGAATGACAAAGAACATCATTACTTTGTTTGAGAAAAATGTTGGAAGCTGGGACGAAGACTGGGTGCAGTGAATATAAGGTGAGAAAAAGGAGGAAACGTCAGAAACAAACACGAGGAGAAGGAGGTGCTGCTGCTGGCTGGCACTGTTTTTATCCTTTGCTTTGTTCCTTCTCGTCTCTTCTCTTCCTCACAATTCCATTCAACACTAAAACGTTTCATTAAAGCTGACCCGTCTGTCACTGCGCTCCCTTCATGTTACCATCATTCAACAGAGTAATTCTTGGCTGGACTCTCTCCACCATGTCCCAGTCTCATTATTAATGAAGATTCATATCACATTCGGTGTTGAAAATTCAAAAAATATTTCAAACCAATGATAAATCGTCACGTATAATTTTAATTTTTTCAACGTGACATGAAGCGATTTTTCATTGATGGTGTCCACCGTCATGTGATGCACACAGTCCATCTAATAATTTCTCCATTCAACAACCTTCCTAATTCCAATCCAAACTATTATGATTTTAAAAAAATTCATGAAAAAAATAAATTGATTTTCTAAAATAAAATTTATTATTACATTTCTAAACTAATTACATTATAATATATAAATTTGTGTGTGACACTTGCATTGTTTGGTTATGAAAATAAATAATATCATTTTGCGCACATAAAAAATGACGTCTTTTCACACTCAATCATTCATAATTATAAAAAAATTAATAATATCAATTATATTTAAGAAATCAAACAAACTGATCTTAAGCATCATCCAAAATTAGTCCAATTTTTTTCATCGCCTCTTTTTAGAAATCGTGGTAATTTGACCGCAATTGAATAAATAGTGATAATTCGAAACCCATTTTGAATTTTTCCCCAAAATATTATGTGTCAATTCATCAATGATTTTGAAATTTATTTTTAAATTTCCAACTCGACATATAACTACTTAAATTATTATACGTGATGTTTCTATAGTCCACGTGCCCATTGATCCTTCCATCTTTATTTATGTATTTGTTTATATTCGATGTCAATCACATCCTCGAAAATATGTGATAATAAAATAAAATCTTTTAAATGAGGCATAAAAGTTACTTAAGGCTATGCCATAAGACCATATTTGGTAGTACGTATATTAATAGTAATACTACAGAAATGATTCTGAAAAAAAATACAAAGAGATTTCAATTATCAAATAATCACATACAGGTGATAATTATGTTATATATTTTTAATTTCAAATGGTCATTTTGATTTTTAGATATTTTATTAAACCCAATTTTGTACTTCTCATCTATTTTGAAAGAATAAGTAACCCTAATTTATAAACCTATAATTTATCTCTTGATATTATTAATATTCATTCTATTTTGAACAAAATATATTAAACTATTACTATATTAGTTATCTTACCTCAATTTCTCGTTCCAACCACCAAACAGGCTAAAACATTGGTTGACGGGGATTATGGCTTACCAAACTAAGTTGATAATTTGCATTTCTGGTTGACTTTCTAAGTGCTAGGGTCAATGAAATTAGGTTTACTGTAATTGTGTAGGAACATGTAGATCTAATTGTCACTTGAATTGTATTTTCGCAGGATTCTTCTTTGGACTAGATTTAGAAAAGTATATAAATGTATACACATGATGACATGTGCTCAGATTTAGATCCGCTTTTCTTGAGCCAAAGTGTAGTGTAAGGAGAAGACTTACATGGACACGGGGCATCACGTGTCCATGGACACAGTCAATGGGAGAGTGCCACGTGGTGCGTTGAAAAGTCAAAATGTCACGTGGGACTCTCCCATTGGTTAGACATTTTTTTTGACTTTTCAACGCGCCACGTGACACTCTCCCATTGGATGTGTCCATGGACACGTGGTGGTCCGTGTCCATGTAAATATGTCTCGTAGAGTAAGTACTACGTAACCCATTTGACACGCCTATACATCGCTCTGCATGCATGTGTACTTACTTGCCCCAACCGGCTCATTTACGTCACATCAGCTTTACTCCCTCCGTTGTGTTTTTTAATACATATCATTTAATAGTAAATTGAAGAGATTAAAGTAAAGTTAATATTAACGGTTGAACAAATTTAATAAATATATAATTAATAATTTTTTTAAATTCGTACAAAAGTAAAATTGACATATGATTACTCCTCTGTCCTCTTTTATATGTCACTCCATCGAATTTTTGTATCTATTTTTATTTGTCATTTAACATCTGCAACTACTTTACAATGCAAAATATTAATTATTTCACTATCATAATTAATAAAAAATTAATTTTACACCATTAGTAATCCATTTATTCTATCTTTCACACAAAATTTTAAAAATATACATTAAATACTTACAAATTAAAGTTGTTCAACCGCTAGCATTAAATATCATCTTAATCTACTCAATTTAATATTAAACTACATTTATATTAGGACGACGGAGGGAGTATTAGTGAGGAATGAATTTTTTATTGATTATGATAATGAAATAAATAATGTTTGACATTTTAAGATAGTTGTTGATATTAAATATGCATTGAAAAATTATTAAAAGACAAATAAAAGTGGACAAAAAAAGAATTAAGTGATTTGTAAACGAGAACTAAAGAGTACTAATTAAGATGTGCAACCAAAAATCAATAATCAACGGGAGTTACTCGATATAAAGCCTACATAGATCGGGAGAAGTTTTTAGTATATCTCATCATCTCATCGTCGACGTCATTAATAAATATTTCTGAAATATATTGTTGTCATAAAAGTGATTATACCTTCTTTTAATTAACAAAATACGTATAATACTTCATTTTTAAATTTAAGGGAAAACCTAAAAAGTGCTCTGAACTATCACGACTTACCCAATTGCGCTCAGAACTATCACAATTTTCAAAAAGAATGCGATGAAAAAAAAATGGACTGATTTTTTAAATAAAATACACCATTATATTTCAAAACTAATATTATTATAAATTTAGATTTGTGTGTGAAAATTACGTCGTTTGGTTATCAAAAGACGTCGTTTTCTTTATGTGCGCAAAATGATATATTTTATTTTGATAACCAAACGACGTAATTTTCGCACACAAATCTAAGTCTTATAATAATATTAGTTTATGAATGTAATGATAAATTTTATTTTAGAAAATCAGTTCAATTTTTTTATCGCACCCTTTTTGAAAATCGTGATAGTTCTGATTGTAATTGGGTAAGTGGTGATAGTTCAGAACGCATTTTTTACCCTTATATTTATCTCACATTGGAAGTGGGTCACTTTAATAGGGTGTGGGGAGTAGTTATATGGTGTATTCAAGGCTTGAGGGGGAGTGAATGGGATCACATGCCATAAGAAAAGAAATGAAACCACATGTGTCACTTGTTGTGGAATTGGATTTTATTTTCAAATTGTTTGTTGATGAAATTTTTTTTAATTGCTTTTTAATTAAAAATTTTTTTGAAATGAAGATCAATTGCGGTTTTAAATCATGTTTGTCTTAATTCCAGCCGCAATATCAAACCGCGTTGGAGGGGTAACTGGACTTGCAGCAAACTGTGTAGCTCAGTCAACTCACACATGACGAAACCACATTCTCGAACCGTGACTGGATTCAGTCCAGCCACGATTTCAAAAGACAGTATCGGTCAACACACAAATGATAAAACCACATTCTCAAACTGTGTGTGAGTTCAATCCAGCTACAGTTTGAAAAGACAGTGTCTGAAAAAAGCAATTAAACCATAAGGAAAATGTCTGTGGTGTTCGACGTAACAAGTTTGTTAAAGCTGACACACTCATCATGTCGTTCAATGTTTCCATTTTTATAAGGGTATCCATAGTGAAACATGCTTAAAATAAATTTGTGTACGTGGAATTTTGTCATGTCATTTCAATATTTTTATAAATCTTTTTCTTACAAGTCTTTAATTCACATTGAAACAAATCTTACATGAACCTTTGTAAACGGTTAAAAATTAATTTAAATAATTAATTATAATTTAATACAACATTTTTAATCTCAAAACACCGTATAAAGTAAGATAAAAAAACATAAACTAGATGAGGAGTTTTTAAATTTAAAAAACCGTATATTGTCCAGCTCAACAACTATATACGTCACTTTTAAGTTAAAAACACCGTATGTAGTCTTTTTATACCATATACGACGTTTTTCAAAAGCGTCGTATATGGTATATCCAAAGAATATATAAGCCATTTATAACTAAAAAACGTTGTATACTCCCCTTCTACAAATCATTTCATGCAGTCGAAGCACTATGATGTCAGAACACGGAAAACCTCCACTCACACTGAAACGGAGCGCATCGACCTATAACACGAAACTGATAACAAAGCTTCAATGTGGATGCTCTAAGGGGTGTTTGGTTTAGAAAAAATTTGAGGGAAAGAAAATTTTGAAAAAAAAGTGAAATCCATGTTTGATTCCATTTTATTTTTCTTTGTTTGGTTCAAATGTAAAATTAGAAAAAAAGTTTCAAAACTTCTTTTATTTTGCTATAACTTTTCCATCTAATTTTCCATGCAATTTTTTCTCACAAATTTTTCCTAAATCTTTCTAACTTTCATTCAAAATTTCCTTTCCACTAAATTTTGTCTAAACCAAACACATCCTATGAGGTAGTCTAAAAAGATAATGGACATATCAACTAAGAAGACATCACCTACCCCATTAACACATATATAAGCCACTTAGCAACTATTGCTCATCTCACTCATTCTCATGTTACATGCTAACTGCATACTCTCTCATTCATTAAATTCATTAATTATTATTTTTGTTTTTTGAAACCAATGTATACACTTATATTGATATTTTTAAAATCAGAGTTCATAATCAATTGTAAAATAAAGTTTGTAGCTCAAAAATATAAAGTTCATAGTTCATTCTAAAAAAAGTTCATAATTATTTATAAAAAAATATAGATTTATATTTAAAATTTATTTTGGATAGGTTTTGAATATTTTCAAAAATGAAAAGTTCGTATTTCATGGTTCCTTCTTAACTTTGTTTCGTCAACTTCGAACTTTGTTAAGAATGAACATTAAAATTTTGTTTGAGATTGAAATACAAAGCTCATATATTGTGAACAAAATTCAAACAAAGTTTATAATTTAGAAGTGCAAAGTTCAAAACTCATTGTTAACAATATTTTATGTTCATTCGAAATTAATGAACCATGAATTTTTTTACCTATCCAAAATCTATCAACATGGATCTTAAATTGATTATATACTTTTTGACAATTAATTATGAACTTTGATTGATTTATATAAAATATCAATCAAATTATATAAATTAATTTTAAAAATTAACAGTAAAAATTAATGAGTCTGAAATAAAAAATAGATGTAGATAGTAAGAACGACTTAAGAGAGAGTGAAACACATAACTGAAGATATTGATCGGAATAAGTACACTTTTGAAAATACATGTGTCCCCTCTAAACGCGACACCTATTTACCCACTAGACAAAATCTCACATTGCATCGAAGTCCAGATCGCCGACAACCAATAGAATACTCTAATACTTAGCATTAGGAATAATTTTGAATGAAAAGCAGCCTTCGAGGTCCCAATTAGATATTTTAAGGACATGTGAACTAATAAATCATAAATAAGCAAATTACAATTCTTCAGGTGTCCCACCCCCTTGAAGATAGTTTAAAATTAATATTATAATTATTCAGAAACAATCATGTGCTCCACTACTCTCACTCACAAATCATGAGTCACTCAAATGTTGTCAAATGTATAATTCAATCTTCTTTTCATCCGACACTTGCAACATCTATCTCCTTACTCTGATCAATTAATTCTTGTTTTTTATTCCAAAAATAAATTTATGTTAGTATTTTTATATTTTTTTATAAATTAAATTTCATAATCGTTTGTAAAATAGTATAAGTTTTAATATAAGATCCTTTTTGGGCATTTTTTCTAAAAAATATTAAAAGCTCAATGTGATAAAGTTCTTTCTTAACTTTTATTACAAAAATATCAATATAACTATATAAATTAATTTTAAAAAATAAAAAAACAATAAATTTGGAAAAAAAGAAAGAAAGAGATAATAATGCAGGTTACATGCCTCATTACAGTACCAATTTTTTTTCCAGTAAATCTCCATAGAGTAATTTAAGAGATTCTCACATCAAATTTGATTATTCATTGAACCCTAAACCCTAAATATATAGAGAGAGAATGAATCAGTTAAGCTTCTTAAGTTAAAAACATGTGTTTAATTATAATGTTTCTTTATTTTAACTTTATTTATTATGTTTAATTAGTTTAATTTTAGAAGCATGTATTTTTACGAATC
Organism: Kalanchoe fedtschenkoi; assembly: GCA_002312845.1. NCBI lineage: Eukaryota > Viridiplantae > Streptophyta > Magnoliopsida > Saxifragales > Crassulaceae > Kalanchoe > Kalanchoe fedtschenkoi. The sequence continues at coordinate 6,718,734 of NQLW01000011.1, forward strand.
CATTTATTAATGATCAATCAACTGACGACCTCGAAGATACATCATACAGACAGAAGAAGAGTGATGTGATTACCAAGTCAAGTCTCCCCTTTCGATTTCATCGACAAAGAAAGCTTCATCGAGCCACCATGCTGCGCTAGGCTCCACTGCAGCACAACCCACGGCCCTACTCTTTCACAGCAAGCCCGACCTCAAAAATTCATCATCTTGTGGATTTGACTTGTTAATTAAACAAATTCATGATAAAAAAAAAGTGCTTCTCGGTCCAAATAAGTTCAGATTTGGTCAGATTAAATAAATTTTCATGGCAAGAGACCAAGAGTAGAGATTTTGAACACCAACAGCTGCATAAGATTTTTACTTTTTTCTATGTTTTTAGTGTTTTAATGGACCGTCTTTGAATTTTCTTGGAAATCAGCCAGCACCTATCTCATCACTGGATCTTGAAGGATGTTTTGAACATTAGGATCTTGCATCCCCTTAGCTTGTCTCTCTTTGGACTCATCTGGACTTATGTCTCCTCGGCTCCCTTTGCTGATTTGTTCGACGCATCTTTCATGAAAAATTTTGTCAAAAGCTTTGTCATACTCTTTCATGAAAATTTGAACAACTCCCTTTCTGGTGTACCCCTTGAGAAGGTTGGGTCAAAGTCAGTGCATTTCTCAGCATCTATCATTGCCTCAGACTTTGCTCTTAACTTGGTGTATAATGCAGCCATGTTGTTACAAGTCTTTGGCTTTTTACGTTCTGTTGAAAACTTCCACCCTAATTCAATTAAAATTCGTCACATGTCTTATTATACAATAGCTAAATTGAATTAGTATTATTATCAACAGATTCACAAATCAATCTCTGACTGTTACATGTCTCACCAACTCCTTTTACACGTCACACTCTACTACTCTCTCCTTACACAAATTCATTAATTTTATTTTTAGTTTTTAAAATAAATTTAATTATTTTTAAAATTAAATTTCATAATAGTGTATAAAAAATATAAGCTTTAAGTTAAGATCCATTTTGAATATCATTTTTCAAAAAAGTACAAAAGCACAAAGCACAATATAGAAAGAAAGAAAATACAAAGTGCAAAATTCATAGTTTTGAATTTATATTTTAAACTTTAAACGTTAATTTTGTACTTTGTACTTATTGCTTTAGGCTTTGAAATATGGATTTTATGTTGTGTACTTTAAACTCTTGTACTTTGCGTTTTTACAAAAAAAATTAAAAACATATCGAAAATGAATTTCAAATCTAACCATATATTTTTTATAAATGAATATGATTTTTTTATAAAAAAACTATCAAAAGAATTATATAAATTAATTTTAAAAACTAAAAATAAAATTAAATGAATTTGCTTAAGGAGAGAGAGTTTATGCGACACATGACATGAGAATTGGTGAGACACATGACGAATTATTTGAAAGGTATTTTTTATTAAATCAATATACTCACGTCCCTGCTAAATCACGACATACATCTCATCACACTACACTATTTCTCATTTGATTTGGGGATCAAATGTCCAATTTGTACGGTCATGGGTGGGAAAGCGGGAATTCTCAATTCAACACAACATTTGATTCTTTCATGAATCTCAGCCTATATATCACATTTAATAAATTTTAAATAATTAATAAAATATAATAAATAAAGTAAGAAAAAGGAAATAAAACAATTAGTTCATTTCTCAATTTAAATGAAAGTGAATGGACTCTTGCAATACATAAATATACATATAACTGATGGTCTAATCGGGTACTTTTTCTGTCCTCTTTTACATGTCACTTAACAGAATTTTTTTGTCCACTTTTACTTGTCACTTAACAATTTCAATGCGTATGTATTATCAACAACTACCTTAAAATGTCAAACATTAATCACTTTATTATCATAATCAATAAAAAAATACATTCTTCACTAATAATTATCTACTAATTTTACTTTTTGTGCGAATTTTATCATATTAATTATTTATTTATTAAATTTATTCAATCACTAACATTAATTTCACTTTAATCTTAAAATTAATGTATTAGAAGATGGAGGAAGTATGGACGAATTTTTATTATACGACAAAATTAAGGATACCCATCCATGTCGTGGTTCCCAAAGAAGTTTGAAGATTCAGTCGCAAAACCTTCGTTCAAAATTTCAAACCCCATCGAACATTCCTGCCAAATCCATCAATCCGATTCAAACCCACCATTCTTCCCTCAATTCCCTTTCAAAAGCCGCTCGCTTTACCACCGCCCACATTCCGGTGCCGATTCAATTCGAAAAACTAGGGTTCCTGGTTCAAAACGCAGCAAAGATGATTCAGCTTCTCTTCACGGTGATCGGATCGGAAATGGCGCTTATCCTGGCGCTCTTGTTCAAAACCCCACTCAGGAAGCTCGCGATTCTGGCTCTAGATAAGGTTAAGCGGGGACGGGGTCCGGTCGTAGCGAAGACCGTTGCTGCCACCGTGTTCATGGTTATGATGTCCAGCGTTTGGAGCATCGTGGAGATTCAGCAGCGTCTGTTTGAGGCCGGCGCTGTCAATCCCACGGATCAGGTGCTCATGGCCGTCCAGATGTTAGAAGCTTCGCTCATGGGTATATATCCTTACCTAAACCTTGTTCCTCTTCTGTTGGTGCCTGGGTCTGGGTGGTTGTTTTTTTAAAAAAAAAATTGTTGAATATGATTTTTTTTAAATAGTGTTCATTCAAATCTAAGGTAGATTGGTTGCCATGGTGAATTTTAATCAGATATTGTTTGTTTATTAACATCTTGTACTATTGATCTCAACATATTCAAATATCAAGTCTTATTGTATGCTATTGGAGAGCATTCTTGTACTATTGATCTCAACATATTCAAATATCAAGTCTTATTGTATCCTATTGGGAGGAGGGAAAGAAAGTATTTAGAAGGAAAAGAAGAATAGGTGTTAACAGTTTATAATGGATTTGGAAGATAAGAGTTAAAAATTGCTAAATTACTTGAATAATCCTATATATTAAAATCAAAATGAATGAATATAAAGAATTGAAGGGTATAAGCTTCTTTTTACATTCAATCTCTCTTTTCTGATTTTCTCCCAATAAACAAGGTGTTTACTTCCTCCAAATCCTCTCTACTCACGCCTTAAAAATACTTAAGAACACAATTTTCCTCTACTTTTTTTTTCTCTCCAAGTTCATACTCGGAAGCACTACCTTAAAGAGAGCACTTCGGAAGTGCCCTCCATAGGGTCAAAAAAGCGTTTTCTTGTAGTTTTTTAGTCAGTGTGAGCTGGTTTGAATTAGAGTAAGTTAGCATACTCTTGTTTACAGAGTACGAATATGATATTAAGTGGAAAGTTTTGATGATCTTTTGACATTATTATGAAACTGAACTTAGATGTTTTTAGTATGAAACAGTAGCCATTTGAATGACAGCAATCAACTCAAGTAGCTGGCTCTTGTATGGTAAACGGATTGTTGGCTAGAGAAAGTTAAGGAATTCTTATTGTTTCTACATTTTTCATATGCACTAAGGAAAATGTGTTACATTTCTGCAGGCTTTATGTTGTTCCTTGCACTGATGATTGATCGACTCCACCACTACATTAGAGAGCTACGCATGCTGAGGAAAACCATGGACGCCGCGAGAAAGCAGAGTAGATCCTTTGATGACAGTAAAAACGGACACTCTGAAGAGCTCAAAGCCATGCAAGAAGAGGTCGCCTCTCTGAAGAAAAAGATCAAGGGATTAGAATCTGAGTGTGAAGTTAAAACAGGAGAGGCTCGAGCTGAAGAAGCCCATTCTGACACACTCAAGAAGCAGTCTGAAGGCTTCCTTCAAGAGCACGGTCGCTTGCTGGAAGAAAATGACGCACTCCGCAGTCAGTTGCAGGCAGGCGAGGCTAAGAAGAGTTTCTAACTGAATAGTGAATTGTATTGCCTGAGCCCTAATGGATATACTGAAGCAGGAGAGAAAGACGAGTAACAAATCATATCCTTGTGAGACTGTGGTTAGGACTTGCGAGTAGACTTTTTGGCTTGAGAAAAGTTGGTAGAATAATAATATATCGTTTGAAACATAAGTCTTTCAGGAATTTCTTTTTCTTATATACAATGTGATTTTTCTGAATGAAACATTCTCTTTCGAGCTCTCCGAAAAATCAGTGCTGGAAAAGATGAGGCAGAACTTGTGGAATCTTAGGTTGTGTTTGGTTTAAGGATAATGAGTGTAAAGGGAACATGTAAAGGAAAGTTGGAGGCAATTTCAGATTTGGTTCAAGGAAAATTGGGTGGAGTTAAAATTAATTAGATGGAACGATAGATACAAGTTTTTAAAATTAATGAGTGTTTTAGTTTTTTTCTTCTTAATGTTTTCAAATCAAGTATAAAAGTAAAATGTAACTCTTGTATTATTAAATAATTGGGACTATGTTAGGATGCATGTTCTGTCTCTCAAACTAGTTTTCACATTCTTTCAATTAAGTGTACCGTTTGTAATCCTAATAAGATTCATATTTAAAATCTTTTAGGTGATGTCACTGTCTCTTACAAGTCCAATTGATACTGTGCTTATTAATAAAATAAATGTATTTGAGGTCCCATTCAGTTATCTCTTTCCAATGAATCTGAAAGCAGTCCCGAACTATCATCACTTTCTTAATTATAGTTTGAACTATCTGAACCCATTTTAATGTTTTCCTTTACATTTTGGAAAAAACTCCAAAAGAGTCTTGAACTATCTTACACAATTGTGGTCTGAACTATTATGATTGTCAAAAAAGGTACGATGAAAAAATTGGACTTATTTTGAATGATGCTTATATTCATTTTATTTGATTTCTTAAACATAACTGATCTTATTAAATTTATTGAGTATTATGGATGATTGAGTATGAAAACAATTACATTTTGTTTTTGTGCGCAAAACGGTATTAATAATTTTGATAATCAAACGACGTAATTTTCGCATACGTATTTAAGTCTTGTAATGGTAATAGTTTAGGAGTGAAACGGTAAATTTTATTTTAGAAAATCACCGTAATTTTTTTTTCATCGCACACTTTTTAACAATCGTAATAGTTCGGACTGCAATTAGATAAACGATCAAAATTTAGAATTTTTAGATTTTTTCCATTATTTTTGTAGTTATGTGAGGTAGAGAAAACTCCAACACATCCGCATGACACCTCCAAGCTTCAGATGCTAATGGGCCAGGCTGCATCGCTGATCCATAGGAAGTTTGAAATAGGATAAGGCCCAACTCATTTTATGTTGTTTGCTTTCCAGACTTCTCATGGTGCAAAAATAATAATAAAAATATTATATTTTTGTAAGTCAACAAAATAGACTGAGAAAATAAGACTTAGCATTTCTTCACAATAATCCAATCCCAAGAATATCCGAAGATTCCGTAATAGGCAGCTGAAATTAGATGACTTGTATTTGAATCATAGTTATTTGAAATTAGATCGGACCGGCCAATTCAATCGAGATCATATCAAGATTCATCTTTGTTTACCAAGTTAAATCAAGTTGAACCGGACTAAATAGATCGGTTCAGTTGAAAATTATTAAACCAAACTGATATTAATGTCAACCGATGGACTAATTATTATACAATTAATTAATAATCAGTCTCTAATCTAACCATGAATGCTTAATCGATGCAAAATTATTGTATAAATAGTAAACAACTATAGATCGTCGGTCAAACTGATCATTCCAACCAACAAAGCGGGAATCGGAGGTGTGATCGATTTAACCTCGGCTTCGATTCTGATAATAGTGATTTGAATCGTTATTCTAGCCAGAGAGCATCATTCTCCAAAACGGTCTCAAAATTTTATTATTCTTTTTTTGAATCATGTTAAAAAGTCTGATGTCATATTAGCACAACTTTTTAAGATAATAACATGTGCATATGTTTCATTAAAACTAAGAACACACAAACATGGGATTGAGAGCCATTGTAATGAACTCGTCTCCTCCAAAACTATCCCAGCAAGTTATCGAAAATGTATGTGTTCACACGCAGCTGCTTATTCCAAACTCGTGTTGTTGCTGGAAACGTGGTTGAATAATATCAGTCAACCCTCAAGACCACGCAGCACACAAGCAGCACAAGCCTGTTTGGTTCATGAGTAGGTTTTAAGTCTTGTACTTTAGGTGGTGATGCAAGACAGCCGGGAAAGCGATGCGTGAAAACTATAAGTGCAATTATATTAAGAATATTTCCTTAACTTTTCTCTTTGTACTATAATAATAAGTCCAACACAAGCTCAAGTTGCCGGCTGGCTTTTCTGAGTTTGAGACGGCGACACAGGAAGAAGAGAGTGAAGAAGCTCATGCCCAACCCCAACCCTATGGCTTGACTTTGGCCAGAGCTGTCTGTAACTATTGAAGTGGATTCCACTCATCACTCTTACCTTTTGGATGTACCTTGTCTTTGTCGCCTGCCAGTGTAACTTTCCCAGCTATTCAACTTGCCCCCATCAACATTATTCAACGTAACTTTTTCTTACTTGGGAATTTTTTCTCATATTAAAATGCATCAAGTTGAATGGTAAACCAAACAACAAGTGTTCCGGCCAAGACAAGTGATGTCCATTAGTGGAGTGATGTATACTCAAAATTTTATTTAGGTGTGTAAAACATACAAACCTTAGAAATATGTCTAATTCAAATTAATTTAGATGAATTAATAGTATATTTAGTGGATAATTAATATTTTTTTTTGTGTTGGATCACACTCTCCCCATTTCAATAGAGCAGTCAAAATCGTCACTGACCAATTCTCACGCCCTCATTCATCGTATCCAGGTTAGTATCATACCACTAAGATTCGATGGTGACTAGCATATTGGAGTACTACAATAAAGTATATTTGCTAAAGCATGTGCATGGTAAAGGAGCATGTGCACCGTCTCAAATTCAATCTAAAATATTTTTATTCATATTAAAAATAAAAATTTATAATTTTATATTTTTAATTTATTCTAAATTTTAATTTTGTACAAATCCAATCTAATTTTTAAATTTTATAATCTAAATCCAACCTAATACATCTCAATATAGCCAAATCAAATTCATAATGCACAAAAAAATAAAAAGTATTTTTTAAAAAAAAATTAACGTCTGGTGCTTTAAACTCAAAGTTCAAATCTCATTCCTCAACTTAGTCAAAATTCAACTTAACTTCATCTAAATCTTTATCATTTGCTCGTCACCTGCCGAAAGCCCTGAGATGCAGCTCAAACCACGTAATATCTAAAATGACAACAATTCTCACCGTTAGTTTATAGGCAGAGAGAAGAAGAATAAAACACTATACAAAAATTTGGATTTGTAATCCAATTAAACTATTACCTCTCAACTATAAAGAGCGCAAATCCCCTTTGCATCATAAATTGTGTCACCCTTGCATTTTTGGTTGAATCTTTATTTGTAGGGGAAAGGGACAAAAGCGAGTAAGGTGAATGAAATATCCTCTAAGTGTCTATCCATGGAGATCGAGTTTGGTGTGTCATTTGTTGCGCCTTATCGCGCGCAAGTTGGTGCATCATCCCCTTTTTTCGTACATGCATATTGATCCATCGATCGATCGTGCAGGAAGATATGATAAAGCTAGTCCAGTGATATTCAATAATAGTCAGTGTGTTTTCTTAAGTATTGGAGAACCGTGTTCTTTCGAACTGACTTAAATTTAGCGGAGAGTCTTCACACAGGTCTATCTATCAAACTTGTGATATCGAATTTGAAACCTATCAGACCTCATAATGTTCGAATCTTGCATCAACTCGATTACCCATGAATGTATTACGGCGTACAATAATAGATATCATATTCATATACACAAAGTCGCCGATGAAAGAGCATTCCTTAAAAGAGAAAAGTTTGAGCCTAACAAGTCACGTACCCGATTAGGATCAATTAGCAACAAATTGATAAATGCTTGCTAAAGTTAGGTCATCATTAAGAAATGCAAACACATGAGATAAATCACTATCTATATGTACTTTATATAATAGTGGTCTGCAATAGCTATAGATATATAGCATCCTGATCCCTCGACACATTATAGATAAGCATTAATCATTAGTGGCTTCACGACTTATTCTCCACTTGCACATACACTTGCTGACAAAGTTTATGTGGGTTTAATTTGTTGCTGTGGTTTGAATCGTTAAAAGTGATTCTCTATCATCATGCATGTATATTTTGATTTTCAATCGTAATATGATGAATAACTATTAACAATGTATTCTTAATCCACATAATAAATCAAGTCCATCAAAAGCATTCCTTACACTTTGTTTTCTCCTCTCATTTCTCTAATAAGATCATGTAAATTTGATTCACTTGTATCCTCTCTTCAAGTGGCGCCATGAGAGGTTGCTCCAATGATGGCCAAAAGTACCCATTTTTCCTAACAACATTTTCCTTGAGCAATTTCTAAGCCCCTAGTATCAGGCAACATTTTTAACATTTTAGAATTTGGAGAATCTTATTTTTATTATTAATTTATTTTGGGAAGAAAGTAACTCCAAGATAGCTACTAGAATAGTTGTCTCGAAATTGCGAGTCAAAAAACATTGATTTCAGAGATTTATACTTCATATTAAATAATATTATTTAAATTGATCTCGTGCTTACACGGTGAAAAAATAAATTTAATTTGTATTTTCAGAAAACACTTACAATTATTATAAGGGTAAATTACAAATACAATACCTGTACTTTCACCTGATTTCAAATCGGGTACCGTACTTTGTAATTTTTTAATTCGAGTACTCTAATACTAATTTTGAAACTAAAAAAATACTATAATTCACCTTATTGAATGTGGATTCTCATTATCATGCAATAGAATATATGATTTATAGTGTTGGTGTACTAAATCTCATGAATTATAGTGTTTTTTGTTTCAAAATTAGTCTTAGAGTATTTGAATTGAAAAATTACAAAGTACGGTACCTGATTTGAAATCAAGTGAAAATATAGATAATGTATTTGTAATTTACCCTTATTATAAATTTTTGAAATTATTGAAGGTGTGTTCATCCCGAATTATCGCCCTAGTTGCTTTGAGTTGATTGTATTGGTAACTAGCTAGGCTATTACAGATATCCGTCTATTGTGTTTTGTTGCAGAGGATCACATGCCCAATCAATTTGATTAGGTTGAAGTCGTTGTACGGATGCCAGCAATGAAGTACACGAAATTGACCCATGGGACATCGCGAGCCACATTTTCTGTTCTCATAAGCTGTGTTGTGTTGAACAAGTTCAGCAGCAAATGGGACCTTCTAGTACCTGACTGGACAACCTCAAATGGGTTTTAGCTGTAAAGAGTTGAAACCAACTCAACCAGTCCAACGAAGTGCAGCCTAGTCAGCAGCCTCTCCTGCATCATTTATATTATTCCACAAAATACACACAACAAAATTTTAGCTTGTCCACCGCCTTGATCACTTTCACACTTTGATTAATTAATTTAATTAATCAGTCAAGTAAAAATCTCTATATATACATCATCAATGACATGCCACTGCCTCACACATTGTGCAATTCTTTCTACTCGCCATTGGCAAGAATGGAAGCCACCAAATCCCAAACTGATCAACCCCAACTTGAGATCCATATCGGTGAGAGTCACAGTGATCAACCTGGCTGTTCGTGTCGAATCAAGGCCTCCATATCTTCAGCACTGGCCAGGTTCCATGCAGGATACTTCAGAATCAGCCTCTCGCTGTCCAGCCAGGCGCTGCTGTGGAAAACCCTATCGAACCCGCCTCAAGGCGCGCATAGTCTCCGCCGAATGCTCGGGTTCCTGCCCACGTCCGCATTCATCCTCTTATGGTCCCTCGCACTCTCCACCACGGTCGCACTCTCAGTTCTGTATCTCCTGCGCTGCATGCTTCACTACAAGAAAATTAAGGTTGAGGTGGGCAACAACGTTGGAGTGAACTACTTGTTCGTCCCTTGGATTTCCTGCCTCTTCTTGATCCAATCCTCCCCCTTCAACTCCCCGGACTTCGCTTCAATCCACTTCATCTTGTGGTGGGTCTTCACCGTTCCTATTTTCATCCTCGACGTCAAAATCTACGGCCAGTGGTTCACCAAGGGGAAGAACAAGTTCCTGTCGATCGTGGCCAACCCCAGCAGTCTTCTGTCCGTGGTTGGGAACTTGGTCGGGGCTAGAGGGGCGGCCATCATGGGGTGGAGGGAGGTTGCCATCTTCATGTTCGCTTTGGGCATGACACATTACTTGGTTTTGTTTGTGACAATCTACCAAAGGCTACAAGGCAGCAACAGCTTGCCCACGAGGTTGAAGCCCGTCTTCTTCTTGGTGTTCGCCGCCCCGAGCATGGCCGCCTTGGCTTGGGACTCCATTTCGCCAAACAAATTCGATAACTCGTCGAAGATGCTCTTCTTCGTATCACTCTTCAACTTCCTATCACTCGTAAGTAAATATCATTCTCCTCATTGCCCAAAAACTGACCACCAATACAACCAAGCCGTTGGTGGCTGGCCATCAATAATTAACATGCGTAAACTCTCAGCTTCTGAAAAAAGCTGAGTGTACAACAAGTAAAAAGAGAGACCTAGCCTAATACTACGGAGGCCGACCATTTAGCTGTCAAGCACATATAAACCTAAGTTTGAAGAAGCTAGTGCGCCATGCACTGTAAAATCTTACCAAATACGTACATCAATCCATATGCTTTTGATTGGTGCTTCCATCATTTTATCTGGCAACCTTTGTACTAGACGTTTCCAAGTAATTAACGTGTGGTGGTGCCTTTTGTTGTCGCAGGTTTGCAGGCCGACCTTGTTCAAGAAATCCATGAAAAAGTTCCATGTAGCGTGGTGGGCGTACTCCTTCCCTTTGACCATACTAGCCTTGGCATCGGCGGAGTACGCACAAGAAGTGCAAGGCGTGGTGGCGCACTCGCTCATGCTCGCGCTTTCGGCGACTTCGGTGACGGTGACTCTCCTCTTGATGGTCTTTACAGCTTTCAAAAGCAACGGGTTGGTTCCAAGAACAAGACAGTGAGATATGATGTTTTGACTAGGTTTCCTGATCGAGTTTCTCCCCTGGTCGTAATTGTAGCGTCGTGCATAAATAACGTCAAAGACTAATCAAACATTTGTTCAATGAGTTCCGCGAATATCCTCTGCGTGATGCAATTGGGCCGGGCTTTTGGCCGACTTAGAGTAGCGAAAGTGTCTTTGCAGCAAACAAGCTAGGCCAAGAAAATTTGGGCCAAGCCCAAAAATTTGAAATTAGAACCATACAAAGGAAAAAAAATCATACAAACACATCAGTGTCAGTGTGTACAAAACTTTTCCTAATTTATTTATTAACTATAAAAACTTTAATAAAATATAAAACAGGATATAAACTTTTCTCCTAATGGAATATAGCCTTTGTACACCGCAACCAGCCCCTTAGGCGATTAATTGCTCAACTTTTATATATATATATATATATATATATATAAAACTTCTAATAATTTTTCAATTAATCTTTCTGATTAACTCCTGTTTAACTGAGTAGTTGCTAAAGTGTTCTTTTCTTCGCTTAGTACTGTCTAGCGTTTTTTCAAACACAGGTAATAAGTGATTTGGACTTTCAAGTTATCATTTAGGGAAAACAAAATAAGAATTTTGTCCAATAAAATTTAATATATCGAGAAACAATCTATAAATAGTGCCTTGAAAAAATAGCATCTTAGTTCACATCATTTGAGGTGAGATTTGTTATATTGTAAAATTTTTAATTCAGTCTAGTATTCATCTGAACTTATACTGTTCGTTTCAACTCTTATCATCTTGGCGCTCAAAGAAGACCCATAGTTAAATAATACATTAAGCTGAATTTGTTTTTTAAAAAAATTAGTAGGTAGAAAATGTTTAGTGTTGAGGAAAATGTGACGGTTGGTAGTGTTTTCGAGTGAATTTTAAGAGTGAAAAAGGAAGAAAATGAAGGAATTTGGGAAATAAAACATTGTTTCTGAGTTTCTTTTCAAAGAATGATTAAGAGGGATTGACACTCTATTTTCTACGTCCTATTTTGAGAGGATTTGAAGAGAAAGGCATGAAAATTCATTTTTATCTATATATCATTTTTTCATCAATTTTAAATTTAAAATTAGACAAGGTAATTCAATAGTTGTATTATATTTTTTTTCAAATGAAAGAGACCGACAAATCCTTCAAAAGAAGACCATCCCAGCCTCGTCGTCTCCAACTCAGACGTCATCTCCAACTAAGACGCTTGTTGAATCCTCTACTTAAAGCCTATTCCTTTTTGAAAATCAGAGGCTCCCTTCCAGACTAGCTTCTTCACCTTATACTCCTTAGTCACGAATTTGAACTCCTTCATTGGTGGCCGACTTACGTTTGTGATTACGCCCAACAGTGGGTTTCTGGGTGAAGCTGGGCGGTTTCTAGAGTTGGAGGTGAAGAGTGCGTCGTCTGAGTTTAAGGATGGATATCGAGTTTAAGGATGTGAACGAGAACCATATGGGAATTTATGTGAACAACTTGATGTTGATTTTTTGTATCAATTTGGGGATTCTCTGATCGGATTTAGAATTTTAATTGGATTTTGTGAAGATGGAAGAAGGAGAAAAGAAGATAATCGCAAGGAAGAAGAGAGAAGATCCGTGTCGTTCTTAAAGCGTGCAAGATCTAATCGACCTACTCTCAGTCATAATTCTGACGATTTCACTTTGGTCTCCAATCTTGAGAATCAATTCGAATTGTTATCCTTCATTCTCACGCTTCAAACACATCTGACACACACCCACTTTTGACTATTGAGTCCACTCTTTTGGTGGATGAGAGGATAAAGGATCGACCACTACAGAGGCGGCTGTGGAGAAAGAAGCGAAAGAAGTTGACGGTGGTCCGACACGGTGGCTGTGAAGAGAGGAGAGAAAGAGGCTGACAGTGGTTAGACACGATTATAATAGTGGTTGACATCAGAATTGGATGCAAGAGCAACAATAATATACAATTTGTTTGTTGTTGATGATGAACCTCACATTAGAGTTTATGTTTAACAGAATTAGAGTTTTTAACCATGTTATACTTAGATTAACGGTGTTAGGATATCTGTTAAAAAATTAACGGTATGCATCTTTTAGAAAATGCGATCATTCGAACCGCGATTGAGTAAAAATGATAGTTCAGATCCCATTAGTATTTAAGGTTTTAGGGGGGTTTAGGGGTTTTCCCTTTTATTTATCTTGTTTTCACAATTTCCCTCAACCAGACACAGCCTTAGTAAGAATTGTTAGTAAGTTATTCGGGGTCAACGGGAGTGGATGTATGGCGTAGTTGCACAAAGAACAGAACATAGAGTTGAGAAAACCGAACAATCAAAATTCAAATATAAAACTAAAAACAAACTCCAGACAAGAATGTCGAAGAATTCTCAGGATGATATTATTAAACTTGAAAATGAAGGATCAGCAGCATATCTACTGCGCCTCCCAAAATCAATACTCAACCCCAACCCACCGCCATCAACTTCCACACAACATCCACCGTCTTCCGATTCACTACTAAAACATTCATCTCTAATTTGACTAACTCCACCGCTTTCCGACCTAACCGGAATCCAATCCTCGTCGGATCCCCAGTCGGGTCTCCCTGAAACACCCGCCAATCGCTCAATCCTGTCATCCTCGTCCTGCGATTCCCCCGAAGTCCCCACCTCCATGCTCATCTGGGTAGGTGAAGCTGATTCATCATCTGACGCATTCCATAGCTGATGATCTAAAATGCTCGTGGGAGAAATCGACTTGGGTTTCGCGAAAGACTCCAGCTTTGTGACAAACGGATGGCTCAGAAGCTCCGTCGCTGTCCACCTCCGCGACCTATCTCTCACCAAGCACTTGCTCAAAAAGTCCTTTCCTTGATCCGAGAGCGAGCTCGGGAACGCCGGGATTTGATCGGAGAACGCGATTCGGTACAGAATTCTTGCTGGGTCTGATCCGCAATCCGGCCACGCGGGCCCACCGGTGGCCATTTCGATCACAGTGCAGCCAATTGCCCAGATGTCGGCTTCGGGCCCCTGCTCTGCGCCTCTAGCAGTTTCCGGGGCCATGTAAATCGGCGTCCCCGAGATCGAAACGGCGCCGTTTTCACAATCATCAACTCTCTTGGCGCATCCGAAATCCGCTAACTTCGCTCCGTGTTCTTCGATGATCAGAATGTTGCTGCCTTTGATGTCGCAATGCGCTACTCTGTTCGAATGCAAGTACTCAGCGGCTTTCAGAATCTGACTCGTGAAGGCCTGGATTGTCCGCTCGTCCATCCTCCCCCCGCGCCGCCGAATCTCGTCGGCGAGTGTGCCTCCGGGGACATACTCCATGAAAAGATTGTAGTAAAGCTCGTCGCTTTCCTTGCTGACATCAAACCCCTTGTAGCCCACAACATACGGAGAGCTCAGAGCTGAAAGAATCTCCCTCTCCCTTTGTAAAAATTCGGACTTGGAAAGCTCAGCCGACTTGACAGCGAGAATCTGGCCGGAGAACCCGCCGGAGGTGGCGACAGAGACGGCGGCGGTGGAGCCTTTTCCGAGTTCGCGGCCTCTTGTCCAGGCCATGTTTTTTCTGTGAAGTTTTGAAAGCCTGGAAAATTGAAATTTGAAAGTTGAAAGATGTAACGCTGTTTGATGAAGTTTGTTGGGTCTCTCTTCACCCTTTATATAAAGCTTCAATCTTTAAGCAAAGTGTTGCATTAAAATAAGTTAGTTTAATTGGTTGGCTTGTCCAACTCTAATCTCACTATTTGGCTCTTGACGTGTCCATCTCTGCTTCGAGGGAGGTTAAAAGGTTGGGTTTTCAACCAAGCCAACCGGCCGGTGTTGACATGGCGTGCCCACACGTGCGCGCGTGTCAATGTTTCAGGGCTTGGTGTGTGGGAGTTGAAGACATGTAATTTGGTTGTGTATGTGTGTGGAAATGTGTCCCATTTGGTCAAGTTTGATTGTTTGAAGGAGGATGGATCGGTTTCTTGGATGCGGTAGATTGGATGGATTATCAGTATTCTGATGATTCATGGTTTTACGATGAGGCTTTTGTTTTGAGAGGTGTGTTCGACTATCACTAGTGTGTTCTAAGGGGTTGACAAATGGGTTTAGGGTCAGTATAAAACTAGGGTTTGGAGTGGGTTGAAGTTGAACCACTAAACATGAACTTATTGGTTGGACTTGTGTTAGATATGATATATTTATTTATGGGATGGTTTAGCTTGAAGTTGAAGTGGGGAATATACTCAACCTCTTTCAACTGTGTAGGGGTTTTGAAGTCAAGTTTGGATGAGGGGTATACACCAACTATGGTAAGAGAGTCCTTTTGAGACTCTTTTTTGGGGGTATATGTGGAGTGTCCTTATTCAAACAAGTATCATTAGTTTAGTTGTTAAATTTGTTCATATAATTTATGGGTGTATGTGTACAAACATATGTGTGTTTACATTAGGCCAAGTGTGGTCAAACTGAGGTTTGAGAGTAGAGAGTCTGGTTGAGAGCGTTTGTGTGTTGATTAATATATTCAATGCTTTGGTGTGTATGTGTCAAGATTGTATATTGGTTTGCCAACTTTGTATTTGAGTAGTATGAAAGTGTGGGTGTGGCCTGTGGGGTTGCATTCACACTTTGTATTGGTATTACACACATAATGGTTTCATCATTTTGAAAATCTTCCGTGCCATATTACCATATTTGATGAAATAAAGGTTACATGATTTATCAATAAGATATTGGTCTAGCAACTAAGGATGCTATTTAATAATTCTAAATTCGAGCTTTGATGATACCGAATACTCTCTCTGTCATCTTTTACATGTCATTTAACTGAATTTTTTTATCAACTTTTACTTGTCACTTAACAATTTTCAATGCGTATTTAATATCAACGACTACCTTAAAACGTCAAACATTAATCACTTCTTTATCATAATCAATAAAAAATCATTCATCACCCGTAATCATCTACCAATTTTACTTTTTGCACGAATTGTTTTAAAAAAACATCAATCACTCACTCATTAAATTTGTTCAACCGTTAGCATTTACTTCACCTTAATCTACTCAAATTAACCTTAAACGATATATATTAGAGGATGGACTGATGGAGGGAGTACACATGAATATAATGAAGGTGCGCGTGAGCTGACCCGCAATGAGTTGGACACTACTATCAAAATCTATGAAGTGTGCGTCCTCTTGTCACACAAAAAATAACTTTCTTAATGAGGAAGTTTGAGTGAGGTTTACAATTTTGAATTCGAATTATGAAGACTAAAACACTTTCTTTTTTTTTTGCAAACATCATCTGGATTGTTAATTTTATTAATATTTATTTTTTTGCGGTGGTCAGGGGGGCGGACACCCCGCCCATCTTAATAGTGAAATCATTCTCATTACGTACCAACTCGCGCACATCTCCAACATATCATTCTTTATGGGATACCACCCAAACTCGAACTCATCATTATTTCATCATTTTGAAAATCTACCATGGCATATGACCACATTTTATGAAATAAAGGTTACATCACTTCATGAGGTTGTTTGGGTGAAGTTTGCAACAGTGAATTGGAATATGAAGACTAAGACAAATTCTTTTGTGAACATCATCTGGATTGTGAATATTATTGAGGGGAAAAATTTAAAAGAGATCTTGAACTATCACCGTTTACCCAATTGCGGTCATAACTATCACGATTTTCAAGAAAAAAAATTAAACTGATTGTCTAAAATAAATTTCACCATTACATTCCAAAACTAATATTATTATAAGACTTATATTTGTGTGCGAAAATTGCGTCGTTTGGTTATCAAAAATATGTCTTTTTTTATGTGCACAAAACAATATATTTTATTTTGATAACCAAACAACGTAATATTTACACATAAATCTAAGTCTTATAATAATATTAGTTTAGAAATGTAATGGTAAATTTTATTTTAGAAAATCAGTCTAATTTTTTTTCTTGAAAATCGTGATAGTTCTGACCGTAATTAGGTAAGTAATGATAGTTCAAGATCCCTTTTGGATTTTATCTCAATTATTAATACATGTTTCTCCCATAATTCATCACGTTGCAAAGTGATACAAATTTCTCCGTGGTATATTTCATTTTATTAGATCATAAACACTTATCGATATCCAAATTCCACACATCAAATCATAAATATCTTCAGCCGAAAAGAATTCAATTAATATTTTGTTTCTTAATACAAAGTGTTAAACTTGTGCTTTGCCTGTGTGAATTGTAAAATGTCACATGTTTAGCATTAATTTCATTTTAGCACATGATAAAATTTTAGCATATGGTGGGACAGAGTGGTGTCAGTCCCCGTAGTTTACCCTGGCTCGAAATGTCGGAAGGGGTAAAATTCTTCAGGTCCTCAAAAGTAATTTTACAGACAATAAAATTGATGTCCGCATTGATATCGATCACCACAAGATCTAAATGTCTCAATCGAAATATTAGATGCTTTTTCTAAAGTTAAGTCAGCTCTAAACGAGTATATATATATATATAGTTGTTCGGATTCAAAACAAATTGAGGGAAAAAATTTAAAAAGGGTCTTGAACTATCACCATTTATCCAAAGAGAAAAACTCAAAAGGAATCCTGAACTACCCCGTTTTCCAAATAAGGGGCATGAGCCGTCATTTTTTACGGACCGACCAACTTCATTAACGAGCCGTTCACTCCATTAAAAGACGTGTCAAACGGCGTCTTGAAGTCAATTAATTACATGTGAAATTAGAAAAAATGCAAGTCACCAACTTCGTTAATATCTCACCGACGCATTTTCATAAATACCTTCGTCACATTCTTTGACGGCGCCGAAGCACTACAAATCTCCAACCTTTTCCGGTCACAGATCCGGTGAATGGAGAAGGGTGCGTTGGGCCAACGACAATGAAGGTCGCCATCCACCGCGACTCCAAAAACGCGAAGCAGATTCGGGATCACCAGATGAGAAGCCCAGTCGCGCCAACCGCCGCCGCTGCCCGACCCAACGCCTTCTTCTCCAAGCTCATGATCTGCCTCATCCTCGCCGTCTCGAGCGTCTACGTCGTCTATACTTTGAAGCTTCTCACCTCCTCCTCCACCACATGTTGCGTCGATCGGAATTTACTGTCACAAACCGCATCGAGCCACCGCCATCCCAAGTTGAGCAACCCAGACCAGGGCCGGAGGCGGGAAAGGGACCGGCTTGAGCCACGTGATAATCGTAATGGCGGCGTCGCCGAAGCTCTGTGAGATGTGAAAAAGCTACATCAAAACATGATACAACACAACCCCATGCGCGGTGTCGTCTAGCTCGACACCGACCCGACCGTGCTGCAACCGGAATCCGACCTCGATCTCCCACCAATCTGAATCTCCTCCAACACCGCTCGCTTCTCCCTACTCCAACAAGCAGAGTCACCGCTCTGCCATCTGCATCTCCCGCATCGTCTCTGAGACCCTCCGTCTGGGGCTCGACAACGTCTGCTGGTCGTCATGGGTGATGACGACACCGTCTTCACCTCCGACAATGTCGTCCGCGTTTTGCAAAATACAACCACACCCAATTCTACTACATCAGGAGTCTGTCGGAGTCGCGTCTACAGAATATGTGTCAGGGTGTGTGTTTACGTTTTCTTTTTAATTTCACATGTTATTAGTTTGTTAGTTGACTTGAGGACGCCATTTGGCATGTCGTTAACGGAGCGAATGACTCGTTAACGGATTCGGTCGTTCGGTCAAAAATGACGGCCCATGCCCCTTATTTGAAAAATGCGGTAGTTCTGACCGCAATCGGGTAGAACGCGATAGTTTAGGGGCCCTTTTGAGTTTTTTCCCTTATTGCGATTGCGGTCTGAGCTATCACGATTTTCAAAAATGGTACGATGAAAAAAATATTAGACTGATTTTGAATGATGCTTAATATCAATTTGTTTGATTTCTTAAATGTAATTGATTTTATTAAATTTGTTGAGGATTATGGATGATTGAGTATGTAAAGACATCATTTTATTTATGTGTTCGAAACGATATTATTTGTTTTAATAGTCAAATGACGTAATTTTCACAAACGAATCTAAGGTTTGTAATAATATTAGTTTAGGATTGTAATGATAAATTTTACTTCAAAAAATCAATTCAATTCTTTTTCATTGCATTTTTTTAAAATCGTGGTAGTTCGGCCGACAATTGAGTAAGTGGGTAGTTCAGAACACCTTTTGAATTTTTGTTTTCCAAAAATTTAAATGTTCACACCATTAATTTATGAGGTTAGTGAATATAAGGTGATATCTTTATAAGTTATATGAGGTATCACTAAAATAACATCATTTTACTTATTTTTTTATTTATTTTAATGTTTTAGGATGTTTAACGCATAGTTCTAAATACCCTAAAACCTTTCAATTATAAAAAAATAAGAGCATACACCCTAAAATCTGAAAATCCTAAATCTAAGTGTAGAAAACCTAAAACCCCCTAAAAGCATAAAATCCTAAAAAAATGAAAATTCTAAAATACTAAAACCCAAAAACTAAAACACCCTACCACCTAAAATCCCTAAAACTTGAAAGAAACAAAAAAAGTAAAAATATGTATTTTTGTCCGATTCCTTATTTGACTTATTTAACGTGGCATTTCATATCTCATTTTCTCTTAATTTATGTAAACACATGTGTTTCCTAGATAGTAAAATTCTGAAAATGATATTAAATGGTTTTAAGATTATATTTTATCCTTAAAAACATGAAATCGGTCTGAATCGCACAGTTATGGTTCAAACCCAATTTCATCCATTTATAAACAAACGAGTAAAGGCACCCGTCGTTCTAACGGTTCGGTTCAAAAAAAATTAAAAATCGAACCAAATTATTAGTCATCCCTTTTTAAAATATTAAACTGTAAACCGAACCATTAAAGGCACCCGTCGTCTCGACGGTTCGGTTTGAGAAAAATTAAAAATTGAACTAAATTATTAGTCATCTTTTTTTAAAATATGAAACTGTAAACCGAATGATTTTTTAAAATTTGAAACTGTAAACCGAATGATTTTTTAAAATTTGAAACCGAACCGAATCGAACCAAACCGAACCGGACCGACTGGGACCGAACCGGTTCAGGAGCATCGCGACAGAAATCCTATTCTGTTATATATATATATATATATATAGATATTACGCTTTTACGGCGCGAGCAATTAACATCCCATTTATTGTAAAATCGCTTTCTAGGTTTGGCATTGATAAAGTACAACGCTAATTAACATGTGAAATCTTTACATAAGATACGTGCACTAAAATCATAATACAAGATATCATTAATTATTGAAGATGCATATCCAGTGCAGTGAAGTCAGTTTGCAGCGAAGGTGGTTACGCTCAAAACATGGATGATATTACGTAAAACTAGCTGATTTTACTCAAAACAAGATAGAATAATTTTAATGAGACACGTGTTAATTACGAATTGATTAATAAAAATTAAAACTACATCGTTTTATGTGGCTGTCAATCGCTTGGCAGCACTGGATCTGATTCCAATTATTGATTTCACTAGCTTAGCTTAGCCCTCTTTAAACTATGACACGCATTAGTTAATAAATGGAGGAAGCTTCTAAAGATGGAAAAGATGTTGTAACTAACAAAACTAATCTCCAGCCAACTAACATAGTTAGTACTAAATTGAAACTAGCATATACTCCCTCCGTCCTCTAATACATGTCGTTTAAGGTTAATTTGAGTAGATTAAGATGAAATTAATGCTAGCGGTTGAACAAATTTAATGAGTGGGTGATTGGTGTTTTTTTATAAAAATTCGTGCAAAAAGAAAATTGGTAGATTATTACTGGTTATGAATGATTTTTGTATTGATTATGATAAAGGAATGATTAATGTTTGACATTTTAAGGTAGTTGTTGATATTAAATACGCATTAAAAATTGTTAAGTGACAAGTAAAAGTGGACAAAAAAATTCGGTTAAGTGATATGTAAAAGAGGACAGAGGGAGTATTGAGATATCCACATGCCTCTGGAGTCTGGACTGTATTTTTTTTTCTATTATCTGAAATAAATTGTTTTATATCAGTGTTTCATTTTAAGAAATTGAAGGAAAATGCAAAGTATATATTCAGAGTATTATGATTTTACTTTGGCAAGATCATATATATGTCCATTGTGCAGACCTCACTTTTTTCTCATGTGAGTCTGATCGTAGGGGTGAAGCCAAAGCTCTTGCTGATGCAAAATAAAAATTGTTTTTGGATTTAGGAAGCATTCAATTCTCGTTCTAAACTATTTGAATTGTCGATAAATGGTAAGCCCATGTTGACTTATTAATATATTCCCTATATTCTTTAATAATAATCGTTTAAAATTAAATTGAGTACATTAAAAAAATATTACTAGTAACTATTGATCAAATTTAATAAATAAGTATGAATTCAATATATTTTCCATATAAAATATAAAATATAATGTATTATTAATTACAAATGTAAAAGTATTTGCTTATGAATCGTGATATGAGTTATAAAACTACACTGTAAAAAGTTTTCAAGCACGCTAAAAATCACTTTTGTTGATTTTATGTTATGGAGCCCCATTCTCACCTTAGTAGATACTCTACATCATATTATATTAGTATTATATAATCTAAGTGTTAGTTGGGTAGAAGGGTAGCTATGCCAAGATGAATGATTTGGCACAGTACGTGAACAGTGTCATGCGTGGCTTGTAAGACATTTTTAATATATTCCTCTGCCTAAAATCATATCACGAATCTTCACTTTGGCCATCAACTTCATATACTAATCATAAATCAATTTCTGTGATTCACATTTCATGAGCTAACTTAACTAATTAATCTGTTTGTTATAATTAAGAATCATAAACGACTTAGGTTGCACGCACTCGCGTCACGTGTATCATAATTCTCACCCTCCAGATTTTTTGTAGCACTATATATGCTAAGTCCGGAGATTATTGTCATTCCTAAGGCTGTGTTTGGTTTAGGAGAAATGATAGAGAAAGGAAATTTTGATGGAAAATGAAATTCATTATGAATTCTATTTTATTTTTTGTTGTTTGGTTTAGAATGAAAATTTGAATGTAAGTTTTAAATCTCTTTTTAATTTACTTTAACTTTCTTTCTAACTCTCCACATAATTTTCTTTCCCTCATATTTTCCATCTAAACCAAACATTGAATTTTATCAATGTTCCTTCACATTCATCTTTCCACTAAATTTTTCTTAAATCAAACACAGCCTAAATGTACGAATGGCGTGTTCAGCATAGTAGGAACATTTTGCTCGCTCCAGTGATGGTCAGTGTTCGTCTATACGATAAATCTTCAAATGTCACAATAATTACTAATGACATATTTTTTTTTAAAAATTCACATTTAAGTCTGAATTTACCCTCTCATTCAATTCTATAAAATGCTATTAGTCCACTGAATGATATGGTTTGTCGTGCTTACTATGTCAAGCTCAAACCAACCATTCATCTTGATCGGCATAATTAAGTGTGATCACACTCTATAAAATTAGATGGTTTGATTCGGTTCGGTTTATTTTATTATAAATGATATTTACTAATTCTATTTTTATATAAATAATAATATAGAGATATTAATTTATATTATATATTCAATTAATTTAATAAATGAGTTAAACTATTGAAATAGTTTGATTCAGTTTGGTTTGAGTTGATTCATCGATTTATTGATTTTTATTTACACTCTCCGTATCGATGGTCATCGATACCCTTGAACATAGTCTGCATTTATCAAAAAATTCCTTTACTTCCTGGAACAAATGATGACAATGATGTTCAAATGTAACTTATCCAATTCCACATGGGATAAGTGTTTCTTACAAATAACACTTTAAAAATAAAAGTTCAAAATTGTGAATGTGATTTTCTTAGGTAGAATACCTTAAATTTGCATTAGAACATGACAATCGTCAGACTTCATATTCTGAAGTTTATTGTATTGCACAAATACAAGCTTCTTTATGTTCGATGAATATTTATTTGAACATTAATTTCTTTCAGAAACTTAAAAAATGTCCCATGCTTCTTCCACAAAGTATAGCAAACCCGAGGCAAAAATGTTCGGTTTTCTTAATTTCCTCATTCCCATGTCGATCATGTCTAATCTTGCACACACCCTATTTTTTCAGATAGACAGACTATTTATATTGTTTACATTTTGTTTAGAGAAAACTACAGAAAGGGGGTATGAATTACCACATTTTTACAAATCACTGGCGTAACTATCATTTTTTGCAATTTACAGGTATTTCAGTTTTAGGGCTGTTTTGTAAGTAAATATTTTTCAATGAAGTTAATGCTAACGGTTGAACAAATTTAATGAATGAGTGGTTAAGTTAATTATGTTGAGAGTGAGTTTGTAATTAATTTAAATTAGATCTGGACTTGATTGAAAAATATTTATTTACAAAATAGTCCCAAAACTGAAAAACCTGCAAATTGCAAAAAATGGTAGTTACACCCGTAATTTGTAAAAATGTTGTAGTTCATACCCCCTTTCTGTAGTTTTCCCTTTTTTTTATCATGAATAAATTAAAAGAAGTTAAAGATTTTTTTTGTGTTTGGAAAATGTAATGCAAAAAGAAAAATAACAGGAAGAGTTGGAGCCACCAGGGGTGTGCTCTGATGGTTAAGAAGGTGAGAATTTAATCCTGACAATCTCCACCATCAGAATTCGAATCTCCTGGGGGTCATATGTGTGCGATATAATTTATAGGAAGAGTTGAAAATACCATTTGACTGGTTTAAATAAAAAAAGCGACATGCAAAATATATATATTTTTATATTAATTAGTCATGATAAGTACGTAAACAAGTTAAAAGGTAAATGAAATTCATTAAAAATTAGTTTTTATCGTTTTTCTCCCCTCATCATGTCTAAACCAATGGAGCCATAAGAAGAAGGGGCTCAATGATTCGGTTTGATTTGGTTTTTAATAAAAAATTAAATTAAACCGTTCGTAATTGGTTTGAAAAATTTAAAACAAACTGCTAACTTTAAAAACCAAACCAAATCACACACGGTTCAATTTAGTTAGTTTATTTTTTTTTGCATAACTTTTTTTGCTAATTTATCTACTAAATAAGATACTTTTTATATAGATATGATATAGAGTTACTAATTTATATTGTATATTCAAATAAATTTATATATAATTTGTATTATAGTGAAATTTCAGTTTGAGAACAATAAAAAATCGAACTTAACTAGTCATCGGTTTTTCAAAAATAAAAAATTGTAACCCATCCAATAACACAATAAACCAAACTGAACCTATTGGTTCAATTCAATCTGCTATTAATTTTTGTTTACATCAATGCAATGCGTATAGATGTAAACCAATCCAAAGGTAATGACATCAGAAAGTAAGCACTGATAAGAAGACAAGTATATCGATGATAGCTTGCTTGGTACTGACAAATCATTAATTATAAACCAATCATCAAAAGTAGGGTTTCATCTGATTATTATAGGGATCTTTAAAAATACAAAGAACCGAAAGTTTAATATAATTTGTAAGTGTCTGGAGGGTTGCTTTGGCGTTCAGTTATGGACACAAATAGCTCCTATGTGACTTTGCCTTGTAGTGAACTCAACCCCTTTCTGTATATATGTGTGTGTTAATTATGTTTTTTAGTATATATTTTTATATAATTAATTCTTTGAGGGTATATTTTAAAAAAATATATATTACATGCATTTTTATGTGATTTAAAATCAGATAGCATATTGTATTGCTATTCAAAATCAAGATATTTTTGGATTAATTGAAAAAAAATCATGTAAATGTAGAGAAAAGATGATGATAGATTATAAGTTCTGAGAAATATTTCGTACTAATTTTGCACTTTTTATTACTTTTTTTCAAATTCGGTAAAAATATTTGAATAGTAAAACTATATGATACAATAGTTTAGATTTAAAATAGATCAGGCAAAAATGGAGATAATATTTTTATAATTTATTTTCTTATACACACAACAGTACAACCGATAATCAAGGACTCGAAGCTTCACCTACTTATATCTTTTTAGCAATGTACATTTATTATGCATGGCATTAAATATTCCTCACAATAAAAAGTAAGTTTGAGATTGAGATGGTACGTGTCAAATGTCATGGTTGATTAAGAGTTCCTTCTAAACAAGATTGCGTGACTCATCATGGCTTATCAGAGTTTTAAAAGATATCATAATCTACTTGCTTGAAGCATAAATAAAGCTGCTATATAGCTTGCTACTATTAGAAATTTCTAGAACCAAACACACTCCCAAATAATTAGGAGTTCCAAGTATTTACTCTAATAATCGTTTAGGATTAAAATTAGTAGATTGAATGAGATATTAATATTAATTATTTAATAAGTATGTGTTTAATATATTTTTTCAAATTTCATATAAAATATATATTGAAATTGTTAAATAATTAGAAAAAATGAACAAATAAATTAGGGTAGAGGAATTACTCGTAAGCTGCTAGGCCGTGCATCCGTGTTCCAACAAGTGTCCATTTCGTTACGTGTTCCTCATTTCTAAATCAAAAAAATTGACTCTCAAACCCTATCTATATTCTCTCTAAAATGATTGGTCCAACCAAGTACCAGTAATTGAAACTGGTCTTAAATACTGTACGTGAGAAAGGAGAGCCCTCATTGGTCCAGCGATCATGGTATCAACTATCAACTGCAAGGCGACACGTCGGTGGATGGGTTTGGTAAGCTTAGTTTTATGAACCTCCATCTGAACACATGCGTACGTAGTCAGCTAGCTGGAATACGGAGTCAGAAAAATAATTCAATTTGGTCAAGATGAGACGTGGAGTTATGGTTTTGCAGATAGGATTCGGGCAGGGAGGAGGCCGGCCGCTAAACCCTAGTAAGCCTCTCATTTAATAAGCGATAGATATATTCCTTAGGTAAGCCAAACTTAGCTACTAGTTAATTATCTGGTGACACTTGTCGATCTGTGTTTCAACCCTAATTCGACTCCTAAGCCTGATCACATGATGCTGTTGTGTACACACATCACTCTAAACTAAATCACGCACCTGATAGCTAGGAAGTCGATAAGGGTGAGCCATGTGGATGGGCAATATGCATCACACTAAGCTTAACTGATCTGGTGGTGGCGTGTGGATTCTGGGTGCTTCTTTCTTCTCATTCTCTTTATCATTTTTATTTCATTTTTTTTTTCGGATTAAGATATTTTTGTCAAAGAGACCAGTAGTCATCGTGAAGATGAATCAGAGTCACACAGCACAACACAAGATGGAACTCTAGTATTTTTGATATGGAAGGACCAATTGCTGAGGCTGTGAATGATGAGTAGTAGACAACTGAGTTAGGACGACAAACAAACAACAGGTGTCAGCTTGTCTGCCACTTGCTCATCTGCCGTCGTCTAGAAGCTCCCAGGTTGGGAGGGCGTGCCTAAATTGCCAATTTCGGCACACCTTTGTTCTTGCTATTTATGGTTGAGAAGCCCATAGCCTACACACCGATTCACACCACTACTCTACGAGTTTGACAGGCTTAGGAGGCTATGTCAAGATGCTAAAAAAACTGTGAATGGTCGAATTAGGTAACAGCTCAAAAGTGGGTCTGATTTAAGAATCATTTTGCAGGTGGATGAACTCGATCAGATAATGCATTTTGATGCATGGTTGTGTTTGTAAGATGTCAAGTTTTAGGGATAAAAAGCACATCGACCGCGTAAATAAATTTTGATTTGTATTGATAAACTCAAGCTTCATCAACAACAATCATGTTTATATTTAGTTGAAACAACCTACAAAAAGAAAAAAAAAACAAAATTAAGATTCAGAAAACAAGAACAAAACGACAATATATAGGAGAGGTGCGTATGCCTTCAACTTAGAGGAGACTACACTCCATCTACTTCGTAGCTGCAAGCAACATAGGATCAAAGTGAGGCAATTCCCTTTTAAGAAAATTTGAAAATGGGCTTTGAATTATCACCGCTTACTCAATTGCGATATGAACTATTATGATTTTCAAAAAAGGTATGATGAAAAAAAAATTGAACTGATTTTCTAAAATATTGTTTATTATTACATTTCTCTAATATTAGGTGAAAATATTATGAAACATAAATTAAGGTGATAATTAAACTACTAGAAAAGCCTTGGTGAGCAAATTGACGGTTTCTCATCAGACGAATCATAAAATGGCCGGATGCGGTGAGCAGTAACTTTGTCATAAATAAGGTGACAATTAATTTTTGTATGCTTCGTAAACTCATGGTGAACTTGATTAATCGCTATAGTCGATTTGCTGTCACAGTCGACTAGAATCGAACCATCGACGGACACTCGGAGAGTGTGAAGGATGCTGACAAGCCACAGCAATTCACATACAACAATGATAAGAGCTTAATATTCATCTTTAGATGAATAACGTGATATTATATGTGATTTCTTACATTTCTTATAAGGGTGCTGTTGATAAGTAGTAGTCGGTGATAGACCTGCGATTGGTGGAACATGCACCCCAATTGTAGCACATGTAGCTTGAGGTGAAAGAGTAGAAGCACTCGAGTACATCATACCTATGCCAAGTGGCCTTTTGAGATATCAGACTACCTTAAGAGTGTATCGGACATATTATGGCCACATGGCTGAGCAAAGGATTTGATTGAGCCAACGAACGATAACACATATATCAAGTCGAGTAATTGGTTAAGTATATACTAATTTACCAACTTATCTTATGTAAGTGTTAAGATTGAACAAAGGAGCACTTGTCATGGTAATGACCATTTCTGCATAGAGGCTAAGGCAACCAACCATGATCATTTGTCACTGGGTGAAAAAGTCTCAAAATAGTCTATTTATGTAGTTAGAGTGAACCCTTTAGTCACCAATCTTGGTTTATAATAGTGTTCTAAAAGGCGCTAGGCGGTCCTAGGTGGTTGGCTTGGGGCCTAGTGACTAATCCGCTAGACGCGGATTAGACGGAAGAATTAATCTGATGATTAGGCGGAGTTATATATATTAATAATATATTTAATAATTAATTATAAAATTATACCTATAAATTTTAATTTTATTTTAAAAATAAAATATATAAAACAATTAGGCGCTAGGCGGGGCGTTTCTAAAACGCCCAGAGACTAATCGGCCGCCTAGGCGGCCGCCTTTTAGAACAGAGGTTTATATATGTTCACTGTCCATCAGACTTGTACATGGAATTTAAAAATCCACTTGTACCCAACTGAATTCTTACGTATAGAAAGCCGATTAATTATCAACTGAGTATTAGTGCTTTCTAATGCTTGAATCTAATGATTCATGACTTGGATTCTAGTGGTGATCGTTAGAGGCTTAAGTGTATGAGGCAGGCTCAACTATTTTGGTGACAAAGGTAAGAAAGAAAAAATATGTAGAAGTGACATGCGAGTAAAAAAAGAAATTGAAAACATGATACAATATCTTGTATGAAGAATTTGCATTATAAATTGGTAATATTGCTTTAACTGGAATCACAGAGTCAGTGTATTTCGTAGATAGTTTAGTGAGTCTCTGTGGTCTTAGTAAATTTGAAGAAAGTATATGATAAATACTTGGAGAAGAAAAAGTAGGTGGGGAAAAGGAAAAACTGTAAGGAGAGTAATTTGAATAATTTGGATAAACAATATTTTCAGGAACCTCTGAAACTTAAGGAATATGAAGTATGGAATTTTGTTATAAATATTAAATAAAATTAAGAAAATCAGATTTTTTTTAAAACCAATTGAATTTATAAATATAAAAATAATAAAAACTATATAAATTCAAATACTTTCTAATTTTTATCAATTAAAATAGTTATATATGAATGTCATGAATATAAATATGTATTTGATGAATATATATTTTTTTGTTGAATATTTATAACTTATAAAATTAACATCAATATTTATCAGAAAGATACATATATTCATCAGATACACATACATATTCATCAGCTCCGCAATTATATTCATTATATGCAAAACAATGAAAACATTAGAAAAAATTTAGAAATACTCCATGTTCATATATTAATCACTTGTATACATATATTCATCGTTTTCTTATAATTATTCATCACTTTCTTGTAATTATTCATCACTTTCATACACATATTCATCACTTTCATACATATATTCATTACTTTCATATAATTATTCATCACTTTCATAAACATATATCATCACTTTCATACATATATTTATCACTTGCACACATATATTCACCACTTACATACATATATATATTCATCACTCACATATAAATATTCATCACTTGCATACATATATTCATCATTTGCATACACATATTCATCACTTGCATACATATATTCATCACTTTCATACAAATATTTATCACTGGCATATACATAGTCATCACTTGCGTACATATATTCATCGTTTGCATACACATGTTCATCGTTTTCATACACATATCCATCATTTGCAAACACACGTTCATTACTTGGATACACATATTCATCATTTATATATATATATATATATATATATATATATATATATATATATTCATCATTTATATACATATATTCATCACTTGCATACATATATTCATTACTTGTCTACATATATTCATCACTTGCACACATATATTCATCACTTTCATACACATATTCATCACTTGCATACATATATTCATCACTTGCATACACATATTCATCACTTGCACACATATATTCATCAATTTTATATACATATTCATCACTTGAATAAATATATTCATTAAATTGATATATAACTATTTTAATAGATAAAATTACAAAATAAATGAATTTATAATTTTTTTCATTATTTTAATTTTTGTAAATCAACTTAATACTTGTATTTTTTCTGATTTTTCCAATTAATATGTGTATTTAATTATAACATTAAAATGACGTCGTTTTGAAGGGAAAAATAAAACGACATCGTCACCGAGAACACCTGCCAGAGTTTGCCCCTTTTTAGATGTTGCAATATAATTTGATTTCGAAAACAAATTTTATTTTAAATTTTGTGACAAACATGAATGATTTAAACAGCGTCATGCGTGGCTTGTAAGGCATTTTCATTATATTCCTATATCACGAATCTTCGCTTTGCCCCTCAACTTCACATACTAATCATAATCAATTTTTGACTTTATAAACTAATTAATATTATAGACGACTTTGTTTGCACGCACTCATGACACGTGTCTCATAATTCTCACCGTCCACATATTCATTGGTCATTTGTTGTCATCTCATCAAGATCCACGTGAAATGCAAATATAAGCATGTTTTTTAGATGAAAAATTTAAAGAAAAAAATGATGTTTTTTTTTGTTATTTTCAATGCAAGGTTCTTTTTGGTTTGAGGAAATGGGAGGGAACGGAAACGAAAATAATTAAAAGAAATTTTTATTTTCAGTTTAAAGGAAAATGTGAGAACGGAACTTAAATGAAGAAATAATTTTTTTATTAAATTAATTAATTCTTTATTTTAAGTATGAAACTTTTTAATCATTCAATTATAATACTACAGACTTAACAGAAAGAAGCAATTAGCATGAAATGAGAGAATTAGTTTGAGAATCCAACTCTTTATCTAGGATTTTGAAATTTGCATAAATATATCGAGCGCACAATCTATTTTTCTATATAAATTTTCTTATTTCATTAAGTATATAGTACTTAAATTGCATAATTTGAAAGTTCGGTAATGAAATTGAAGAATTAAAAAATTCGGTACTGGATTAGAAAACTTGGGATAGGTCGGAATATCTTTTTATAGTTTATCCTTAAATTAAATAATGTTGTAATATAATAAGATAATTTTTTTTATTAGATGGTTGAAGTGCAAACTTATTAAATCTTTATCTATTAAATTCGTCTCACCACTAATACTAAATATACCTTAATCTTATTCAATTTAACTAAGGACATGTATATGGAAGTACTCCACTTTACTACTATATCACCGGGCATTGCAGTACAGTGAGATATACTTCTTCTGTCCTCTTTTACATGTCACTAAACCGATATAATTTTTAATGCGTATTTAATATCAATAATTACCTTAAAACTACAAACATTAATCATTTCTTTATCATAATCAACAAAAAAAAATCATTCATCGCCAATAATAATCTACTAATTTTACTTTTTGCATGAATTTTTTTCCAAAAAGTCAACCAACCCCTTATTAAATTTGTTCAACCGTTAACATTAACTTTAATTTAATCTACTCAAATTAACCTTAAACGATGACAACGGAAGGAGTATATATATTAGGCATGGCCTAATTCCTCACAAGAAATGAGTTTGAGATTGAGATGATACGTGTCATCGAGGTGGTTAAGAGTTCCTTCTATTCAAGATCATGTGACTTATTATGATGGATTTATGGGTCATCAGAGTTTTTCAAAAATATCATAATCTACCTGCCTGAAGCATAAGTAAAACAAAGCTGCTAAGTAGCTCTTCTATTAGAATTTTCCAAAACCAGACACTTCCACAATAACTAATCTCAAACTCTGCAACCAACTACTTGTAATGAATTCCAAGTTTGTAGCAGATAGTGGCGGAGCCAGATTTTTTTTTTTGAGGGGGGGCAAAATTACATAATCAAACATTTGGATTGAAT
Source organism: Kalanchoe fedtschenkoi (assembly GCA_002312845.1). Taxonomy (NCBI): domain Eukaryota; kingdom Viridiplantae; phylum Streptophyta; class Magnoliopsida; order Saxifragales; family Crassulaceae; genus Kalanchoe; species Kalanchoe fedtschenkoi. The sequence goes on from NQLW01000011.1 coordinate 6,750,460, forward strand.
TTGGGGGGGGCAAAACTAAAAATTTCATTAAAATTATACATATAAATTTATATTTTATATATATAAATTTTTTTTTTACCTAGTCAGAAGAATTTTAGGTGAAATTTGAGAGGGCTATCCCCCCCCCACCCCCAATGGATCCACCTATGGCAGCAGCTATGATCTCTATTTGAACGAGTGTCCATTTCATTACGTGTTCCTCATTTTTAAATCATAAAATTTGACTTTGCAGCACTGATTATATTCTTAGATAAATGATTGGTCCAACCAAGTACTATTTGAATTTGACATTGAATACGTGAGAAAGGGTGACACCCATTGGTCCAACAATCATGCTATATATCAACAACTGCAAGCCGACACGCCACCACCCATCAGCGTTGTGTCAATGGTCGGAGTTGTAAAAGGGTAGAATAATTCTTACACTCTCAGTCTCAGCTGAGCTCTGTAGACATTAAAAAAAACTGCAAGACGACACGTGGGTGGATGAGTTTGGTAAGCTTAATTTTATGAACCTCCACGGCATCTATCTGAACACATGCACGCGTAGCCAATTGGAGTTAGCTGGCTAGCTAGCCAGTAATTGAAAAGTTTTTTAAGTGAATTAGTGCCCATCCATCCACTAAGCCCTAGCAAGCCAGACTCGGCTTCTTATTAATTTATCCGATTCATAAGCCTTATCACATGATGTTTTTATGTACACATCACACGCACATAGTTCAAGTCGATAAGAATGAGCCATGTAGATGGGCAATATGAGCCACACTCCACTAATTGCTGGCATGCACATGTGGATTTATTGTGGGAGCTTCGTTTTTCTTATTCCCTTTATCATTTTTATTTCATTATTTTTAGGTTAAATTATTTTTGTGAAAGATGAGTTTGACGAGTTTTCACTTTTTTTTTCACTTGTCATTTAATTAATATTTATTTATCTATTTTTGTTTATCATTTAATAATTGAATTAATGATTAATATTAACATCTTCTTAATTGACTCAAGTTAATTGTAAACAAGAGAACCGAATTTATGGCGACAACCGACAACAACCCAACAGCTGTCTGCTGCTCGATCATCTGCCGCCGTCTGGATGCTCCCAGGTGGAGAGGGTGTGCCTAAACACCTTTGTAGTTGCTATATTTGGTTGAGAAGCACGTCACCCACAAAAGTTGACAACCTTATTTATCGTTTCTCTAGGAGTTTGATTAAGGTTGAGGAGTTAGGATATCAACACCTTGTCTATTCAACCAAGCTTAGTTCACCTCACCATGTGAACACACCAGCAGCTGTGGCCGAATTACTGATGAAATTTGTTCACGGCCTGGCCCTCGTTATCCTTATTCAACCAGGTTTCCACATGTAAATGCCTACCTCGTATGCTACAACATCATGTTTCAGTGTCGCATTTGAGAGACCACATGCTACAACTGATGTCGGAAAGAAAACTGATCCCCAGGGTATGCAGCGGCAGTGCAGTTAGCAGGGCTTTAAGAATATTTTAGCGGAAACATAGCACGCAATTTCATGGTCTTGTTAAGTTATATTTACAAGCACAACGTATAAAGTTACGCAGCATTTTAGGTGAAATGTCCAGCAGCGTTTGTTAACTAAACCATCATACAGCAGACATCACTGGGATTGTTGGCACTTTGTGTGATGCTCTCTCTCTATGCTGCATCTGCAAATCCAACTCTCAGGTTTCCGTAGTCGAAAACTGTGTGATAGCGGCCCATGAAGATATCTCCCAGGATCCTGAAAATGCAGTACCAGGTATCAGCAAGACACATATTTGCAGAGAGACTTTACCATGAGAAATATATAAAAAAAATGAAAAATTACCAGAGAGGGCCAAGAGGAGGTGACACGTCCAGAGCAGTGAATCCGCTGATGCATTGTGCTTGAGCTCCATCTCCGACTTGCAGTATGTACTATTCAGCGCAAACATAGAGGCGATTAGATAATCTTGTTATAGAAAAACATAGTTCAAATTTAAGAAAAATTCAAGTGTTTTCCCAATATTTAAAACCAACTTACATGTTCGGGTTTCAGGTCGAATACTCTCTCGCCGATTGAGAACGAGACACTAGGCATCGCGGATAGGGTGCTGCAATCCACCGCAGACTCTCCCATCGGGCTAGGAAGTTTCTCGCACAGCTGAAGACGCACCTTCACAATGAGATCACTGTACAGTTCTACAAACACAGAATGTGGGAAATACTTCACCTGATTGGCGTAGTCCAGGATGCGGTCTTCTGTCATGTTCCTTTTCAGTTGACTCTGTATCCATACAACCGCCATTTCGCATGCTGAACATGCGGCATCACGCACACCTTGGGAGGCTTTGTCCTTGTTCTTCTCCACCACGCTCTCGATGACCATGCTATCACATAAAACTTTTTCATTAGTTTCAACGATGAAATGAGTTTCTGTTTTCCAAAACGACGGCAACATAAAACTACCCAAACGCCGCAATGAGACAACGAAACAAATGCATGAACGTCGAACATTTCAATCTAAATACTCAATTGTAAACAGAAAATACAACAAAAATACCGATTAAAGATGGCTGAAGTACTAGTGTAAACATACAAAACAAGTTCATGCTCACCTGACATCACGAGTTCCGTCAAAGGAGCACAGACCAATTTGAGAGCATATCTTTTGCGGTTTAGTCTATGAATCAGCCAAAAAGAGGCCGCGTAAGCAGCCTTGCTTAAATGTGAAAATTCAACCACATCAGTGCGTAAGAAAAAATGTACGAGCATTACCTCTGCCACAAGCATTTCGATAATAGTTTTCCCATACTGAGAAACCACCGTCTTGCATTCTTGGCTAACTACTCCAGATGCACCAATGGCATGATTAATTTGGGTGATGATCGCCTGTTAATGTGATCGAGCAATAAATATCTATGCGAGATTTACTGTTTCAAGTGTCGGACGAGTTGCAGTTTGGCAGGCACGGTTAAAACAATCAGAAATAACACGCCGTAAGGAAGAAAGACAAAACAAGAGAATGAGACATACGGTTGGCCCAGCAAGCATGGAAGTTCCAGAATCAGCAATTGCTGCACATCCACCGCTGCAATAACCTGGTGGTTTACGAGAAAGCGATTTATAAGACTCAGTAATACTACCACAGAAAGTCGAGAACGTTGGTCTACACTTCACAATCAAGAAACCAGAAAATCGAACGCATACCAGTTGCTTCACCGTCAACGAGTACATCACCCATGTTGAACTGTGAAGACAATATGAGAGAACAAAAGTGACTAAACAATTGATCTGACGACAAAACTGCGAATATATGTGAATAGCGAGCGACTCATATGTCGATATATTTATATACCTGCCAATATCCCTTCCTTGTCACAGGAACATATGTGTGCTCCCCAACGTAGTGGTCGGGGTCAACCCCACCAAAGACAAGTTCTCCTCCTTCACCGTCATCAGTTTTACGGCTCATCCAAAATGAGAAAACGGGTTCTTGAATAAGACCTTGGTTGACCATATTGTACCTGTAAAATAGTAAGAGTTATAACCACATATCCAGAGAGTTATGTTTCACTGCAAAAGGTTACGCTCACAAGAAAATATAACCAAAACACATATCCAGAGTGTTATATGAAAAACCAAAGTGGTGCATTACCATACAGGAACAGCATCTCCCACAGAAATTTCCTTAAACCCAAGCCCCAAAATACCATCGAATTTCGCTGCCACAAATGTGATGCCGGGCTCCTTGGTTGCTTCAATAAATTCCTGGTAGAAGACACCATAAACTGATCAAATATGCCTACATGAAGAATTGTTGAGAGCTGGCTAAATAGAGAAATTATGTTTTTGGTCTAAATGGAAAATCTTGAAGAAAAAGTAGTAGCATGAAAGATAACATGAAAAGATTTGGTTCATGATAATGAAAAATAGCATAATCCTTGGTATTTTCCGTGACAAATAAACAAGAAGGAAGTGAAATGAAGCCTGTGACGTCGTTTGTTCCTCTAGTTATCCCTTCCCACCAAATTCCCTAAACCAAACACAGTCCTAGATGGTAGGGTTATCCATACCTGATCTGTCACAACGAGACTACCAACTTGGACATTGTCCTCACTGAAGAACCCTGAAATTGCTCCAGTCCCATATTGGATAGCAGCAGATTTCCCTGCGTAAAAATGACAAATCGTACAGCAACACAAATAACAATAAAGGACATAAGAAAGGGATGCGGCCATAAGATCACATTAACCAATGTAGACTGTTATTTGCTTTTAAGAAAAGGTTACCGTTCTTCCGATAGGTACTGGACTCGCTGGATTTATACTTGGAATGGAAGTAGCAAGCAACCTACACCCAAAAAAGTGGCAAGTCAAGCACTACAAAGACAAACACCATAATGAAAGAAAATTCAGATGCCTAGCTATGTGCTCTGTGGAATATATAACATACCGAGAAATGGCATTTCTGTGAGGGAACCCACAGGTTAGAACTACCAGTATCGAATATCACAGTGAATTTTTGAGGAGGGGTACCGAGACTGATATCGCCGAAATACTGAGCATTCATGTAATTTTTCAGCGAGAGAACATCAACATCCCCGGGCTCACCAACATTTTTCAGTCCGCCGCAATTCCTTGAACCATGCAGCCATCTCCCATCCTCCATCTGTCCGATCATGTCCCGCTTCACTTTCTTCAATCCAATTCTAACCAGTTTGTCATTGGATGTTGAAAAAATAGTGGGGGCCAACAGCAAAGCTAATAGAACCGGGACTACTGTGGCCTTAAGTTTAATACCCATGTTTAAATGCACCCTGCCAATTCCATCACCATCAATCAAACGTTCAATTTAAAGGTAATAATCATCCGAAAACAAGTCAAACAGCTATGATACAAAGTTGTTGAATCAAGTCCTTTGTAAAATCAGATTCGACAACTCCAATTATCAAACAGAACCTAAACCTCAAAATAATAATTTACAGAAGAAACAAGCCACAACACATTCAAAGGTAATTAACTAATTATTAGGTCAAACAGCTACAAAATCAAACACACGTCCGATCAAATCACCATCATAATCTGCCTATGCTTCTACAAAGTCTCCATCTTTTCTCATTTCCGAAGAGTTTTTAAAGACCCCAAACGCAGTTGATGTTGATCAGTGCAGATACCTCAAGTCCCAGTTTCGATTACTCGCAAGAAACAGTACGACGAACAAGAACATAAATAAAACATCATAGTCCCAAAAGCAGAAAACAAGAATGTCTTCACTCACCTCGAGAACAATGTCGATTTTCCGAAGCGCTTGGAGTTGCAGAGAAGAATGAAAGTGAGAGATTGTCAAGATTAAAATAGCTTAGGAACGAAGGAAGTCAAACGAGAAACAGGCAGATTCTATACACGACGCTACACGCTTTCTTTTCCTGAACCGTTCGATAAACTCCCAATCGAACGGTTGAAAATTAACAATGGTAAACGCGATAACGTGGCCGTTACTGATTGGATACCTAATTTGAATTCTTGCTGATTAAACTGTTAGTTGGAACTTGGAAGAGGACATAGAGCCCAACTACTCGTCAACGGTTACCTAACAGTTGTTACATTCTATTCAGCCGGCCCATTTACGGTTTTGGGCCTGTATACAAGTCCAATAGTCACAAGTTCAGAATGATACGACGCCGTTTATACTTCGGAGAGATTTTCGGAACGTTGACCGCTCAACTGGATGGCGCGTCGCCGACCGGAGATTGAAGAGGAAGCGGCGCGAATCGCTGAGCAAGTCGTATGCTGCAATCAGCAGAATCTCTGCTGCATCTTCTTCAGGGATCTGTCAGACGGCTTCGAGAAGTGAAGCGAATCCATTGCGCTCTCATCACCGGCGGTCATCTGCTTTGGACGTCCAACACTTCGTCGGACAAATGGATGCCGACGCTTTTGTACAATGCGTTGATCAGATGTCACCTGGAAGTTGAGAAACCGGAGACATCTATTCGGCTGTTCGGAAGAATGGTGGTTGATCAGGTGCCTCCCAACAACTTCACATTCCCGTCCCTTATCAAAGCTGCCACCTTTTGCGTAGGGGTGGATCATTTCGTGGGTAAATCGTTTCATTCTCATTTGGTGAGACGTGGGGTGTTGAGGGATGTGTTCGTGAGTACTTCGTTGATTAGTTTTTACTCACAGTGTGGTGATTTGGTTGGTGCACGCAATGTGTTTGATGAAATTGCTGAACCGTGTATTGTGTGTAATAATGCCATGCTTGATGCATTTGGGAAGAATGGGGACATGGATGGTGCGGTTTCGATGTTTGAGTTGATGCCTGAGAGGGACATAGTGTCATGGACTAGTGTGATTAGTGGGTTCGGAAGGAATGGATCTTTTGAAGAAGGGGTAGTGTTTTTTGGGAAGATGATGGTTGATGAAGATGTTACTAGGCGTGGTGTCAGACCTAATGAAGCTACATTGGTTAGTCTGCTATCATCTTGTGCAAATTTAGATAGGGGTGGTGGGCTATATGGAGGGAAGCAAATGCATGGGTTTATTATAAGGAATGAGATTCAGCTGACTGTTTTCATGGCCACTGGTTTGATCTCATTATATGGAAAAATGGGGTGCTTAAAGCTTGCAACTCAGGTCTTCAATGACATGGCTTGTAAGGCAATTTGTGTTCAAAATGCGATGATCTCAGCTCTGGCTTGCAATGGTCATGAAACAGATGCATTAGACATGTTTGAGAGGATGAAGTTAGAAAGGCAGAAGCCTAATGAGGTAACACTTGTTTCAGTTCTTACTGCATGCGCCCACGCCAAGTTAGTGCCCACGGGATTAGAAGTGTTCAATTCCATGACACTTGATTTGGGAATTGATCCGAAGATGGAACACTATGGGTGCCTTGTTGATCTTCTTGGTAGAGCCGGATTGTTGAAAGAAGCCAATGATATTATTGAAACTATGCCTTTTAAGGCTGATGCTACAGTGTTGGGGGCGCTTCTTGGTGCTTGTAAAGTTCATGGTGCAATAGAATTGGCAAATGAAGTCGCAAAGAAGATTATCAATTTGAAACCACAACATTGTGGTAGATATGTTTCTCTTTCCAGCATCAATGCAGGGGCAGAGAGATGGGCTCAAGCAGCTGAACTCCGAAAGGAAATGATTGCAGCTGGTATTCAAAAAATTCCTGCCTACAGTTCCGTATGAAAACTTAACAACCCCAGTATATGTAAGTCAACTAATGGTCTTTTTATGAGAAACTACAGCTAAAGTACAATATTATAACCTTTCTTATTTGTTGCTGTCTGTTTACATCATGTACTACATGTTATATGGCTAGTCAATTTATGAGAATGGTAGGTTTTCAATGTTAATATAATTAGATCTATGCTCAAAATCAATTGGCAATGAGTGGGGGAGTCCAACTATATATTTGGATCCTTATAGACCATGTAATGGGGGAGTCCAACTATATATTTGGATCCTTATAGACCATGTAATGGTCGATGTGGGCTATCAACAACTGCTCAACATTCAAAACTTAAAAATTGATGCTATAATTGTTAAACTAAGAGCATTTTTATTTAATGTTAAATCATTAGTGGTGTAATATGGTTTCTGTTTACTTAATGTAATTCTTCTAAACTATCCTGGTCAAGTTCCGTAAACTATCATGATCAATCATTATTCTGGTAAAAATAGTTGTTAATCTTTCCGTATGTGTTCAATTGTTTATCAAGGTTTGTTTGCAAACAAGTTTCATAACTTCTGTAAATATTCACGCAGGATGACACGATGATCAGACATCTTGAACTTCAATCTTATTGCAGGCTTTATAATAGGCCGTTATTTCCAAAAGTCAGCTTCTAATTAGGGTGATATGATTCTCAGTCCAAATTCAAGTCATACAGCCGCATGCTACAACGCCTATGATTCATCAGCAACTGAGCAAATTTTAAAGGCTTACTTTCTCCTGTCTACTCAATTACTTCTGCTGTTCTGTAGAGAGGTATTTGATCAGAGAGGCTGGAAGTTTGTGATGACACATTGTGGTGATGCTTCAAGTGAGTAACCTTTTTATTTTCACTGCTTTGTAGTTCATATGCATTTGAGACTGGAATGTGTAAAACGAATTTTACTTTGAGAGGTTGGTTTAAGATGGTTAATCTGTTGAATTGAGGTTGAATCTGACAACTTTGACTACAAATTGATCTCCAGGATGTCTTATTGTGTGCAGGATGGTTGGGAAGCACAGATGAGGTTACTAATTACTATGATCAGTCTCACTAGCTCGCTTACTTGAGTTGTGTAAATTACCCATCTGAGAATACAGCTGATCCTCCCCAATGCTTCGTTTTATGCTTTTTGGAAGATTGATGACATGAATGATCTCTTTTCCTGTTGCGAATTACTCATGTGTGGGATACAGCTTCATGAACCATTTTAGCTTGGATTTTGGAGTGTATTATGGTTTTAAGATGGGATCACAGAACTTGGGGATTCTGGCGGTGGATTTCAGATGACTTTGCGTCTTATCAAGCCTCAGAAGGCCACATCTTTGGAATGCCAGGTTGTAAATGCTCAAAATTGTCTAAGAATTCAGAGGGTAAGATCTAAAAAGGTATTGGCCTAGTATGGTTACATTCGATGCAGCTCTTCCTGCCCGTGCCCTCACCATACAACTGGCTCGGGATCAGCTCTGAATCTTTATGCCACAGGGAGCTCCAAGTCTTGATGTGCATCTCTGCAGCTTCTTGTTCTTGAAGCAGGAGTTTCCTGTTTGTTTTGAGTTACGGGATACCAGAGATCTTAGCACGACTACAGAAACTGTTCGTGTTCGGCAGAGACATGTTCATATTAGGCCAAAAGAAAAAAAAAATACAAGTGATGATCTTCTACACAAAAAGTGACAAGGTAGAGTAAAGGAAATGGCTCATACAAAGACTGCTACTCAGGATGAAGAAAGTGGTTACAAACTATCTGTTACCTATAATTTGACATGACGCTTACACTTCTGCTCCTGAATAGACCTCGTTGGGACATTGATGGTCAATGTGCAATTCATGGTGACAACCACATGCCTCTGCACAAACTTGAGCATCCTGATCCTGCCACCAACTTTAGTGTAGCTCCCAACAACGATCGTGCCAGCTGCAACATCGCTCATCAGGTTCGGATCCGCCATGAACCTGCCTGTGAACAGGTCCACCGACGCAGTGATCCTCTGGCTCCTCTGAGCTTTAGCCTTTCCGGGCGGCCCACGCGCCTCCCCGACAACATTCCCATGGTAGTACAGCATGGTGGTCGTGTTGGGATACCTAAACGAGGCGATGTTCGGATTCTTGACTATGACGTGTGCAGTCAAGGTTATATTGGTCCCCTGCTTGGGGATGCCCATGAGGGTTCCGAGGTTGTTGATCTCCACACCGTCCAGTTTGATGATGGGGTCGCGGACGCGGAACAGCGTGAAGATCAAGACGATGATCAGGATGGCTATCAGCAGGAAAGCCGCAGTGATGACCCCGCAAATCTTGAAGCACCTTCTGCGCCTGGTCTTAGGGTCTGCGGTCAGCTTGGCCTCGTCCGCGGCGACGGGCGTGTTGTCTTCAGCGCTGCGGCCATTGGTTGAGAAAGCTAGCGGCAGCACTTGGTCCTTGTCCACCATGGCTTCTTCTTCAGTCTGGCAAGAAGAGGGCTGTGAGTAGCAGCAGTTAAGGGGGGGGGAGTCTGAGTATTTGAAACCGGTAGGTAAGTCTTTAATGCGATTTAAGTAGGGTGGGCCGTGTGGATGTGTCGGGTTCTGACAGAGTAGTTGAGACTTGAGAGCGTTGTCGATATTTAGCTGCTCATTCATGACATGATGTTCTAACAACAACCACAGGGGTCAGGTAAGTGTGTTCAATAAAAACACATGGGCAAAAATCCAAAAGAGATGTTGAACTATCATCGCTTATCTAATTGCGGTCAGAACTATCATGATTTCTAAAAATGGTGCAATAAAAAAAAGTTGAACTGATTTTCTAAATTAAAATGTATCATTACATTTCAAACCTAATATTATTATCAGACTTAGATTTGTGTGCGAAAATTATATCGTTTGATTATCAAAATAAATTATATCATTTTGCGCATATAAAGAAAACGACTTTTTTTGATAATCAAATGACACATTTTTTACACACAAATCTAAGTCCTATAATAATATTATGTTAGGAATGTGATGGTAAATTTTATTTTAGAAAATCAATCCAATTTTTTTTTCATTGCACCCTTTTTGGAAATCGTGGTAGTTCTGACCGCAATTGGGTAAGCGGTGGTAGTTCAGGGCCCCTTTTGGATTTTATCCCTAAAAACATATGCCTAACCTTATTTTGGTCACTGTGTGATTTTTGGGTGAATAAAATCGTCAAGTGTTGTATTGAAAAGTTGAAAATAAATTTGAAATCAATAATTAATTATCATGTATTATTTTAATTTTTAATGCGGCATGTGACATCTTCTTATTGATGGTATCAACTGTCACGGCGTGTTCACAATTCACCCTAAAATCACTCTGTGTCATCACGTACTAAAATAGTTGGTTGGTAGTAGGTATTTGTGCGCAATAATGGAAATGGACAAGTTGAAAATGAAATTACTATATTGCATTTTCTTTTAAATCGAAATTACAAAAAGGAGATGTGTATGGATATTGTGACGTTGATCAAAGTCTGAAACAAGCGGCTAGGAATTTCCCAATTCTTGAATTCATGACTTATTTGGGAAGAAAAGTCAAGCCACTAACTAAAACATTTGATGGCAACTTTTTAAAGCTTTGTTTGATTAAAAGAAACCTAGACACGAGGTCTTATGTTTGCCTTAGGAAAATTAGGAAGAAATGAATTTAAGATAACATTAATCAAATTAAAGAAATTGTTTGCCGTTTGTTTTTATCGGGAGACCACATTCATTCAAGCTGTCAGAACTTTCAGAAAGGGATCACATTATTATCACGTGCCAGAAGACCTAAGAATCAAATCCGGAATCAATCGGATTTTGACTTTTATTGACCGTGTTCTCAAACTGGTCAACTATCATTTTACTTTCGTGCTGAATATTTGTCATTTTGGTCGCATGCGCAAACATTACTACTTATCTAATGCTATGAGTTTTTGTTTATTATTGACTCTATTTGACTAACTACTAGTCGAATTAGGGCTTACATCCTATCAATTGCACTGGTTGTTGCGTGGATATGATGGGCCACATGGATCAGGATCATAGACTCAATTTCCAGACCCAATCAAGACGACTCTCCAGTGGCCCATTTTCGTTCCATTGATTGATGTTGGGCTAGGCTTTATTAGGATGATGTGGGCTAACGTAAATGGGCCGGTTTGAATACAGGGCTGGTGAGTTGGGCTGTTGCATTGTTGAGCCAGCTTGTCAAGGGATTGTTTGGTAAAGTGAAATAAGGGACGAATGATGCGTTTAATAGCTTCATTGCTTCTTAAAATTAGGGATAAAATTCAAAAAGTGTCATGAACTATTACCACTTACCTAATTGCAGTCAGAACTATCATGATTTTTAAAAAGAGATGAAAAAAATTGGTCTAATTTTCTAAAATAAAAATAATGGATCCAAATGGGTAGACTCTAACGGGTCCATAGACTCAAATGGATAGACACAAATCTTAAAAGAATGAGTCTGAGCGGGTCTGGATCTGGGTCTACCCTACCCAATTGACAGCCCTAATAAGGGATAGGAGATAATGAAGGAAGGTATTTAAAAAAAAATCCACAAATGTGGCACTAGAGAGACTCGAGGCATTAGCAAAAGAACATATTCAATCATATACTGTCATGTATACTACTCGAGTCACATTTTGAAATCACAGATGAATTGACTTGTGAGCGCATCTGATCATTACACATTCATAGCATTATTATACTCACATGATACACAATGATGACAATACTTCAATTTCAAATTGAATGAAAATATGTTGATCATATTTTTTTAAATTTTTATTCACAAAAAAACAATGAAATAAACGAACACATAAAGCTCATACAGATTACGCACTTCCAATCAATTTTAGTCCCTAAATTTGCTTTAGATAGAACTTATATGTAACCCTTTTCGCTTTGAGACCTTGGTAAATCAAAATGTTTATTATTGATATTACCTCCAACACATATGTGATATTCACCAGATGCCAGCGGTGTGTCAATATCTCAATTAATAAAATAAATTCAATGAATACTAATTACACACTAATAATTACTAAACTTTCTTTACGAAATTCAAAATTAATTTGTGGTAATCAGGCAAGTAGTATCATTAATGTGCATATTTGTGTTACACAATTTAGGTCAATGAGATCTGACCTGACCCGCCAGATAGGATATGATGATATGAACGCGGATTCCAAAAACCTCGTGAAGACATGAATCCTCGGAATTTCGAACATGACGTAATTGCCCTG
>NQLW01000011.1:6780576-6805981 GCA_002312845.1 Kalanchoe fedtschenkoi
GGCTGGCTGAGCTCAATGTTTCAAGATGGTCCGTGTGGAAAACAGGCAAATGTCGTCTGCCATGGGACTGGCACGTCGACCAGCTGGTTTACATCGAGGAGGGTGAAGTTAGAGTTGTTCCTGAAGGTAGTGAGCGATATATGCAGTTTTTAGCTGGGGATCTTGTCCGCTACCCCAAATGGTTTGAAGCTGATCTCTGGTTCAATGCTCCATACCAAGAGCGGTACTGTTTCACAGCTTATGGTGATGACTAAGGTTACCCTTGGAGAAGTGAGGCTCCGCTTTGAGTTAGTCTGCAATAGATTGTTCTTGCAATATATGTGTCACTACCAGTAATGAAACTTCTGAAGGACCTTAATGGGCCAGTACTTTGTGCTTGGATCTTATGTAACATATCGAAAGATGGTCAAACATTGCTCTTGCACTATTATAGCACACACAATTGAGTTGTACATTTCTGCTCTGCAGCTGGGTGTAGAACTGTATATATAGCCTCTATTTGAGCACCATTAACAAAAACGAAATCGATCAATAACAGTTATCTGAACATGTTCGCCTCGCCACCAGATAGATTGTAGCACAATGTCTGCTGAGCAACGAAAATGGGGCTATGCGAAGATCATTCGTGTCTAGCAAAAAGCCTTCCAAGATTTCCAACTGCTTTGGCACCCTCCAAGACTGTTTATTGATGACCACTAGTTGTGCCTTGCCAGGGTGGTGGCCCTGTGAATAAAAATTAATACTTATCATTAGACGAGCCTCACAAAGGTGTTCGAAATGAAAAAAAAAATCAGAATACAAGGGAAACAACCCATAAATGTCGAATAGAATAGCAAGTGAAAAAAAAGTTGCTTAAAAATAGACTGCAAAATGCGAGTTTATAACGGAGAGGGTACCTAGGGCTCAGCGACTCCAGAAGTTGTTGACAGAATCACTTCTAAGACGAGGGACTACAAGTGGCCCTCCACGGACCTTCTCGAGAGCAAAACTTATCCTCAAAGGTCGACCTAGCATTGCCTGCATCCAAAAGCCCCTCAGCACCACACATGCTTAAATAATCTGAAATACCAATGAACAAGAATAGTCACACTTTTGAGGGCAATCTAAAACATGTAAGCAACTCAATGACTCTTACAAAAAGTCAATAATCATCTTGAACTATGAACTTGATCATAGCCAGGGTATGATGAAGAATAAATTTGTTCCCAATACACCAATCATACCATTAATTTGATTATAAATCATCGCTCACCTTCCCATCCATGGCATCTCTGGCAGACTTCGCGTCATCTTCCTTGGAAAAATAGACGAACCCAAATCCTCTAGACCTCCCTGTGTCCTTATCATACATGATCCTCACTGTTTAAGAAACAAGAAATGCACACCCTTAACGCCACAACCAGAACTCTCTCACGCATTTCATCGAACACCAAACAGGCGTAACAAGTATAATAAGAACCAGTGCCTACTGCCTTGTCATCAGACTCATCACAGTCCCAGCATACCTTCAGTTACATCCCCAAATGCAGAGAAAGCTTCCTTCAGCGTCTTCTCATCAGCAGCCCACGATAGCCCTGCACATAGACATGCACTAAATCAAATTAAACCAATGCTGGTATGTAACAATACAAAATCAGAAAGAAAAAAATTCAAAAAAGGCACCTGCAACAAAGAGCTTGTTGCTCAGAGGACCGGAGGCGGGAGGCGGGTCTTGATTCGGCGGCGAGGAGAACCGTCTGGAGCTTGAAACCGAGTGATATCGTACGGACGATAAAACTCTTCTGGCAAACAACACCAGACCCCTGTTGTCGTTCATCGTATCATTTCTCGCCTTCAGAAATTCTCCAGCGAGTTTTCATTCAGCATAAATGGGCCGTAAATGGGCTTTCGAGTCCACTCGGCCCAGAATCATACCTCGGATGAGTTGACAGTTGAGTGCTGCTTGGCTCGATGCTGCGGAAACCTAACTCGGACTCTCGTAGCTCGGTCGCGCTCTGCTCCGGCCGTCGTCCCTGTGAATCCCCGGTGAGTGTTTTCATGCTCATGAAGCACTCTTTGTCTCTCGTATTTCCATTATTCTGCGTGTTTACTTTTTTCTCGGAAATTTATTCTGGTTTTGCGGACTAAATGCTTCTACTGATGTCCAATTCGAGCTGCGAAATTGAGGTTTGATTGCAGTTGGATTTGAATAAGTTTAAATGCATTTGAGTGCTAATCATCTCTGGTTCTTCCATAGTTGGAGTAGTTCGATCTATGTTTGAGTTCATTTTCTGCAAAACAAAGCTAGGGTTGTTTCAGATTGCCATTTTGAAATTTCCGTGTGTTTAAGCCTTTCTCATGTTCATCCAGACTGTTGTCAATTGGTGGATATGTTGTCGGTGTTTTAGGCTATTGGTCTGCTAGAGTTCTAAATGCGGAGGTGCCGTGTTCCCCTCGAATCTTGATATATGGTAACCCCATAATGTGTTTTTTTGAATCCAGAATCATGAATGCATTCAAGGCTTTTAAAGCTGCAGTGCCAATCGAATGGAGTCCGCACCTGTATATAACCCTCGTGAGAGGAATGCCAGGAACCCGGAAACTTCACAGGCGCACCTTGGAGGCTTTACGACTGCGTAAATGCAACAGGACTGTCATGCGATGGAATACACCTACCGTTAGAGGAATGCTCCAACAGGTATCAAGCCCTCCGTCCAAATTGAATTCATCGATCAGTGTTGCCATCATTGCCTATGATATGTTGCTGGACGACATATTTACTTCTTGACACATCTTGTTGTAGGTGAAAAGACTGGTTGCAATTGAGACGGAAGCGATGTTCATGGCACGCAAGAAGAACCTCGCTGAGCACCGTGCTGTGCGTCCCCCACTGGTTATTACCCACTCTCCCCCATCTTCTACTCCTACTCAGCCCCATACTGCTACTTAATGCACGGTTAGAGCTTTTTTACTAAATCTGGCTTCTTCTTTTTCCATCTCAATAGTTGGTTTTAATTGCTGCTAAGGCTATATGTTGTTTTGTCCACCGTCATTTGGTGAACATCATAATGATACTATCATGTATTTCTATGTATGAAAGTAAGCTTCCCTCTAATACCCGGATGCCTCAATCTCCGTACCATGGAGCTGCATGATCAATTCATAATACCATTGGTGACATTTCACTTGGCAATGATTGTAAGTAGATATAGAAACTATATGTGAATTATGTGGATGTGGTGACCTAAATTATGTGTTACTAACTGGTACTGGCCAAAGTCTTGGCGAGATTTTTGCTTGTTCAGGTCTTGTCGAGACTGTGTTTGGTATAGGAATTCATCTATATATTCATTTCTGCATTTGTATAATATCTATATGGTACAATTGGGAAAGCAAAACCAAAAGAGAATGACCATATATGACCCTCACATGTTGCCAGAGCTTAGTAGGAAGCAATGAGTGGTGAATTTCTAGTCACACCGTCATCATTTTGCTTCTCTAACTGCATGAACTTGGCAAAAACTCCAACCAGGGGGGCTGTGTTGTAAGTGCAGGCCTCAGTCTGCATGTAGTTTCCTCTTTCGTCTCTAAAATTGTCTTGGCAGTCAGGACCTCCTACCAGAGCCCCAACAAGCACGTTAGGGTTCGGCTGGTTCCTGCCATACCAACTATCATATCCCTGTGTGCACCCTAGAAAACCTTTGTTTTCCCTGTAAGACACAATGGAGGCTCCTCTGTGGTGTACTCTCCTGGGATACCTGGATCCATATCCAACTAAGTAGCTCATATTCATAGGGTTGCGTCCCAAAATGTAATCAACCTGTGTTTTCGCCAGCTCCAACAGCTCCTGGTGATCAACGTTTCCGTCACGGCAGCTGAGCTCCTGATTTGCTGATTTCAGGAAGTCAGAGTATACTGTGAGCAGGAAAGTTGCGGTGGAAACATACTGCAAGTTGTTCCATTGTCGGACGTATAGGAGCCCTCCCGGAGTCCTCTCCACATTGCTCCCGTTATTCTTGTTGAGTATGGAGCAGAGGTAGAACTCAGCCTTCTCCTTGTACTGCTCCAGTATGTGTGAATGTCTCTTGTGCTTCTCATCAACAAACAGCTGTGAAACAAGAGCAACATTAAAAGTTGAAAACAGTGTCTGAGAAAGATCTTGTTTTCATTGCTTAGTTGACTGGGAGGCTCAAATTCAACTGCATGGCCCTACCCATCAAACCCCCAATCAAGCCAGCAATGATGCTTTTAACTGCAGATGCAACAATCACTCTTCCTAACGACAACACTTCCCAACGCTAAACTCAAAAACATTTAGATTTCAACTTTCAAATGTTGTCACTACTGTTGTGTTTGTCTGGCTTGTGGCCGTAGGTTAAACTACTGCTGTCACTACTTTCCAACGCCAAACTCAACATTTGGATTTCAACACTACTGATGTCCCCACCCAGCTCAAGGTACCACCAATAATGGGACCAAAAAATTAAGCTCCTTCTGCACATGATGCAGCTCTTCAATGCTTTATTTCAATTATGCTTCCCTCCTCTACTATACACTGTCGGCACTACAGTCACTCTTTTATTACTATGCAGTTTTGTTAGTTGGAGTCTGAGATGAGTCCCTTTTTTTACCTGAGAGGCTATGAGTTGAATGCCCGCATATTTCACATCCCAACTGAACTCACTAATGGACCAGCCGATGCCACCGAAGCAATGTGCCTTGTTGACAACGTAGTCCAAGTAAATGTCGGTGTCGGTGGCCTTGTAGAGCCACAGAGCTGCCCACAGCAGCTCGTCCTTGTACCCGCTCACTGACGCGTAGTAGCTCTTCACTTCTGCAATGCTCGCATCATATGCCCCTCTATACTTGTCGGCAAACTCAAACAGCTACGAGCCACACAGAAATCGAGAAAGATTCAGAATTCGGAGCGAAACTCGATTTAAATTCAAAGATTCAGTTTTCCAATCTTTCGATCTGGATGAAAAAAAGAAGAAGAAAAGAAGAAGAAAAGAAAACATAGTTGAAAGAATGTTTCCAATTACTTACTTGCTGGGCGTGGTGGAGGAGGAGATGGGAGTAATGTGGGTTGGATTTCTTGAAAACGATGGAGGCAGCGGCCATGGCTGCGGCGGTTTCTCCTGCGAGATCCGACCCGGGATGAGTCTGGTCTATCTTGTAAGCTTTTCTTGAAGTGGTCATGTCCTCCGGCCTCTGCCAGCAGTAGTGGTCAGTGTCTCCATCACCCACCTGGAAAAATCAAATTATGGAGACTCATTTCTGCGGAAGGGTATTGAAGCAATTCGGCATTGGGTTTGAAGGGTCACCTCAGCCCAGAGGACGCCGGGGCTGGTGTGAGCCTTGACGAAGTAATCAGTCCCCCATTTGATCGCTTCGAGCGCGTGCTTCAGCTCTCCCGCGCCGCTGATCTGGTCTTCGAACTCGATCACGCTCCAGGACAGCATTGTAATGGTGAAGGCCATGGGAAAACCGAATTTGACGTGGTCTCCGGCATCATAGTATCCCCCGACCAAGTCCACCTGTTTCAGTTTCCACATTAGATATATATTCATTATTGTTACAAGAGCAAAAATCTGCGTCGCGGTTGTCGGTGGCGAACTCACTCCTTGCTCTAGGCCGTCGGTGAGGCCGGAGTGATCCCGCCAGGTGACCCGCTGGTTGTATGGCAGCCTCCCGGAGCGCTGGGACTCGAAGTAAAGCAGTGACTTGGAAAGGGCGTCAGCGTAGTCGAAGCCAGAAGCTCGAGAAGGAGACGCTTGGACGGATAGTATGATAAACAGGAGGCCGATGCGCCATTTGCTTGCGCCTTTGTCAGCCATGGAAGCTCCACATTGTGAGTCAGTGTCGGCCATGCTCACGACCAGTCTTGCATTCAGCTGCTGGCTTGGGCTGAAGAGCAGAGCATTTGAACTGGGGGAGTGTCTGCTCTGCCTTCAACTCTTTTGGGTTAGATAGTTTCTACAAGGGTTCAATTAATTTGAAGGGTTGTGATTTTTGAATCACGTGCGACGCACGTGGGAAATTTACGGCTGGGTTTGGTCGGAATTTATTTTCGGATTACACATTTTGATCACGTAGCGTATAAAAATTAAAATTAAAAATAAAAATTCAAATTCGACGAAGAACTTTGGTGATATCTAATTAATGATGTTTATAGTCTACGTGTGATGAATTGATGTTGGTGATAGCTACGGCTTTGCATTGCATGGCGTGATTAGTGCTTGTAAAAGCATGTGTTTATTGGAAGATTTGAAGATGAATGTTGGTAGCGGGAGTTATGGGAGTAAAAGTCATGTCAAGCCAAAAGAAAAAGGAGAAGGCTTAGAAAGAATGAATCGAAGAGAAATGGAAACATGCTTTCAGGTTTTGAGGGGGGGGCTAAGCTCTTCTTTTCCAATTCAAATTCATTTTGACCATCAATGGAAGACTGAATGGTGCTCATCTTTCTCATTAATGCATGGCTAAGCTCTTTTAAGCTTAGTTAGTTGAGTTTAGTTCAATTCACCTACAATTTCTGAGAGTTTTGTAAGTGCATTAATGAGAAGATGTCAGGTGGATGTACTTTCATCATTTATTCAATATTTTTCAATGTGTCATATCGCATATTTTTCACAATTCATCATGTCCATTCAATAATTAATATTTTTATAAAAAATGTGAATTCATTTGTAAAATTAATGCTCCCTTTCAATTTATCTAAATTATTATATTTTTTTAGTGGTCAGGACTGCACACCCCCTCCATCTTGATAGTGACTTCATCACTCACTGTGAGTCAGTTCATGAGCACATCCAACGTATCAAAACACAAATACGGTACCATCAATGCTCAAACTCATGACCTGCGTGTGGTTAGACAACACCCCCAATTATTTGTCCTACACCTTGTTGGTTCTAAACAGTGGCGGTACCACTGGGTGGATAGCGGAGATAGCTGTACATCTAGATCCAGACCAACTTACTCTTAATTTGGTATAAAAATAATATATTTTTAATTTTGTACCCCACAATAAAACTTTAAAATATTATATTTCATACTTTTATACACTCATTCAAATTAAAAAAAAAAATTGTATCCCAAAATAAAATTTCAAATTCCGCCACCAGATCTAAATCACATTTTTATTTAGTACAATTTAATTTAATGCAATTCAACTTAGTTTCAATTTCATTGCAACGAGAAAATGGACCCAGCTCATGGTTTGATTATCAATTGTAAAATTGTTGAAGATGAACCTGAAGTTACTCCCCGATGCTAATGCAAGTTGGTTTCACTTTCAACCCGACACTTAAAAGGATCAATTTTAGTGTTTCTTCTTAATATCAACTCACGATCGGATTTAATTTAACATTATTTATTTTTCTATATTCATTAATATGATGAATATTTTTTAAAGTGTGGTGGATAACGCTATTCAAAATTTAGTACATTTTTATGAATATGGGTGCATTAATATCTTTTTTTTGTGGCTAACGGGAGCATATCTCCTCCATCTTGACAGTAGCGATCAGACTCACTGCGGGTCAACTCACGTGCACCTCCAACATATTCATACGCATGTCACCAAGGCTCGAACTTAAGATTTTAAGATTGTTAGATAACACTCTTAATCACTAAACCAACACCTTGTTGGTTGATTGAGTCAATGCTAAAGTATTTGGCTATAATCAAATTATGTAAATATTTGACAATGCTATTACTTTTTAGTAATCATTTTATAGGAATCTATTAATAATATTATTAAAAAAAAATTAAAGCCGCTCTGAACTATCACATGGTATCAATTACGATTTGAACTGTAACGATTTTCAAACAAGGTGCAAAGTTATGTTTTTTATGGACTTAAATCTGTTAAATCAACTTAGGTTACAACACATCAAACATCGTTATAAAGTCGAATAATATTTTTTACTAAATATAAATTTACATAGACTAATAACAACACACTCCTTCATTCTCATTATTGTTCTCACTTCACTGAAGGATCTACCACCACCCAAGACGACTAATCCATTCCTTATCGTCTTTCCATCTCTTCCTCCGGCATAAATCACTTTTTCACTCAGGTGAAACGCAACTGCATCAATTACAATTGGAAATAAAACAATACGTAATGGCAACTTGGAACTTCAAGATCCTGCAACACTACACAGAAATGACCAATATGCAATGTAAATTTTGCAATGAATCGAATTTGTATTGTCTCAAGTGCCTTAATACAATACATTGTTGTAATGGAATAAAATTCATTGCACTGGGTTACAATGTAAGAACTTGTGTTGCCATCGGTATCCACTTTAGCAACACTGAATCGCAGTCTGCTGCATATTGTGTGCATCTGACCTCTTAGACAACATTATATTAGCCTATGTATCGCATATTAAGTTCTGTTAACACTGAAGATAACGTTAAGGTAGCATTGCCTCAAGAATTAGTTTTTTCCACCTAAATGCTTTAAAACCTATACGACCCTAGCAAAGATTGATTTAAAGCACCTCAACACTGTTAGAGATACAAGTATGATTTAGAGGTGTTTCTCTAATTAATTTTCTTTTGAAAACAGAATTAACAGTGAGGCTGATGCCAAAGATGATGAGATTGAGATAATATGCCCTTATATATATTCGCAAACTGTTACTAGTTTACTGGGGAGGTTGTGTCTAAACACTTAATAATATATAGATTTAATTCAAGATACAAAACATGGACGTACAATGGTGAGGAAATTTTCGGAACCCTAATGTCAGCCTTTGTACATGAGGCTGTAAGAACAACTAATATAGAATTGACTTACTATAATAAAATTGACTCATATTCTAACAATAGTATGCTCTACTGGAACGAACATACATCTGACACATTGTGTAATGTAAGTGACCTGTTTAGGTGGCAGTTAACTAAAACACAACTAACTGAGGGTGCAAGACCGAAAATAGGCATCTCATTATTACTCATACAACCAACTAGCCGGTTCCCCCTTGTTATGAGGCTATAATGATTGTTCATGTGAGTCGAGATAGCTGATCTAATGACTTGGGACGCTACTGGCCACAATAAGGATGGATTGCTAAGGCATCCAGTAGGTGAGAAGGCATGACATGTGATTTCGATGCATTTGTAACCCTAGTTTTGCAACTGAACCTTGCAATGTTTGATTGGGACTAACAAACGATTAATTCAATCCGTTCAAAACAATGAGTGTAAACTACAACATTTGATCTGTAGTTCTTAATGTTTACAATCTGCTGTCAATATATAGGCAATATTTTGGTGAGGGGATTTCGTCAAAGCTAAACCAAAAATCTAAGAAATGCAAGCGAAAGAGGAAAGGTGTCGGTCAATTATTTGTAGCATCTAGCCTTGGGATGGACTAGAGCTGGCAAGTCCAACCGACTTATCCTAGATGATAAGTCGCTTGGACGGGCACATTGATATAATGATATGTGCTTTTAAACACTCCACATATTTATATGTTTAAACACGATAACTTTTTTACCCTCTAGTTTGCCCCATTCTCTACTTGTTAATCCCCCATTTAGCTACTAACACTACACTTAGTTGTAAATTGCATTTAACATGATGAGTTATATGATGCACAGCCCAATATCTGATCAAGAAGGACTAGGTGGCATCATGCACAAAATAAGGTTGTTGTTTTTGTAAATTGTTTCCCGAAGCGCATTGAAAATGAGCAGCTCTTTGTCGAAATTCAATCACTGGATAGTGACCTTAATTATTTAGCTAGAAGATTTAAATATTACTTTCTCTGTCCTCTTTTACATGTCACTTAATCAAATTTTTTTTGCTCACTTTTATTTATCACTTAACAATTTTTGATACATATTTATATCAACAATTACCTTAAAACATCAAACATTAATCACGTCTTTATCATAATCAATAAAAAAATCATTCATCACCAGTAATAATCTATCAATTTTACTTTTTGCACGAATTTTTGAAAAAAAATATCAACCACTCACTTATTAAATTTGTTCAACCGCTAGCATTAACTTCACCTTACTCTACTCAAATTAACCTTAAATGACATGTATTAAAGACGGAGGGAGTTCATTACAGTATAAATGAGTGTCATTACCATACATTGACCAAAGATTCTATTCGGAAGACTTCATGCAATGATGTTTCTCTAAGGCTGTGTTTGGTTTAGGGAAAATTTAGTAGAAAGAAAAATGGGGAGTAAATTTGGTAAAATCCAATGTTTGGTTTAGATGAAAAATATGAAGGAAAGAAAATTATGTGGAAAGTTAGAAGGAAAGTTAATGCAAATTAAAAGGAGTTTTGAAACTTTCCTTCAAATTTTCCATTCAAAACCAAACAAAGGAAAATAAGATGGAATTCATAATGAATTTCACTTTTCATCTTATTTTTTTTTTCCTACAATTTTCCCTAAACCAAACACAGCCTAAGTGTCCTAACATCTGGTTGTGCTATTTCACAAGATAACAATCCGATTTTCGGTAATGTGAACTCTAACGGGGCAGTGGATTACAATATACAGCTAAGCTATTTATGTAATTTAAGTATTATACTATTATAGTGCAAGTGGTTCCATTTACAATAAATCTGACTAGGCTGTAAATTTCAGCAGAGGTCATATTCAAAATGATCCTTTTGTTTTAGCATCACAAGTTCAGTAAGTGTTTTATGCGCAAGAGTTGGGATAGGATCAGTGGCACTATGTTATGAAAAATACTCCAAGGAACTTGTTTGACATTGATCTTGCAGACTACGGAGACGATCCATTCCTACAGCCACACAACGATGTGGATCGATCAACATTCGACCTCTACGTCTACTTATCCGGAAGTACTAATTGTTAGAGCTGATTTATGATCGATCACAGTTGAAATGTGTACTGCTCCTCATGAAGAAGGAGCTGCAATTGAGTCATCTGATGATGAAATTCTTGATGACATTGGGTTAGATTTCTTAACTCACACCGGATAGCCACTGACAAATATATACATTCGTTAATTGCTTTTTTTGTTGTTTGTGCTAATCATGCCCCTTTGTTTGTAGATTACCCATAAGGTTATACCTCAGGAATTTTGTAACAAGATGATAGCAAATCTATTTTTGAGCCAATGTAATCCCAGCAACCATTGTATTGATTCCCCATTAGTTGGATATGTTTTTTAAAGTACTAAAGTTCAATGTGCTAAAATAGTATAAGATAGTACACACCATGTGTGATGATCTTGTCTTCGATAATTTTCTAAATACCAAAATTTTCATAGTTTGAAAAATTGCATAGAAAGCCTTCTTAACTGTTTTTCATGTATCCACTAGTGTATCTTTTTTTTTTCCTTCTGAGTGCATCACACGCCTCCTTGGCTACTTCAGTGTCGCATTTCTCGATCAAATCCATAAATCTTGATGGTGCAAAAATATCTTCATACAATTCGACGAGTCGTTAAAAACTGTATCGTTCAATTATGACAGTTAAAATTGATTCAAGTTTGACATGATTCAACTATAATGCTCAAATATTGAACTTGATATTATGTTATAAGTCAAGCTCTTACACAAAATATTAGGCACTCTCTTTATCTAAACTAGGCACCGTCCATATCAAAATCTTGTATCATTTTTTTCAACTTACTTTACAAAATTGAACCAAAAACTCGTATCAATTGACTACGACATTTTAAATGAAATTAAAAAATAAATTCATAATTTTGAACTATAGAGTTTTTTTTTTCATGTTACTGGTTGTTAATAAAGGTTAGTGTGAGGGACATGAAATAATTTGGTTTGGTAAAAAAGTGCGTGATATGCCGCAAATCTTTCGGAATCAAAAAAAGTCAAACATGCGACTGTTTCTTACAAAAGTAAAGAGTAACTGTCAGGTTACGGTGATACCCCCGCGCTGTCTCCTGACCGACACTCTTTCCGCCACGTGCCAGACAACACACCAGGCCCAGGCCAAGGCCCAGGCCCAACCACTTGACTTGAGGCCCACTCGTTAGTCCACTCCCCCAACGTCTTCCATATCTATTGAAAACACAGACAGCTTTTCCAAGCTGGAGACTCGAATTGTGCATACGTAGTAGTAGTAATAGGCATGTATAGGGTAGGGTGGTAGGTGAGAGAGAGAGAGGATAATAGTAGGGCATCTTCATCAAAATTAATTAAAAAAAAAATTTGCGTCATGTCACGTGTCATGAACTCAATTTTGTTATAAATCTATTTTACAAATTTACATGTTCATTGAAACAAATCTTTCAAATCTCTGCGCATAGATTCACATGTCATATTATATCTTTTACTACCTTTTCATATTATTTTAGTTAAAAAAATTTTAATTTATTAAATATTTAATTATTTATAATTAATATTCATATTATTTTTTTGACATTTATATATGCAGATTTTAATTTATGGGACTCACCGCATTCATGGGACCCGCATGACATTTATCTTTCAAGTCTATTAATTACCAAGCTTTTAAGTTGAAAAAGTGGTAATAGGTTATCCGAAATATTTAATATATAACTATTACCACGTTTAAATCTCTTAAGCGTGGTAATTTATCTTTTTACGAATCACTTCGTGCAGACGAAGCGCTTCGGTGTCAGAAGACCACAAACATGTTTCCACATTGAAACAAAGCGTTTCGAAATCTGACACGAAGCTTACTGTAAAGCTTTAATGAGGATGCCCTTATATGAGAGATCTACTTAGGTTAGTTTAGAGGCATTAAGGGCATTCACACTGAACTTAATCAAAAAGTAGGTTTATGTCATTCCACGTATGATTTGTGTCATGTCGCGTAAACATTGTCATAAATATATTTTTCATAAATCTTTTATCCACATTAAAACAAACATTTCATCATATTTTTTCCTTGTTTGGTTTGGAATGAAATTTTTTGTAGAAAAATACTAAAACATTCTTTAAATTAAATAAAATTTCCTTCAAATTTTCTATCTAACTTTCAATTTAATTTTTCATTCCCAATTTTTTGTAAACCAAACAAGGGATTCATTCACAGTTTCTCTCAATTTTTTTTTTCCCTCAAATTTTTCCTAAACCAAACACAACGTAAAGCAATGATAAGAATCACCATAACCTTTGTAAGAAGTATTTAGCATATAAAAATTTTAGAGATTGGAGAGTCAGAAACATGTTATTTCTTAATTTTCAATACCAATAAAAACTGTTCATTCCATTTAATTTATCATTCTTAAAGATTGATCGCACTATAAAATTAGATGGAGTAATTGACATATTAAAATATGTAATATATAAAACAATTTATGCTTAATAGCAATTAAAAATTTTGCTACATTTAACAAGTTTTTATTACCATTCTTAGAAAAATTCCTTGCGGAGTATAAGAAACAAGATGTCCATGTTTAAAATAATATTCAAGATTTTTTAAATATTTGATTTTAATATTCATCAATTTTAGATTTGAAATTTACTAGTTTATGGTCAGTTAGATATATAATAAAAATTATCTAACTCCAAAATATTTTTTCACATAGAAATATTTCTTTTTTCATGACGCAGGGTCACACTAAACAAAATTTGAATTCAAAATCTCTTAGTCCTCGTGTGGTAGCATGTATTAGGAACGAGATGATATTATTAATATTATGGTGATGTATTTGGTACAAAATAGAAATACGTATTAATAATGTGAGGAGTGAAAATTTATTTTTGAAAATCCGTATTAATAATACCTCCTCAATATATGGTATTATTTATATGGATATTAATAATACACATCTAAATACTATGGCGTAATTGATACTTATATATGTGTGTATATTCACCATTTATTTATTAATAATTATCCATCTTTAGAATTATATTAAGTAGATGACACTATATTTTGATTATATCTAACTAAATGCTAATCTTTCTATCATATCCTGTCACTTAACCAAATTTTTTTATCCACTTTTACTTGTCACATAATAATTTTTAATGAGTATTTAGTATGAACAACTACGTTAAAACGTCAAATATTAATCACATCATTATCATAATCAATAAAAAATACATTCATTATCAGTAATCATTTATCAATTTTACTTTTTGCATGAGTTTTTTTTAAAAAATATTAATTGTCTGCTTATTAAATTTGTTTAACCGCTAGCATTAACTTATCTTAATCTATTTAAATTAACCTTAAACGACATATATTAGAATATGAAGGGAGTACTTAATAAATAATTCTCAAACATACATTTAAGTACAAATATTTTATTAGTACGGTATGAAATTAAGGAGACTCCCATTGACGGAGACTTTGAGTCCCACAAATAAGTTCAAGTTCCGAGTATAGTCAGTCACAAGCAAGCAACGCTCTTCTCCACCTACAAAAAAACATATGCCCGTGATTCTTTCTTTGCCAACAATTCCCTAAGGCATTCACCAATTATAATAAAATTATTTCTACTATTTAGTATATTATTATTTGTTATTAAAATCAGGAGAAAATTTCAAAATGGGCTCTGAACTATCACCACTTACTCAATTATAGTCAGAACTACCACGATTTTCAAAAAAGGTGCAATGAAAAAAAATTAGACTGATTTTTTAAAATAAATTTATCATTATACTCATAAACTAATATTGTCACAAGACTTAAATTCGTGTGTAAAAATTATGTAGTTTGATTATTAAATAAATAATATCATTTTTTGCACGTAAACAAAATTATTTATTTTCATACTTAATCATTCATAATCTTCAATGAATTTAATTTGATCAATTATATTTAAGAAATCAAACAAGTTGATCTTAAGCATCAATCGAAATGAGTTTAATTTTTTTTTTCATCGCACTTTTTTTAAAAATTTTGATAATTCTAATCGCAATTTGATAAGTGATGATAGAATCATTTTGGAGTTTTCCCCTTAAAATTATTAAACAATAAAGCGATGCCAAATCCTAGGTTGGTGGGAACCAACTGGTTTCGGGGGCGAATGTTTGTAATCATGGATTTGTCTGTCTACCCTAGTTTATTTTTTTAACCTATGGATACGAATGCCCAGATTCCTTAAGCAATATAATATTTTTCTAATGTTTTTTTATCAACGATAAATAATTGAAAGAATTTGTCAGACGGCAATTTAAAATTAGAAAAGTACATCATAGTACTTAATAACTAATAAATATATATCTTATATATAATTATATAAGCGATGAAAAAATAAAATAAAATTAATAAGAAAGAATTAATTAGTAACTGATTTTTCAGAAATTACTTGTTAAACTAATCGATCTAAGCGGGGTAGTCAATGTTAAATTAAGTGAATTTAAGAGATTTAATATTCATAGATATATATTTGTTATATTTTTTAAAATTCGTGTCAAATGCATTATGTTATGTAATATTATTGGTGTAAAAATATTTTTTTATGTATTATGATAATAAAATAATTAATTTTTTATGTGACAATATTGAAATTATTAATAATAAGTAGAAATGGATAAATAAATATTAATTAAATGATAAGTAAAAAAATCGTGAACGCATTTCAACCGAGCAACTTAATAACTCGCTATGTTGCGAATGCATTTTGCACATTCATATATTCTTTCTTTTCTCCAGTCTCCACACAAAAGCATGCAAAAAAACACATCTAACTTTTTCTCTATTTTTCTAACTTTGTGTCACATAATCATTTTTTTTCACATAATCCCGAAAGACTGTATTTTTTTTTGTGGTGGCTAAGGATCGCACACCCTTTCGGCCAGCTCACGCGCACCTCCAGCGTAAATGCGGTATCAACAGGGTTTGAACCCAAAACATTAAAATTATTAAACAATATCCAAAATCACTATATCGACACTTTATTGATATGAAAGACTATATGAAAGCATGAATTTACCGTCTCCTTCCCATCACCACTCCAATACACAAACGTCCTTAATCAATCAAACATGTTTGTTCATTTTTTTCTTTCTCAGTTTGTATTAATCAAATAATAAATTTACCCATAAAGTATTGTGAGATAAAAGGATTATGTATTTAAGTTAAAGGAAAGTGAAATTCCCCCATCACTTCCTTTGATTTTATTCTTATTTGATTGGAGATATCTTTCACTCTTGTTCTACTTTTTTCATTTTTCCTAAACCAACCAGAATCTTAAAAAAAGAAAGTATGTAATTTACTCAACTAATACCAGAACTAGTAACTCAAATAGTAACTCATCATAAGGGCATCCACATTAAAATTTTGTTGTAAGTTTCGTGTCAAACTTCGAAGCGCTTCGTTTCAATGTGGAAACATGTTGGTGGTCTTCTGACACTGAAACGCTTCGTCTGCACGAAGTGATTCGTAAAAAGAGTAATTACCACGCTTTAAAGATGAAAGTGTGATAATATGTATATATTAAATATTGGAATAACATATTACCACGCTTCTAAATTATTAGAAGCGTGGTTATAACTTCTGACTTATTCTCCATAATATGACACGTGGCACGAGCTTTCAATCAAACATAGCACTTTTAATAAATTATGAATAATCAAATGTTTAATAATTAATACTTTAATTAATAATTATAAATAATCAAATATTTAATAAATTAAGAAAATATTTAATTAAAATAATATGAAAAATAGTAAAATGTATAATATGACATGTGAGTCAATGCGCAGAGATTTGAAAGGTTTGTTTCATTGTGAATGTAAGTTTATAAAAAATACATTTATGACAAAGTTGAGTGGACATGACACAATTCTGATGTGGTATAACACAAATTTCTTTTTTGATTTATTTTGATGTGAAGCCCTAATAGCATAGCATCATTCGACAGGGGTACGGATATGTTGTTTGACTGATTTTTCTTCATGAGGTCAAAGTTCAAGTCATAATTGTTTTTTGATCAAATCACAATTATTATACAATATACATACATACATGAACATACATACATGAACATTGATTTATCTGTAATTCATTTTATTATTGTTCTTTAAAACTTTAGACCAGTATATTATACAATATACATACATACATGAACATTGAGTATCAAATGTAGTTTTCTTAAAGTTTTTTTTTTACGGTCAGGGTCTATACATTCTTTCTAGTTTAATGATGGATTTAGATTCGTTACAGATCAACTCATGTAAACTTCCCAACATATATTTGTACTCTAGTGATATTATTAGGATTTAATTCTGAAACACCTCAAATTATAGTGTCAACACTCTCTTCTTGATATTTTTTTTGAAATTAATGTACATATTTTCAGGTTAAAATATATTTAACCTTACCCACAAAAAAGAAACAAAAAAAAAGAAACTAGAATGCATCTACAGTGCAGGCAGAGTGCACTTGCCCTATTCTATGCCGCCACCCTTTCAAATCAGTGTACCTTATGAAAATTTCACATCAAAATATTTAATAAAATCTCAATTGTCACAGCAGCACATACTTCTAAATAGTACTCGTACAGACCCTTGGGATGGACTAGAGCTGGCAAGTCCAACCGACTTATCCTAGATGATAAGTCGCTTGGACGGGCACATTGATATAATGACACTCCACATAACTTTTTTACCCTCTAGTTTGCCCCCATTCTACTTGTTAATCCCGATTTAGCTACTAACACTACACTTAATTGTAACTTGCATTTAACATGATGAGTTATATGATGCACAGCCCAATATCTGTTCAAGAAGGACAAGGTGGCATCATGCACAAAGTAAGGCTGTTGTTTTTGTAAATTGTTTCCCGAAGCGTATTGAAAATGAGCAGCTCTTTGTCGAAATTCAATCACTGGATAGTGACCTTAATTATTTAGCTAAAAGATTTAAATATTACACTATAAATGAGTGTCATTACCATACATTGACCAAAGATTATATTCGGAAGACTTAATGCAATGATGTTTCTCTAAGTGTCCTAACATCTGGTTATGCTATTTCACAACGATGTGGATCACCCTTCGACCTCTACGTCTAATTAACCGGAAGTACTAATTGTTAGAGCTGATTTACGATCGATCACAGTTGAAATGTGTACTGCTCCTCATGAAGAACAGGCTGCAATTGAGTCATCTGATGATGAAATTCTTGATGACATTGGGTTAGATTTCTTAACTCACACCGGATAGCCACTGACAAATATATACATTCGTTAATTGCTTTTTTTGTTGTTTGTGCTAATCATGCCCCTTTGTTTGTAGATTACCCATAAGGTTATACCTCAGGAATTTTGTAACAAGATGATAGCAAATCTATTTTTGAGCCAATGTAATCCCAGCAACCATTGTATTGATTCCCCATTAGTTGGATATGTTTTTTAAAGTACTAAAGTTCAATGTGCTACAATAGTATAAGATAGTACACACCATGTGTGATGATCTTGTCTTCGATAATTTTCTAAATACCAAAATTTTCTAGTTTGAAAAATTGCATATAAAGCCTTCTTATCTGTTTTTCATGTATCCACTAGTGCATCTTTTTTTTTCCTTTTGAGTGCATCACACGCCTCCTTGGCTACTTCAGTGTCGCATTTCTCGATCAAATCCATAAATCTTGATGGTGCAAAAATATCTTCATACAATTCGACGAGTCGTTAAAAACTGTATCGTCCAATTATGACAGTTGAAATTGAATCAAGTTTGACATGATTCAACTATAATGCTCAAATATTGAACTTGATATTATGTTATAAGTCAAGCTCTTACACAAAATATTAGGCACTCTCTTTATCTAAACTAGGCACCGTCCATATCAAAATCTTGTATCATTTTTTTCAACTTACTTTACAAAATTGAACCAAAAACTCATATCAATTGACTACGACATTTTAAATGAAATTAAAAAATAAATTCATAATTTTGAACTAATTTAGAGTTTTTTTTTTCATGTTACTGGTTGTTAATAAAGGTTAGTGTGAGGGACATGAAATAATTTGGTTTGGTAAAAAAGTGCGTGATATGCCGCAAATCTTTCGGAATCAAAAAAAGTCAAACATGCGACAGTTTCTTACAAAAGTAAAGAGTAACTGTCAGGTTACGGTGATACCCCCGCGCTGTCTCCTGACCGACACTCTTTCCGCCACGTGCCAGACAACACACCAGGCCCAGGCCAAGGCCCAGGCCCAGGCCCAACCACTTGACTTGAGGCCCACTCGTTAGTCCACTCCCCCAACGTCTTCCATATCTATTGAAAACACAGACAGCTTTTCCAAGCTGGAGACTCGAATTGTGCATACGTAGTAGTAGTAATAGGCATGTATAGGGTAGGGTGGTAGGTGTGAGAGAGAGAGGATAATAGTAGGGCATCTTGTTATGTCACGTTAGATTTGTATCATGAACTTAATTTTGTTATAAATCTATTTTACAAATTTACATCCTCATTGAAATAAACCTTTCAAATCTCTTCGCATGGATTCACATGTCATATTATATCTTTTACTACCTTTTCATATTATTTTAGTTAAAAAAATTTTAATTTATTAAATATTTAATTATTTATAATTAATATTCATATTATTATTTTTTACATTTACATATAAATATTTTAATTTATGGGATTCACCGCATTCATGAGACCCACATGGCATTTATCTTTCAAGTCTATTACCAAGCTTTTAAGTTGAAAAAGTGGTAATAGGTTATCCTGAATATTTAATGTATACCTATTACCACGTTTAAATCTCTTAAGCGTGGTAATTTATCTTTTTACGAATCACTTCGTGCAGACGAAGCGCTTCGGTATCAGAAGGCCACAAACATGTTTCCACATTGAAATAAAACGGTTCGAAATCTGACACGAAGCTTACTGTAAAGCTTTAATGGGGATGCCCTTATATGAGAGATCTGCTTAGCTTAGTTTAGAGGCATTAAGGGCATCCACATTGAACTTGATCAAAAAGTAAGTTTATGTCATGCCACGTATGATTTGTGTCATGCCACGTGAACATTGTCATAAACCTACTTTTCATAAATCTTTTACCCACATTAAAACAAACATTTCATCATATTTTTTCCTTGTTTGGTTTGGAATGAAATTTTTTGTAGAAAATACTAAAACATTCTTTAAATTAAATAAAATTTCCTTCAAATTTTCTATCTAACTTTCAATTTAATTTTTTGTTCCCAATTTTTTGTAAACCAAACAAGGGATTCATTCACAGTTTCTCTCAAAAAATTTTTTCCCTCAAATTTTCCCTAAACCAAACACAAAGTAAAGCAATGATAAGAATCACCATAACCTTTGTAAGAAGTATTTGGCATATAAAAATTTTAGAGATTGGAGAATCAGAAACATGTTATTTCTTAATTTTCAATACCAATAAAAACTGTTCATTCCATTTAATTTATCATTCTTAAAGATTGATCGCACTACAAAATTAGATGGAGTAATTGACATATTAAAATATGTAATATATAAAACAATTTATGCTTAATAGCAATTAAAACTTTTGCTAACATTTAACAAGTTTTTATTACCATTCTTAGAAAAATTCCTTGCGGAGTATAAGAAACAAGATGTCCATGTTTAAAATAATATTCAAGATTTTTTAAATATTTGATTTTAATATTCATCAATTTTAGATTTGACATTTACTAGTTTATGGTCAATTAGATATATAATAAAAATTATCTAACTCCAAAATATTTTTTCACATAGAAATATTTCTTTTTTCATGACGCAGGGTCACACACAACAAAATTTTAATTCAAAATCTCTTAGTCCTCGTATGGTAGCATGTATTAGGAACGAGATGATATTATTAATATTATGGTGATGTATTTGGTACAAAATAGAAATACGTATTAATAATGTGAGGAGTGAAAATTTACTTTTGAAAATTCGTATTAATAATACATCCTCAATATATGGTATTATTTATATGGATATTAATAATACACATCTAAATACTACGGCGTAATTGATACTTATATATGTGTGTATATTCACCATTTATTTATTAATAATTATCCATCTTTAGAATTATATTAAGTAGATGACACTATATTTTCATTATATCTAACTAAGTGCTAATCTTTCTATCCTATCCTGTCACTTAACCAAATTTTTTTATCCACTTTTATTTGTCACTTAATAATTTTTAATGAGTATTTAGTATGAACAACTACGTTAAAACGTCAAATATTAATCACATCATTATCATAATCAATAAAAAATACATTCATCATCAGTAATCATTTATCAATTTTACTTTTTGCATGAGTTTTTTTTAAAAAAATATTAATTGCCTGCTTATTAAATTTGTTTAACCGCTAGCATTAACTTATTTTAATCTATTTAAATTAACCTTAAACGACATATATTAGAATATGAAGGGAGTACTTAATAAATAATTCTCAAACATACATTTAAGTACAAATATTTTATTAATACGGTATGAAATTAAGGAGACTACCATTGACGGAGACTTTGAGTCCCACAAATAAGTTCAAGTTCCGAGTATAGTCAGTCACAAGCAAGCAACGCTCTTCTCCACCTACAAAAAAACATATGCCCGTGATTCTTTCTTTGCCAACAATTCCCTAACGCATTCACCAATTATAATAAAATTATTTCTACTATTTAGTATATTATTATTTGTTATTAAAATTAGGAGAAAATTTCAAAATGGGCTCTGAACTATCACCACTTACTCAATTATAGTCAGAACTACCACGATTTCCAAAAAAGGTGCAATCAAAAAAAATTAGAATGATTTTTTAAAATAAATTTATCATTATACTCATAAACTAATATTGTCACAAGACTTAAATTCGTGTGTAAAAATTATGTGGTTTGGTTATTAAATAAATAATATCATTTTTTGCACGTAAACAAAATTATGTATTTTCATACTTAATCATTCATAATCTTCAATGAATTTAATATGATCAATTATATTTAAGAAATCAAACAAGTTGATCTTAAGCATCAATCGAAATGAGTTCAATTTTTTTTTATCGCACTTTTTTAAAATTTTTTGATAATTATGATCGCAATTTGATAAGTGATGATAGAATCATTTTGGAGTTTTCCCCTTAAAATTATTAAACAATAAAGCGATGCCAAATCCTAGGTTGGTGGGAACCAACCGGTTTCGGGGGCGAATGTTTGTAATCATGGATTTGTCTGTCTACCCTAGTTTATTTTTTTAACTTATGGATACGAATGCCCAGATTCCTTAAGCAATATAATATTTTTCTAATGTTTTTTTATCAACGATAAATAATTGAAAGAATTTGTCAGACGGCAATTTAAAATTAGAAAAGTACATCATAGTACTTAATAACTAATAAATATATATCTTATATATAATTATATAAACGATGAAAAAATAAAACAAATTAATAAGAAAGAATTAATTAGTAACTGATTTTTCAGAAATTACTTGTTAAACTAATCGATCTAAGCGGGGTAGTCAATGTTAAATTAAGTGAATTTAAGAGATTTAATATTCATAGATATATATTTGATATATTTTTTAAAATTCGTGTCAAATGCAAAATGTTATGTAATATTATTGGTGTAACTATTTTTTTATGTATTATGATAATAAAGTAATTAATTTTTTATGTGACAATATTGAAATTATTAAATAATAAATAGAAATGGATAAATAAATATTAATTAAATGATAAGTAAAAAAATTGTGAACGCATTTCAACCGAGCAACTTAATAACTCGCTATGTTGCGAATGCATTTTGCACATTCATATATTCTTTCCTTTCTCCACACAAAAGCATGCAAAAAAACACATCTAACTTTTTCTCTATTTTTCTAACTTTGTGTCACATAATCATTTTTTTTCACATAATCCCGAAAGACTGTATTTTTTTTTGTGGTGGCCAAGGGTCGCACACTTTTTCGGCCAGCTCACGCGCACCTCCAGCGTAAATGCGGTATCAACAGGGTTTGAACCCAAAACATTA
Source organism: Kalanchoe fedtschenkoi (assembly GCA_002312845.1). NCBI lineage: Eukaryota > Viridiplantae > Streptophyta > Magnoliopsida > Saxifragales > Crassulaceae > Kalanchoe > Kalanchoe fedtschenkoi. The sequence goes on from NQLW01000011.1 coordinate 6,803,476, forward strand.
AAATTATTAGACAATATCCAAAATCACTATATCAACACTTTATTGGTATGAAAAACTATATGAAAGCATGGATTTACCGTCTCCTTCCCATCACCACTCCAATACACAAACGTGCTTAATCAATCAAACATGTTTGTTCATTTTTTTCTTTCTCAGTTTATATTAATCAAATAATAAATTTACCCATAAAGTATTTTGAGATAAAAGGATTATGTATTTAACTGAAAGGAAAGTGAAATTCCCCCATCACTTCGTTTGATTTTATTCTTATTTGATTGGAGATATCTTTCACTCTTGTTCTACTTTTCTCGTTTTTCCTAAACCAACCAGAATCTAAAAAAAGAAAGTATGTAATTTACTCAACTAATACCAGAACTAGTAACTCAAATAGTAACTCATCATAAGGGCATCCACATTAAAATTTTGTTGTAAGTTTCGTGTCAAACTTCGAAGCGCTTCGTTTCAATGTGGAAACATGTCGGTGGTCTTCTGACACTGAAACGCTTCGTCTGCACGAAGTGGTTCGTGAAAAGAGTAATTACCACGCTTTAAAGATGAAAGTGTGATAATATTTATATATTAAATATTGGAATAACATATTACCACGCTTATAATTTAGAAGCGTGGTTATAACTTCTGACTTATTCTCCATAATATGACACGTGGCACGAGCTTTCAATCAAACATAGCACTTTTAATAAATTATGAATAATCAAATGTTTAATAATTAATATTTTACTTAATAATTATAAATAATCAAATATTTAATAAATTAAGAAAATATTTAATTAAAATAATATGAAAAAATAGTAAAATGTATAATATGACATGTGAGTCAATGCGCAGAGGTTTGAAATGTTTGTTTCATTGTGAATGTAAGTTTATAAAAAGTACATTTAGGACAAAATTGAATGGGCATGACACAAATCTGATGACAAACTTCTTTTTTGATTTGTTTTGATGCGGAAGCCTTAATAGCATAACATCATTCGATAGGGGTACGGATATGTTGTTTGACTGATTTTTCTTCATGAGGTCATAGTTCAAGTCCTAATTGTTTTTTGATCAAATCACAATTAAAATTTGTGGTTATCTGTAATTCATTTTATTGTTGTTCTTTAAAACTTTAGACCAGTATATTATACAATATACATACATACATGAACATTGAGTATCAAATGTAGTTTTCTTAAAGTTTTTTTTTACGGTCAGGGTCTATACATTCTTTCTATTTTAATGATGAATTCAGATTCGTTATGGATCAACTCATGTAAACTTTTCAACATATATTTGTACTCTAGTGATATTATTAGGATTTAATTCTGAAACACCTCAAATCATAGTGTCAACACTCTCTTCTTGATATTTTTTTTGAAATTAATGTACATATTTTCAGGTTAAAATATATTTAACCTTACCCACAAAAAAGAAACAAAAAAAATGAAACTAGAATGCATCTACAGTGCAGGCAGAGTGCACTTGCCCTATTCTATGCCACCACCCTTTCAAGTCAGTGTACCTTATGAAAATTTCACATCAAAATATTTAATAAAATCTCAATTGTCACAGCAGCACATACTTCTAAATAGTACTCGTAAATAAAGCCATCATCACATCGACTCTCAAATAGTCATCATCTCTGACACTTCTCCGTACGACACACACCATCATTCACTGCGCCAGCCATTAATACCCTCATACGACGTCGTTCCATTATTTATTTATTTATTTATTTATTTTTATTTTTTCGGCGTTCTCCAAATTTGAAAGCACGCCAAATTTTAGCGTGCGAGAAAATCTCTAACAAAAATTTAGATGAAAAGAAAATCCACTCATGACCGTTCGAAAATCTTCCCGAGTAAAAAGAGTGGCATTCTGGTAATAAAACGTGTCATCCAGGGGCAAACACCGACGCCGCTCCCAGCTATTGAAAATACAATCAGTCAGTCTAATCGAGCGTATCAGCGTCTGCAGGCTACCACTCCAGCCGAACATTTTCACCGCTGATTTATTGAAACAAACGAAGAAAGCATAAATATCGTCTTTCCATCTAAACCCTTTTTCTCCTTTTTCAATTAATATTTAATTTTAATTTAATTAAATATAAATCGACTTCCATTGCTTTTTCGTTTTCACATTTGCTGCTCTCTTTCCGTCTGTATGCTTTACTTTGTTCTCCATTCTTCTCCTCCAGTTCCCGTTTCTGGGTTTCTGCTTCTTTTTTCTCATTCGTTTTTGTGAAGCTTTTCCTCGTCACCAGCTTCTGCAATGGCGGACATAACCCATTTTCCCATGGAGCAGCTGCAGGACTTGGAGTATTGTATTGATTCTAATCCTCCATGGGGTAGGGTAACGCTTTTCATGCTCTCTCTCTTTTTTAAAATTTATTCGTAGGTTTTATGTTCTGCTTACCTGTCTCTCTCTCTCTGTCCCTCCCTCCCTCCCTCTCTCAGTGGCTGTGCTTACCCAGAAATTGTTTCAGTTTTTTTTTTTTTTGAGGCTTTTG
>NQLW01000011.1:6811292-6874816 GCA_002312845.1 Kalanchoe fedtschenkoi
ATAATTAATAACAGTATAACGTGTTTGGTTTGGTTCAGAACAGAATAAGACTGCGATTATAATCTTAAAGCCCAATCTAAAGTCTGCATTTTACACGGCGCTTCCATGAAACACATCATACAGATGAAGCGATAACATGTTAAAATTGCATAAACCAGCCTCCCGTTGAGATGAACCTATCAAAAAAGATTTATGATCTGACATAAACTTTTTCATGAAACTTCGTTTGCTTTAATTACGTAATGACCTCGTGAAAAGCAGACTTAGGATGTGATTAGGGGCATAACCTACATGCATGATTACCTTCATCCACGTTTGTTCCATTGTGAATAACATTCTTCCTTGATCTCATTTCTTGCCCCATTGACCATTTTCCCTTTATCGCAACATTACGGCTGTGTTTGGTTTAGGGAAAATGAGCTGGCAAATGGATTCTCCGTAGATTCTATCTCATTTATTCTTGTTTGATTAGAATTTAGAAATGAAAAATTATGAGAAGAGTATAAAACACTCTTTGTTACTTAAAATTTTCATAATAATTTTCCATCTAATTTTACTTTCATAAACTTTCTCTGAACCAAACGTAAAATTCCTTTTAAATTTTCTGTCTCATTTTTCTTTCCATCACATTCTCCCTAACCAAACACAGCTTATCGTTTGCAGAATTTTCACCATGAATGAACTACATCAAGACCAGATCATCACCACCAAATACATTGTGTGCAAACTTATCTATTTGTTGTTGGAGCCTCCTACTTTCCACATTCCTAGTTATCCACTAACCTGAAGATCGATGTCTGTCTTATTCGTAGGTTGCTCTTTCCCAGCAGACTGATGTTCACTGTACAGTCATAGGGAAGACATCTCGTTAAAAATCTTATCAGACACGTCCCACGACACATCAAGAAACCAACGTATCACTATGGGAACAGTGGCCGGAGACATCAAGTGGACGTAACTATATTGCCCCATGATATGGAAGGGTTTGATTTTTTGACTGTGATACTTTTTCTCCGGCCATGCTGTCGATAGTGAAACATTCTTTTTTCACTCAGAAGAAGATAAGCTCTTCTTCTCCTCCTCATGTCCATTCACGGATGGCTGGCGGTGGAGTGGAATTTATTCCACAGTTCATGAGCTGTCTCTATTTGTCTTCAGTGTTGGAAGACGTGCATTGAACAGAGACCGATGACTTGCATTTTGCACTATATGTGACCCTTTTTTTGGCAGGTTGAGTCTCAAGAGCTTGATGATAATATCTCCCTGTAGGAATGAGAAACAAAATTTGAGAAGCTTTCACAGTTGAGCAGTCATGTCTCTTAATTTATTTTTGTCTGGCTAGACTGATTTTTGAGTGGTACAGGTAGGTACAGGTAATCAAATTTGCAACCCCACCAAAATACATGGATTGATTAACTTACTGGGTCATCTGCTAACAGAAGTGATTATAATTTTTTTTCACAAGTCTCACCCTCAATACCATAAATGTAAGGCTCAGATCACCTTCCAAGATGACAAATGGACTGAGGACAACCGCAAAGTGATGAACTCCCTGATCTGAAATTATCTGGCCGACATGCGCTTTTATGGGCAAGAGGATGGATGACCCTGGTGATAATGAGATTGATCATCATGCAACCTGTCTCCGTCTCCTTCTCCTTCTTTCAGCCTAAAAAACGACAGGAATTGCAGAACAGAATGATTAAAGTTTGCACAGTAGATTGGACTGGAAAACTCAGCATTCATGCAAGTTCCTGGAATTTCGACTAAAAAGAAGCAAGAGCAACTTTCACTAAGAGGGTTCCAATAAACACTGCATGTGGTAGGGAATAGTGTTCTAAAGCTCCATCCATCCTCTATCTCTTAATGGCTTCCTCTACTTGCTAGCTTTAACAAAAAACCCTATCTGTCTTCATTTTGTTGTACTTGCCGCACACCAGTCAGTTGCCTATGCCTGTGCATTATTGCCATGTTTAGCAACATCAAGAATTTAACCAGAGCACGTATGCATAAAAACAACATATGACAAAACTGCACGTATGGATCACTTTAGTCGAGAATATGGACCAAAAAGAAAGAAAGCAGATATTCTGTAGCACTATAAAAGCATGGATGGACCTCAAACTAAAGCAGGTCACTGTTACAATGGCGGACCAGGTAACCTTCAATATGCTGAGTTGTCTACCATCCCCCTCTGCCATCTTTAACTGCAGATGTGTATAGATTTCTAACCATATTTAAACTGAGAGGTAAGCACAAGCAATAATCCTTTCACATGTAACTTGAATGAATTTGCGGAAGCATTACTTTCATGTCCCCTATTTCGATTCAATAATGCAGGGTCTTGATCACACCACTTGCGGTTCCACAGACCCACAAGATATCGACCACACACATAAACCCATACTCTTTTTTTCCCCTTAATTTGATTTGTCACTTCCAAAAACAAAATGCTCTGGACCAGTCCTTATTCCCTTTCAGAGCAAAACAAAACAAAAATATCAAGTGAGTTGAAAACCATTTAAAGACAATCTTAATTAAATTATACCAGAAAAAAGAAAGATTTAAGGTTGATTAAAACAACAAGGTTTGATCAATTAAGAGGTGTTCATAATATCTAATCAGGTCTGGTCAGTGCCGGAATCTTAGACTTACATATGCTTATGTAGAAAAAGTAAAAGGGGATAATTGATATGCACAGGGCATAATTCTAAGGCATAATTCTAAATCAATTATTCAGTTTTCTATTTCAAAACTGAAAACCAAACCGATTTATAGCGGTTCGGTTTAAGACCAAATTGATTTTTTTCGGTTCGGTTCGGTCGAAAACCGATTAAAGTGATTTTTTAAATAAAAATCTTACTTAATAATGATTTAACTCATAATAAATTTATAAAAAAATAGAGAAAGTAAATATTGTTTGTGATTTGTTATACAATTATTTATTAAGTAACTTAATAACTAATTTTGACATTCAAATATAAATTAACTAACTAAAAATAATAAATAAATCCATATTAATTTTATCATTATTTTAATAATTCAGTTTTTGGCTTGGTTTAATATTTTATAACCAAAACCGATAACCGAACCGTAATAATTTTAATATTTCGGTTCGGTTTGAAAATGGAATTATTAACTATCACAATCGAACTTTTTTGGACCGAATTGAATTGGTTCGGTTCTATTTTCGGTTTTAACCGAACTATGACCAGCCCTAATCAAGTGCATATGTGGAAGTAGGGAGCTTACTTTTATTTAGCACACCTAAAATGTTAAAAGTAATTCAAAAGGTGGAAGCATGCAAGGAAGTAGATTTTGGGCGTGGCAAGAACCAATTTGGCCAATTATACTGGAAGAGTGCGGGCAATATAGTTGGCCCCCACTAAAAATTATTAGGGACTAATGAAGTCCTAAGTGTTAATTTAGTGAACAATATCTTCAAATTCCCTAAACCAACATACTGAAATTCTCCTATAAATACTTATGAGCAAAGCTCCCACTATCATTCTTAAACAGCTACCAAAACTTCATTTTTTTTTTGTGGGAGGAAAAAGAGCGAAAAGGTTTATAAACAATGGCAGACTTTCCTGTTATCGATCTGGGGAAGCTAAATGGTCCAGAAAGGGCAACTATCATGGCACAGATTGAAGATGCTTGTGCTAACTGGGGTTTCTTTGAGGTATAAGTAAACTAAACCAAACTTCAACTCAGATATGAGAATTTAAACATCTCATCTGATAAAAAACACAGAAAATAAGTCTGTATTTGAACTGATTTATCATATTTCTCCTGTTCGAAGAGCCTGACTCTTCTCTTTTTATGCTAACTGTTAGCTGGTGAATCACGGATTGTCACCTGAATTCCTAGACACAGTGGAGAGGTTGACCAAAGAGCATTACAAAGAATGCATGGAGCAGAAATTCAAGGAGCAGGTGGCTAGTAAGGTCCTTGAAGGTGCTCAAGCTGAGAACACCGAGACAGACTGGGAGAGCACCTTCTTCCTGCGCCATCTCCCTCAATCAAACATATATGAGGTCCCAGACCTCAAGGACGAGTACAGGTAAACAGAATGGGACTGGACTACATAAAGTTCTATGGTACAAAAAGCACCAATAATTCAGTCTCAGATTCCTGTCCTTCAAAAGTTAAAGAACCACTGCATTAGCAACATTCTTACCCGCACTACCTCAAGTGTCCACGTGTATCAGATTTGCAGCATGGCACAGATCAAACAGTAAACCTTAGACTACAGCTACATGGGAGTTTTTAATGAGATCTAATAGTCTAACATGTCATGAACTTCATGTGCAGGAAAGTCATGAAGGAGTTTGCAAGTAAGCTAGAGAAGTTAGCTGAAGAGCTACTAGATTTGCTGTGTGAAAATCTGGGACTAGAGAAAGGGTACCTGAAGAAAGCCTTCTATGGGCCTGTGGCAAAAGGTCCAACCTTTGGTACCAAGGTGAGCAATTACCCACCATGCCCCAAGCCAGAGCTGATCAAGGGCCTCCGTGCCCATACAGATGCTGGCGGTATCATTTTGCTCTTCCAGGATGACAAGGTCAGCGGCCTTCAGCTCTTGAAAGATGATAAGTGGGTGGATGTTCCCCCACTTCGCCACTCCATTGTCATCAACATCGGAGACCAACTCGAGGTATATCCGCATGAAGCCTGATAAAAAAATAAAAGACATTAGTTACCAAGCTACTTAATAGTTACTAACTTACTAATATCATTATAACTGCAAAAACTATTACAGGTGATTACAAATGGCAAGTACAAGAGTGTATTGCACCGTGTGAATGCCCAAACAGACGGCAATGGCAGGATGTCACTAGCATCATTCTACAACCCAGGTAGTGATGCAGTAATATATCCTGCACCTGAACTGGTAGAGAAAGAAGCAGAGGAGAAAAATCAAGTGTACCCAAAGTTTGTATTTGAAGACTACATGAAACTGTACTCAACAGTGAAGTTCCAGGCTAAGGAACCCAGATTCGAAGCCATGAAAGCAGCTGCAGTCGCTCCGATTGCAACCACTTAATATTTCATTTTCTTTTTCTGGCGTATGTTGCATAGAGCAAAGTGTGTTTGCTCACCCTCTAGTATTTCTAATGTGCATAATAAGGTGTGTATCTATGTTTGAATGGTTATCTGTTATCAGAGTACTCTCCTTCAAGAATCATGCAATGTCCTCGCAAATACATTTGTATGAAACTGAAATATTTCCAAAAAACTGCAGTCGCAACTTCACAGCATGGAGCTTCTGCTTAAAGAAGATACTGTCAAATAGGAGGAAATGAAAGCCAACTGAATAGTGTAACTGTGATCTTTACAAAACATGATCAATTTACAGGGAGGCACTGAAAAGGGCATTACAGCGTCAGTGGTAAAAAGAATCAAAGATGGATTTGACACTCCAGAACATTATTACTGCATAATAAAGATAGCAACAATCACCTGACCAAGTGATCAACAGCTTACCCCTAATTTTGTAACTGATAACACTTGGTGCACATCAACACACTGACAAGGTCATGGCAGATAAATAAAGACCTCTCTCTGTTGCAACTTGGATGAACAGGCGTTGCCTAACTATGTACGTGTTGCTGAAAGGTTTAAGTATCGTGATACAAAAATCAGGAGTTGAGAGTTCAAATGACTAAGTGTAGTTTCCGACAGAGTACATTTTCTGTACAATACCATCACAAGATGGGTCAACTTAATGTGCTTCACTCGTGCAATTTGCCGAGCATATACTACTATAAAGAGCGCACATGCATTGGAGAAAGTCCAACGACATTCATTCTTTGTCCGGGGGACAAGTTTTGAATCATAAACTACCAAGGAACCTTCGACATAATTTATTTCGAGAACTGGCTGACTCAGAGACACACCAGCACAATTTATTTCCTTGCTCCTTACGTAACTAGTTGACATGTAAAGCAATGAACCGGTTATTGAATATGTAACCCAGAGAAAGAAAATGATTCCTCAACTAATTAAATGCATCTCCGGGAACTCTGCATCTTTTCATATATATATTCCCATGTTGCGCGGGAGTTAAAGCACAGAGTCCTCGATCCTCATGCAGACTCAGGTTTACCTCTTTGAACTTGAAAAAGACATTGGTATATGCTTCAAGCTTGAGACATCAAACAGCTCCATAAATCTTTGATCTGACACTCGAGCTTTTGCAGCAGCAAAGCGCTGATATTCATCGAAGACAGAGGTAAGACACCACCGTTGCAATTTTCTTAAGCAGCCAACTACACATCCAGTTCGATGCTGCAATGTGACAGATACAGAATTTTGCATTATTGCATATTGTTGATATCATTTTACAGTATGGGGACAGTGGGGGATAACACTTACTACTAACATACCTTTCCACGCTTACAATGGATCAATATGGGATGGTTTTTTACATCTGCACAAGTGAAAAAAAAGAAGACGGTATAGGTGAGTACCAAACACTTCTGAATTAAAATCAATCCCAATCAAATTACAATACTTCTAAAAGCTCCTTGTATTACCAAGAACGAATTTCAAGGCTTCGCGGATCGTATCTCCAGGGATGTTGACAAATGGCTCCTGGAAACCAAGACGCAACATAAACCATCACTTCATAGGGCAAGATTTATTTCGCGAACAATAAATTTTGTATGAAATCAAACCACCTGACCACAATTTTACTATTCAATTACAAAGCTTACTGATAAGTAAAATTTACCATACCGCCAGCTCAGGAAATACAATGATCAAAATGGAATTTGCAAGCAAAATTTTTTATCATACCAGTGCTTGTGCCTAACAGAATTAGATATACTACTAAACATTTACGAATTAATTAGTCCTTAACAAAGGCAAACAGGCAACAACTTGTTCGAGACAGCGAAAGATATTCTGCCATAAACCATTCCCTATTCTCACTAAACTCTGAACTAAGTTATCATTATTTCATTCTCAGCGACTTAAGAAACATTGACATGTTTACTTGTAGAATGAGATCTATGATTTAGCTTCACAGAACAAACAGTATGCTGATCCAAAAACAGATGACATGCATCGAGGAGTACTATAAAGACTCTAATGAGCAATGAATACATTAATGCTAAGCAAATTTTCCATTAATCGCTCAGGACACCATTGACCCGTCCCTCGGCCATGACCAGAAAATAAGAGTAACAAACTAATGATGAGCGGTTGATTTAGTTTAAAAATCCAATTCGGCGAAATCAAAGTTTTAGTCTTAACAATTTGGCTTTATACACTGATACTTGAATGGAAACATATCCAAGTATATCTAAATCACTAGTGAAACTAAGTACCCCAAAAGCGTAACTTCGTTACAACCAGTCCCAATAGCACAGTTCAAACATTAACTATCTAACCAATTTTTGTTCTTAAACATGCATTTCTGCAGATGATACTGGACGAAGATGACATGTGGAATCAATGGAGACAAGTAGCTTCCTTTTTATTCAACTAGCAATCTTTAAAGAGAAAGGTAGTCTTCAGCCAATTATATAAACAAGTCTATGATTGAAGCTGCATAATAACACACCAAATAATAATTGACAACTTGAAGATACAGTTGGAATCCAAATTTAAACCTGAAAAGCATATCCAGTGGCCACATAACATTATTGATTAACTCAAAATGTCGGATGACACAAATCATTTTTCCCAGTGGAAGAATCAACTAATAAATTGATCTATCAAATAGGATATACAGTATCAGTTTATCCACCACAAAGAAAGAAAAAAAAATGAAAGACGATTAGAGCGATGTGGAGTAATCAGCAATACCTTACAACTTTCGATCCCAAACTGAAATAGCCTGATCCCATTAGCCTTAAGGAACTCCATGTTTGGCTCAGGATAGGGCTCCGGGCACAGATAACTGCAAAAAAAATGGATCAATCAGTGAACAAGATGGTAGAGTAGATGTAGATATATAGCAGAGAGCGGAGAAAGGTGGTTTCGTTGTGAATGGTACGTACAGGACGGAGCGGAGGGCCAGGGTGTGGAGGAAGGAGAAGTTGGCGGGATCGGGGAAGCCGGAGCGGAAGATGCCGTTGTCGACCATGGCGAAGTTGAGGGGAGGAATGAAGAGGTCGCCGTCGTCGTCTTCGTCGAGGTGAAGTGTTTGGTGAAGAAGCGGAGTGGCGGCGGCGAGCTTGGGCGCTGCGCGGTCGACGGAGGACAAGATGACTTGGATCGTGCGGCAAGTCTCGGCGGATGGATTACGGGCGACCGCGGCGGCGGCGGTGACGGTGGCGGCGGTGTCCATTTTCATAGAATTCGAGTCTGAATCTGATGATGATTTCTGTGGTCTGTGAACCAGTTTTCTCCTCCTGTGAGTTTCGAATATTTGAAGACGAAGGAGAAGAGAGGCGTGCGGTTAATTTGTACATTTTTATTGCAGATTTATATATTATTATTATTATTATTATTATTGGAATCTGACGAATATGTCATTGTATGAAGATATATATAAGTTAGATATGCAAGCGGTTAAAATGATACTATTTTTTAATATAATTTTTAGAAACTTTAGGATTTCTGAGTTTTGTAATTTTTAGTGTTTTAGAATTTTTAAAAAAGTTTGAGTTTCAAAATTTGATATTTATATTGTTTTTAAGATGTTTCAAAAATTCATAAAAAACAACACTAAAAAATAAATTTCAAAAACACGAAAGATTCTAAAAGTTCTAAACCATAAAAACTCTAAACATCATTCAAAATAAGGTTAATTTGGCTACTCGAGTATATAACACTGATTTTTCTTGTGTACAAATAAGATATGAATTAAAAGATGATGATTATATGCAAATTAAGATAATTTTATGAGGAAAGGGACACACCTTGTCATAAGAGAACTTTTCTACATTAGCAGGTGAAAAGTCTAGAATGTATTTTTTTTTATTCTGTACAAATTATTAAAGCAGGGGTATATTAGTTATCATAAATAAAATAATAAATAACAGGGGTAATTTAGTCATTTTGAAATTATTCATTTGTTTTTTTATTTATTTCATACATGGATAATGACAAATATACCTAACTTCAATAATTTATACAAAATAAAAAGTAAAGACATTTTAGACTTTTCACCTGCTAATATAGAAAAGTTCTCTCATGTGACAAGAAAAATCTTTTACCCTGGTTTTATTTATAGGGGACATGAGTTAATTAAAAATTAGTTGATAAAATACAAAACAACCGTGGCCGTTAAATTACTTGGTATGATTGGATTAGAATTTTTAATTAAAGGACATATTTACCACTTATAAGCAAAATTTAATTATTTAATTTAATAAAATCATGGGTATACCCGTATAAATACTATTTGAAAGTAAATTTCCTTAAGAGTAACACAACATTTGATTAGCTAATAATTAAATCTAGTAATTAAGTGCAAAAGAAAAAGGGCAGAAGTATATTCTAATTATCTGAATTTTGTAATTATTATTTTGATATTTGGATGCCGGAATCTACGTAGATCTCTAGATTTTATTACTTTATTGAAATAAGGAAAGAAATGAGAGTAGAAGGGGATGTGTGGGTCCCAATGAGAGGAGCGATGATGGTACATTCTATGGAATATACCTTAAAGGGAGCAAACATGACGATGCAGTTTTGTATTGCGGGTCTTGTCGTTTTGAGGGCCGAAAGCCCTCCGCCACGTACTTACGTCGTCGTTTTATGCACCCCTACACGTCAGAAAGCGCACTGAATATGAGGTCGCTCTCCCCCTCGTGTATCTCCATGTATGGCCGCCACGGTCCACTCCCAATCAATTTAGAATGACTAATTTACTAGTGATTTAGTAGTAATACTCATAAGAGTTTAAAATTCAGTTATCATTTTCTTTGAAGTACTTTATCTTTTCATAAAAAATTATCCAATTTATTTGAAATATTTTTAAATTTGTCTTCATTTGATCAACATTTGAACTACTGTCATGTCATTAGGGGTATTCATCGGTCCAAACCTGGATCAGGAACCGTAATGTATGTTGAAATAAAAAAAGAGAAAAATTCAAAAATGGATCATGAATTATCATCACTTATCAAATTGCAATCAGAACTATCACGATTTTCAAAAAAAGTACGATGAAAAACAAATTGGACTGATTTATTAAAATAAAATTTATCATTACACTCATAAACTAATATTATCACAAAACTTATAATCGTGTTCGAAAATTACGTCATTTGGTTATCAAAATAAATAATATCATTTTGCGCACAAACAAAACGACATTTTCCATATTCAATCATTCATAATCCTCAACAAATTTAATAAGATCTATTTTATTTAAAAAAATCAAAGAGATTGATTTTAATCATCATTCAAAATCAATCCGTTTTTTTCATCACAACTTTTTTTTAGAAATCGTGGTAATTCAGAACGCAATTGGATAAATGGTGATAGTTTAGAGCCCATTTTTTATTTTTTCCATAAAAAATAGTGAATGGAAGTCGGACTGGATCCGTGCAAGACTGGACCAGGTTAGACTTGTTTTATAAACTACATTTAGAAATTAATTTAAAAGTGAATAAAATCGGTCCATTTCGATCTGGAATGATTTTTCTATTAACAAATATAATTATAAACCTTGATTTTTATTAAAAAATAACTAATCTGGTCAATGCAAGTTCGGATATGAAATTTTTGATTTTTCGACCATACCGGACTGGAAAACGAAATTTCTCAAAGTGATTGACTGAAAAACAAAACTAAATTTATCATTCCGATCTATTTTGGTTTGGTCATAACGGGTTCTAAACCAATTCCCAATCCAAACCTTAATTAACATTCATGAATTTTTTTTTCCAACGTCTTTTTCTCTCTTTAATCAAAGACATAGATCTATATTCAATACGCAATCAAATGAGCCTCAATTCCAAGAAATTGTATCTTCAACCAAAATTTTATATAACCGGACTTAAGAAAAAGGCTTTTATGGTGGACTTTTAGGCTGTGTCTGGTTTAAGGAAAATTTGGTGAAAAGAAAAATTTGAGGAAAAGTTGAAAGGAAATGAAATTATTGGAGGATTCCATCTAATTTTTTCTTGTTTGGTTTCATTAGGAAAATGTCAAGGAAAATTGTTTGGAATCCATTTCATTTTCCATGATCATGGAAAGTTTTATGAAAAAATATGTCAAAAATATCAACATTTCATCACTCCATACATTGAATTTGATGAAATACATTAAATTTGTTTAAAAAATAATTATTTATGTGAGATAGATTGAATTTGATTGGATTGATTTGTTAGAGATAATAATTACATTTTCCATCAAATTTTCCATCCAATTTTCTTTCCCTCCTATTTTCCATATAAACCAAACAATGGATTTTACTAATTTTCCATCAATTTTTTTTTCCTCCAAATTTTTCCTAAACCAAACACAATCAAACCAAATATAATCAAGGGAAAATTACAAAAAAGGGGTGTGAACTACCACAATTTTACAAATTACGGGTGTAACTACCATTTTTTGCAATTTACAGGTTTTTCAATTTTAGGGTTGTTTTGTAAGTAAATTTTTCCAATCAAGTCCAGATCTAATTTAAAATAATTACAAACTCACCCTCAAATAAACTAACCTAACCACCCATTCATTAAATTTGTTCAACCGTTAGCAGTAACTTCATCTTAATCTACACTTGCTTACATTAACATGGATAATTTAGGTTAGATTAGTTTTGTTGAGTGTGAATTTGTAATTAGTTTAAATTAGATCTGGACTTGATTGAAAAATATTTACTTACAAAACAGCCCTAAAATTGAAAAACCTGTACATTGCAAAAAATGGTAGTTACACCTGTAATTTGTAAAACTGTGATAGTTCATACCCCATTTCTGTAGTTTTCCCTATAATCAAATACAGCAAACCACTGCGAAACACTAGATCCGAACTCGATAAATTTGAATTGTAATTGGAGCTCAGCTCGGCTCGTTGGCAGCTGAGTGAAGCGTGGGTTGGGCCAAATGCTGATTGATTTTCAGTGGATCAGCCCAGTAGGTGACCAGACAAGACTCACGTGTGTTGGACCACGTTTCAGATGGTTATTGAGTAACCATGTGGTAGGTGGGTTGTGAATGACATTTAAAAGAACAAAAGATGACGTGTATATTTTTTAAAAATTCCGAGACGTGATTTAATATGTGCGCGAATATGGGCTCTGTTTGTTTGGTGAGACTTATATTTAGACAGTAATAATTAGAAATTAAATTTAAAATCAAGATTAAGCAAATTCAGAATTAAATTAAACGACGCCGAATTATTGACCGGCTCAGCTACACATCCGCATGCTAATACATAGTTGATGTCGACCCCTACTCAAATGATGATTCTCCATAATCACATTGGAGTTTCATGTTTAATTTGGATAAGATTTATTTGACATTTTTTATAGATTTTAATTCATCATTTTTATGTGAACTATTATAATAAAACTGAGGATAATTTATTTCAATACGATCATATCAAATTCTATTTTAATTATATATTTTTGACATCTATATTTTAAATAATTTGTGTTCAAAATTTTATGCATGTTAATTTAATTAACAAATAAATAGAATTGATCATAATGCCCATTAAAATAGATTGCTATTTGTGTTAGAGTCTGCCCATTAAAATAGTTAATATAGAGAACCAATTATTTTTAATTATGAATCATAATGTCTTACTAGGATCCGCTCATGATCAATGAGTTTTTTCTCATAGCTAATTAATAGAAAACTCATAGAATCGCACACAATCGAGTGACAGATGTTAAATTGGGAGAAAACCGAATAAGATTTGATCCGTATATGATCTATTTTAACCTGCACGATTCATATTATCAGGTCCATGTGAGGGATAGAAATTTAGAAACTATTCAGATTTACTGTCACGAAGATCTTGTAGTGCCTACGGAGGTGGCATATGTTCTTTAGATATACACTGTTGGACTGTTTCGTTAAGTATTTGGGGCTTTGCATGGAACTGGCGAAAGTGGTTCCGAGTATGGACATTGAGGAGGCAGGCAAGAGAAGAAGAAGTAGCTTGTAGCTGTTTGTGAGTAGGAACAAAAAAGAGAGATCAATAAAAAGCATTAAATGGTCAAAGTGTAATGATGCCTTTCTGTCCTGCATGCTGCAGCAGCTCTGCCTGGTGGCCTGGCCTCGTATTTGATTTGCATATCCGTCAACCTCAGTGAGTAGTAAATGATCCTTGCATGCACGCACATGCTTGCTTCTGCTGCAACAAGTACACAAAGCAAACACCCCACATTCGTGTGTAGAAATCTGAACAAACAAGTCAATGAATAAGCAACGCTGCGGCACTGTTACACCTCTTTCTTCAGTGTTTGGGCTCATGGAGAATATGCTGTGGTGGTGGCTTCTGAGAGCAGATACGTTTGCTGTGTGCATTAATTGCGTAAGAAGAAGCATTTAAGAATCCTAATGATCAAATTCTTGTTTATTTTCCCCTCTGCGTCACCTGCAAGTGAGTGGAATTGACACATCATAAAAACTCTAGTTTTGTGAACAAAGCATATATATTTACCATGTTTATGGGCAGAGTCGGAATCAGCGCTATTCATTTTATATGCCTGTCCTCCATCTTTCTCATTCACTCCCACACCACACTGCATAAAAATCTCCTCCCACATGTTTGCACTTACAACTTCCTTACTGTGTTCTGTGCCTCTCCTCGCTGGTTATTATGCGCTTGTTTTTCATTTCCAGTTTCTTGTTCAGCGGCAAGTATCCAACGATGGACGCGAGGGCAGTGCTGATGGGGTTGCTGGTGGTCATGCAGCTTGGCCGAGACTTTGGTGATATAGCACAGCCCCAACCAGGAGCAACTGGCCTTTAAGACAATTTGCGGCGACTCCTCTCCTGAGCTTATTCTATTTTTCTTCTTTCAGATTTTCGTTACAAAAATCGTTCCAATTTTCTTGACCTTGCAAGTCCATGATCACCGATTCCGCAGTTGAAGACTATACATTAAACTTTCCTCCTCCATTATGGCTATCCCTTTCGAGCTATGTTGAAATAGTTGATGCTGTCATGTAATGCACTCTTCTTATGTAATGCCTGTTGTATATACAAGTTGAAAGCCTTGTGTGGACTTTGTAGTATGAGCAATGGGTAAACAATGCCTGAGATTCTGAAAAATCTATGGTCTGAGACATGTTTTCTAGTCAATTATGTATCCAACTTTACACAAATTTTACACAGCTACGCTGTGATGCAAAATATTTACACGCCTCAGTACCTAGTTCTTCACCAAAAAAATTTGCTATCTTTGATTTAAGCAGCAAGAACCAAAACCTTGATAGTTCCTTGGCTATTGGCTGTTAGAACTGTGGGACTATCACTCTTCCAGCATACAGCACTAATGAAGTAAGAACCTGCGTCATCATCAGCCTCATCTATATCGGGTGAGCCAAATTTGTGCCGTGTAGCTGGTTTGGATATTTCCTAGGTTGACATACAACATAAGCAGTTACAGGTAAGTTCATCACTCATTTTCCGAAAAATAAGGGATTTCAGTGGTGCACAAAACAATTTGGTTGAGGCTAACCTTGTGATAGATAAACACCTCATTTGTCTCGCTACCACAAGCTATGTATTCACTATTTACAGCCAGACCCACGAAATTCTTCTCATTTGTATGGCCTCTGAATGTCCGTACCTGTAATAGAGTCGAAGGGGTGAGTGGCCTGAACAAACGAAAAGGTCTAGTAACATATTATAGAATATAGAGACTTCATAACCCAGTTCAACTATCGATGCTGTAATGTATACTTCCCTGTAAAGGTCAAGGCATGATTCACCCACCTGTGTGTTTTGGTTCACATCCCACAATCTTAGTGTTCCGTCTGTAGATGCAGAAGCTAGCTCAGAGCTGGACAGGAATTTGACATATGACACTGCTTTCTTGTGTCCGCTGAAAATGTGAAGAGGCTCGCTAACATTCCTTAAATCATAATGGTGAATATGACGATCTGCAGAACCAACCTGCACATCACAGTAAGTGGTCAGTCTAATTCAAAATAAATAGATGTGCAGGATTCAGAAATTATGAATCCTGTAGGCTCAGAACCTTTTTGTTTTTGATAAAGTTGAAGAACAACAAAAGCATGACTGTTAATTTCATAAAGGACTAAGCTCATCTCTAGAATATTGCAGTTCTAAATAGAGTAATGGCTCATTGCTCCAGCACGCCAGATAATAATCCTAAGGTTATCACCAGCATATTTCCCTCTGGTTCAAACTTCAAATATTTGTTCTCACCAAGTATAAGTGCAAATTAATAAAGAGCTTACAGCAATGTTGAAGCTGGACCCTGGATTATACTTCACACAGCATATTTGAGCCTTCATGTCAATGCTCAATACACTATCTTCTTGATTAGTGCACCAAAGTTTGACCTAAATCAGACAAAGAGTAACCTTCTGTTACATAGTATTTCACAACACAGTTTCTAAGGCTGATGTGCAATGTCCATCATGAAGGCCAATCACAAGATGGCAGGTGTCAATATGTATGTTTTTCTGACTGCATTAATGTTTCACTATACAGGAAAATTTGTGCCACAGCACCTCTAGCAACCCTTGTAAAAGGTTGGTCATACTTTAAACCAGTCTAAGGTGATTCATATCAAAATGCAACCTCATATAGTAATACATTTCCGAAACATGATGGAGCAGCAAATACAGGCACCTTGCAGTCGTCACTGCCGGATACAAGTTGTTTAGGTTCCGTGTGAGAGAAATCAACGCTCCATGCTCTTTTTTCATGTTCTTCATATTCCATCAAACTCTGGCATTCAAATGGTTCACAGCGGAGATATGAACTTCAGACTAAACGAGCAGTTAATAGTGAAATTATATTTTACCTGGCGAGTGTTCACATCCCAAATGGTTACTATCCCATCGTAATCACTACTGGCAATATGGTTTTTGGTAAACTTGTTCCAACTCAAGCAACTTAGTTTAGATCGTGTTGACATCTCAACAACAGGAAAGTGTGCATCTGCCGGTTCATTCAAAACCTAAAGGTTGACACATCAATGAAATGATTACATAGGAACAAAGAAGCTTTCAGGGTTACATAATGAATTCAGGGCCATAATCCTTTTTTCTGACCTCGTACATGGAATCAAAAACTAAACTAAAATTCTGAAGTTATTAATTCCAGAGCTTACAGATGCAAAGTCAAAAACTTTAATGCGCTTCGAAACTCCAGCGGTGGCAAACAATTCATCATCTCGGTCGAATTCTATGCTGCAAAAAACCGTATTATCACTAGTCAACAAGTGAATAAAATTTCATATTGATGCACTTGGAAGCCAAAAAGCCCACCGGTCAAAGAAAGGAACCATGATGAATGGATGACACCTATACTTTGCTAATTCAATGGAATACCATGTAAAAGTGCTCCAAACTACTACTAATTTCTAAATGTATATCATCACTATCCAGATTTTCAACTTGTGGTCAAATTATAATTTCGGGGAAACTTTGAAAAATGTATGATTACAGTTTACATACCGCAATACTTCACTATTTCTGATCGTTAAAATAAAATTCAAGAATTGATGTATCTTCTAATTTTTCACAAACAAAAAGCCCCAATATGAAACTATCCACTTCTCTGCTGTATGTTCACTCCTCTGCTTCCTTCTTCTTAGCGCACCACTTCTGAATAAACTGCTGCAAGTCATTTATAATAAAGACTAAGCCGTCCATGATTTCCAGTCTTATGGTTATGAGGTAAATTGGAAGCTCAACTGCATCCGTGACACGGTGCTGATAAGTGCGCCCAGGCAATCAAGCAAAGAGGAAAATAAGCATTGGTATGGTAGTGATAGATAACTTGGAGCCCATGCCTTGGTTCTACTGATTAATGGCTCATTAGCTTGGCACAACTTCTGATAATCAATTAGTTTCAAAAGGTAGCAAACTTTGTTGTGTACATGCATTTAGGTGTTTAAAGTATGACGTGCTGATTTGATACAATGTAAGAGGAGAAATTTTAAATTGAGGTCTCATTTGGTGAAAAATAATGTTCCGCTTCTGAATTCAACTCTATGGATATCCAGTGCTGGCAATCAAGATAACATTGTGAATGAGCACAGGTGACACAGCTAACACAGAGTGAGATTTAGGGCTCATTTCAAGAGATTTTGTAAAACAGATCATTTCCATATTTTATTTAATTGATGATATTATATCCAAAATTTATGGGAGTAGTTTGCCCAAAATTATACTTTGACAGGAACCTGAAAATTTGGATATCAGCTTCATATACTCTTTATCCCCTATATAAAATTAAACAAGATTGATTCTTAATTTGGAAATCCAAATACCATTAGATGGGAAAAAGTTCACCAGGTCAAATGATAATGTCATATTTAAATGGTGATTAATGTGACATAATAGATGAACAGTACATAACTTTTTTGTCATTACACGGCTTATAATTAGACATCAAATTTGATATGCACATATACCCAGCTATATAAAGTGTATACATTTCCAGTCATAAAGCAGCTAATTATTGTTGGCATGCCGATTATTATCTATCATGCAGTCATGCACTTGATTGTCAGACCCCACAAAAAATAGAAAAGAAGCAACTCAATGTGCAAAAATAATAGTCTGCGACTAGCAATTGATGAATAAAGGCCATGAACTGACCTTGACACAATATTTGCTGACTGGAAGAGGTCCCCATGCCTTAGCTCAGCAATCACCCTCAACCGGCTGTAGCAAAAAAGAACAAATCATTTCACTACTGAAACATGCAAAACAACAATCCATCATCATTCGTCAAAACCAAAACGAATAATAATAATAAGGCAGGAAAGCCACACCTATATCGAGTGAACGTGGTAAGCACAGATTGGAAATCATCGAGACCAACACTATAACCTTCTCTGTGTAACACACTAGCACTCTTCTTTTCCTGGTTACTGACTTGGTTACCCGAAAGGCGCCTTTTTTGAAGATAACATTCTTGTAAGTCGTCAAACTGCAGCATGTGATATGCCATGAGGAAGAGATGGCTAACTACTAAATAAACTTGTTAAATGAAGAGTATTAGCTATTTAGCATGTGCATCCTATCTCATCAATACAATGATTCGAGGAACCAACCCCAATATGATGTAAGAGTTTTGCATGATGAATAGATAGTGGGCAGCTCGCCATTTCCTGTAACGAAAGGAACCCACCTGAGAATGTATCCTCTTCTTTCGGAGAACAGCTAATCCTGCTTGACTGGGATGCTGCAAGTCTGATCCACTTGAGGAATCCATTGGTTGTGGACCCTGAGAGCTTGCTCGAGACATCCCTTCCACTTTACTATCAGAATTAATTGCAGCATTCCTTCCAACAGAATTGCAATGACCAGATAGAGTACCACTGTTGTTTCTGTTAGCTGATAATGTCCATGCCTTTTCGGTTGTATTATCATCTCCGAGCATCCGCAGTTTCCCGGAGTACCTATCCCTGGCCCGGTACAAGTCTAATCTGTGTCTTTCTACAACATTTATGTCCTCTTTAATAAATAGCAAATCAGATTGCACCTGGAAAGAAAAATACAAATTTTAAAACTCTGAAGAGATGCCAGATAGTTGAGTAATTAAGGATATGCACATTCAGTGGCTGTTCTTACTTTCTTTCTACACAATTTAACTAGAACTGACACATTTCCATAATAGTATTCTAAGCAACCATAGGAGGTCTGGGATACGAAGCAACAAACAAAATTAAACGATCTCAAAAATGACCTCATGTCATAAAAATGCCAGGATACTTCTGATTTTCAGTCTCACACTCAAGCAGATCTAGTATTATTTAATTTTTTTCATTCTTTCCTTGTTTTGAAGGGAATATGAGAGAATTAGAAACAGGCACGGCTAACTGAATACTAATGGGAGGCTGTTATCCAGTCCATGAACATAAGGACATTACTTGTTACCATGATACTCAACAAACTACTAACTATCACACTATATCTGTGAGAGTGGACATCACTGACAGTTTCAAATCAAAACTTTAAAATAAAAAAAACATATCATGTGCACTCACCTCTCTCAGTTCGTCCATTTTTTGCTTCCTTATGCAATTCAGAAAGTCCAATAGCACTTGCATGTTTCTCTCAGATTCTTCTTGTTCCATTTTTCTTTTCTTCTCAGCAAGCAGAGATAACAAGGTGTCCAATTCCTTGATTGAAACTTCACAGCCCTGTCTAATGTTCATCAGAAAGAGTCATTAACCAAAATTGTTGAGAGAATGACAAAAAGAAAAAGATTCTCCAGTGAACCCGTTGGTATGATACAGACATCAAGTATAGCAAACCCTAGTTCTGATAGATCAGCAAATCCTAGTTCTGATAGATCCATATTCCAAAGTATGAAAAAATTATACTAATTTCACAGTACATGTGAAACATAGGGAATGAGCTCCAACCATTTGACTGTCTAATGAGTGAATTGGCCAAGAGAGCTAGTCAGTTTACTATAATCCTTTGGTAGCAGGATTAACTACAATTAATAAACAGACTGTAGACATTACTGACTCCCTCATTTTGGTTCTAGTTTAATAAAGAAATTGCTGTACGGCTTTGGAAAAAATGACCAGGCGCTTGTTTGATCGCTAAAATATGCAGATCAGTCAAATGCAGTATAAAAATTTCATACAATAACTGACCTGTTGGAGTGCCTGCCGAAAATGTTCGACAGGCGATGCATTCTTGGAAATTTGACTTGTAGAAGCCTTCTTTAAGATCTACACAATAGCAAACAAGAAATCTAACATACCAAACCATATGAAATAAAAATGAGGATAAACATATATCAATCAAACCTAAGAAATTTTTACAACATCTTAATGTTCTGTCTGGTATAAAAGAGATGAAACGAAAAGGAAACTATGTCCATAAAATTGAGAAGAATCCTACATGGATTCCATATTATTTTCATCGACATTTCCCTCAAACCAAGCAGAGCCTGACTCTCAGCAATCCACTATTCAAACCGCAAAAGTACCTTATTCAGCGCGAAATTCGGGAACAGCTGATTCGAAGTAAGGAACTGAGCACAACAAGGACAATCATTCTTATTCTGCAAATGCGTAATTATACACATATAGCAAAAGCTATGTCCACAAGCCGTCAGAAACGCGTCCTTCATGATCTGCATACATATCGGACACATCAAGTCCTTGTCGATCTCCGGAGCAGCTCCGCTTCCTCCTCCGGTCACGGCGTCCGCCCGATTCACCTCCGCCGCCAGTGTCAACGGCTTCGACTTCACCGCCGGCACCTGAGGCTCACTCGACACCACTTCCTCCATCTTAACCAACCGTTCCGCTGAAAATTGCTCGGAGCCGAGACGAGGGCGGCTCTACATCATCCTGTACGCCCGAGCTGTGAAGATCAGATTGTGGACGACGATGAAGAAGATGCCCACAGCTAAGTGTCAAGCGTTTTGGTTGCTTTGGAAGACGGTAATTGACCATCGTTGATCACTGCGCTAGATATTTTGTGAGGGCCAAAACCATCCACGTCATGCCGTCGCTAATAAACAGTATTACCGTTGCTAATTATAAAAAGCACTTCGTTGATTATGCAACCCGATGCTATAAATACACTTTCGTCGCTAAAACTGTTTGAGAAACTTAACGGCTGAGATGCAAGATGGAAAAGTTGAAGATGGAATCTGAGCCGCCTGTGAAATCAGTGTATTATTATTAGAGATAAAACTCAAAAGGGTCCTATCACGATTTTTAAAAAGGATGCGATGAAACAAAAATTGGACTGATTTTCTAAAATAAAATTTACTGTAACATTCATAAGGCTAATATTATTATAAGAATTAGATTTGTATGTGAAAATTGCATCATTTGGTTATCAAAATAAACTATATCGTTTTGCGCACTCAAAGAAAATGACGTTTTTTGATAACCAAACGACGTAATTTTCATACACAAATCTAAGTTTTATAATAATATTAATTTTAGAATGTAATAGTGAATTTTATTTTATAAAATCATTTCAATTTTTTTTCATTGCACCCCTTTTTAAAAATTATGATACTTATGATCGCAATTAGGTAAGCGGATAGTTCAAAACCCTTTTAATTTTTCCCCTTATTATTTTATTCACTTTCTTTTTTTAGTATTTTCAGAAGGCGCTAGCTCTCGCATTTTCCCTCCTCTCTGTCCTTCTCTTCCTCTAACGAAGCTCGTGGCGAGAAGCTCAGTCGATTCGTCGGACGGCTGCGAAACCCTAGCAGGATTTCCTGGTCTGGGTTTCGGAGGTGAGATTTTGTATGATCGGGTTACTGATTTGACTCGCTAGGTCCGATTTTGTCCTCCGATTTTTTTTGCCGGCCTTGACTACAGTGTTTGTGGTAGTTGTTTCATGACAGACGATTTGTTGGATGGGAAGTTTTGTTGCTGATAGTTATGTATTGTGCTGCATTGTGCACGGGACTTGGACTTATCTGGTTTACGCGATTTCTGTGGGATGTTTTGTGATCGGTGCATGTCCAACTGTTTCTTGTGTTTTGAACCTTGGAATATGATCCTCATTGTAATTCGTTGTATTTATTTTTTTCTCTGAAGCTTTGATTTAAGGTAGGACTGTCACATTTATCTGCAGATTTAGTTCTTTTGGAGTTAATACCATGTATTTTGTTTGTCATATAGATAAAGGACCCGTGGTCTCAGTGTGGTAAAAATTATAGATAAAGGACTGGTATTGATATGAAATCTTAGGGTTACATGGGATCCTGTGTGATGGTCAGTGGAGGAGGTGCATGCCCACATTAGCCCACAGATTTGAGCAAGTTTTTGGCTTACAATGAAAGGGAATGCAGAATATTACTTCTACCTTGCAACTTACATGTTGTAAATGTGTTGATTTTATATGGTTTCTCCAGGTTTCTCATAAAATTATCCTTTATTGTTGTTGCTTGTTTAGGATCTGGTAGGTTCTTTATGTGTGGTATAAGTATATACATAAATATCAACCTTGAATTTTGGAGTTTGTGAATTCACCTAGACCTTCTTAATCATGAAATTAGGACACTAGAATTTATATTTTGTCGACTTATGGATTCCACTGCTTCCTACTTCAGTGAAACTTTGCTAGATTTTAATGCCTTTCCAGGGTAGTGTTCTTGACATACGACCTGTACTTCTATTGCAGCATCTAATGGAGAAAGTAAGTTTGTGTGAAGCCGGTGGAGTCCCATCTTTGCCATCATCTGAAGCAAAGTTAGCCCAAAAAACTGATCTAAAACAAAATGTCACTCTTCCAGACGCAAGCGTTTCTCCAAAAGTTAAGATACAACAAGTGGAGACTCCAAAGTATTCAGTTATGAAAAGACCCGGATTTGGCAACTGTGGAGAACCAATGACCATGCTATCAAACCACTTTAAAGCTTCTATCAGCTCTCCTGATGTTGTCTTCTACCAGTACACAGTATGTTTAAGCTGAACTTTGCTCGAGTAGCGATAAAGGATATAATTTATTTCTTACCTGATTCTGAATCCTACCATGGGCACAGGTTTTAATCTTGTCAGAAGATAAACTAGCTATTAAAAATAAAGAATTAGCAAGAAGAATTTTTCACGAAATGTATCAGACTTACTCTTTGGAGCTCAAGCAGAAAGAAATGGCTTATGATGGAGATACAAGTTTGTACACAGTGGGTCCTCTGTCACAAAACAGTTATGAATTTGTCGTATTTCTTGAGGAAACAACAGCTAGAAGGCAACTACTCTCATCACACGTGCTTCAGAAATCATTCAGTTCATTTGAGTTATATTTAACCTTCTTTTCCTTACAGAAGGGTTGAAAGTGCTGTTTCTGGTGTAAGCCCCAGCAGGACTGCAAAGAAATCAAAGCATTCTTTTCGGTCACAAACATTTACTGTGCAGATTATATTTGCAGCAAAAGTACCTTTGAGTCCAGTTTTTGCATCTTTAGAAGGCTTGGAGGCTAAGGGCATTCACGATGTATTACGAGTACTTGATGTTGTACTTAGACAAAAAGCATCGAACAAGTTAAATTTTTTTTATTACCTCTAATGTGGGCTGTTTATATGATTATGGCTATATGCTGAGGCTACGTGTATCTAAATTCAATGATGATGGTTACAGGGGGGCACTTCTGGTTCGACAGTCATACTTCCAAAATAATGTTACAGACTTGGCTGACATTGGAGGTGGTGTAACGGCATGTCGGGGTTTCCATACCAGTTTCCGAACAACTATGGATGGCTTGTCCCTGAATGCAGGTCTTAAAATCATTCTTTGTTCATACTTTACTTTGAGTTCTCCCTCCAGCTTTGTTTGAGTCATAATGTTGTTATGGGTCCAGATGTTTCCACTACTCTTATTGTAACCCCTGGACCTGTGACCGATTTCTTGTTGATGAACCAGAATGTACGGGAACCTCGTAACATAGACTGGGAAAGGGTAAGTTGTCAACATCACAAATAGAATATTCATGAAATTTCAATGTAGGTATTTTTGTGATTGTATATATACTGTTTGCAGGCTAAAAAAATATTGAAAAATCTTCGAGTGAAGACGACTCATAATAATATGGAGTTCAAGATCACAGGAATAAGTGATAAGCCTTGTAACCAACTAGTGTATGTTGTTTCTTCATCTTTATTATCTCAATACTATCAGTATTATAGTGTGCCCCTCTGAGGAATTTCTGACAATCCTTTTTTGAAGTTTCCCTTTAAAAGTGAAAACTGGGAGCAATGCCAATGAAATAGAGACTGTGGAAACCACCGTAAGCGACTATTATCTCAAGCACCACAATATACAGCTCACCTACTCTGCTTATTTACCATGCCTCAATGTTGGCAAGAAAAAACCTTCCTATCTACCACTTGAGGTGTGCTAACATCTCCTGCTGCCAAATTACTGCTGTTGGCCTTCTCACCTCTGCGATTTCTTTCATCTGAATAGTCAGCCATTAACATCCTTCTGAATTTCAGATCTGTACTATTGTATCACTTCAACGTTATACAAAGGCACTATCCATAACACAACGAGCTTCGCTAGTCGAGAGGTCTAGACTGAAGCCATCAGATCGCAAAATGCTTATTGATACCGTATTACGTCTTATATCCTTTCTTCATTCTGTTTGGTTTTGTGTATTACATGTTATGTCTTTTCTTCATTTTGTTTGGTTTTGTTGAATTTGCACTTTCATTTTCACTCTATGTTACAGGCTGTCGTCAACAATCAATATGAGGATGATCAGATGCTCTCAGTGTCTGGTATCAAGATACAGAAACAGATGAATAAAGTTGATGGCCGAGTTTTGGGCGCGCCGAAGGTGAATGCTAGCCAATTTTCCAAGTGTGATGTTACTTACTCTAGACTGTCTTTGTTTAGTTTTTCTAATTATTTTTCTTTGCTATCTATATGCAGTTGAAAGTTGGCAATAATGAAGACTGCATTCCTCAAAATGGGAGATGGAGCATGAGGAACAAGGTTCTGTATTTCTTTAAATGTATATTTCTCAAATTAAAGTATTTAGCTGCTTTGAGCTGATGACTCACGTTCCCTTTTGTAGGCATTCTTGTCACCTGCTCGGATTGAACTCTGGGCAGTTGTTAATTTTTCTGCTCCCTGTGATACCAGTCACATTTCTCGGGAGTTAATCAACTGTGGGATAAAGAAGGGTGTTGTAGGTTATTTTTGCTACTGTTTAGCGTATCATATATCGTCATTTGTTTTTATCTTCAGTGAGTTAAATTTTGTGTCACATGCAGCATATCGAGCGTCCCCATACACTGATTGAGGAAGATCAACTATCAAAAAGGTGTAGCTCTATTGTGCGGGTAGATCGGATGATTGAAAAGATAATAGGAAAGCTTCCTCGAGCTCCTCAGTTTCTGCTGTGTGTTCTTCCAGAGAAGAAAAACTGTGAACTTTATGGTTGGGCATTTTTCTACCCTTTGCTGATTTGTGCATGTTTTTCATTGGCTGGTTCCTAATGATTAATATGACTATCAGGGCCATGGAAAAAGCAATGCCTCTGCAAGCTTGGAATTGTAACACAGTGCATCTCTCCCACTAAGATCACTGATCAATATCTTAACAATGTACTTCTGAAGATAAATGCGAAGGTAATGGTTTCATGGTGCTTCATTACTTAAAATCACATTATTTATTGATTATTCAATCTACAGCTAGGTGGTATCAGTTCGTTGCTGGCAGTCGAATATTCTTCCTCTATACCTTTCATTGGAGGTACTCCAACAATGATCATAGGGATGGATGTTTCTCATGGATCTCCTAGGAGGCCTGATGCTCCATCTATTGCTGCTGTAAGTTGTGTGCTGACTGCTGATTACTTGCAGTTCCCTTTGAAGAGTGCTTTGTAATGATTCTACATATTTTATATGAATAGATTGTTGGCTCTTTATCATGGCCATTGATTTCAAAGTACAAAGCATCTGTAAGAGCACAATCTCCAAAAGTAGAGATGATTGAATCACTATACAAGCCATTGGAAGATGGGACTGATGATGGCATGATCAGGTACCTGTTTTGGTGATAGCCTGATAGGCCTTGTATGAATGAGGGAACATACAAGAAATTTGAGGGCCTAGGGTTTAGAAACATATGTTGCAATTGCCTATGGATTACAAGATCAAAAGTGAGGTGGCTGACCTCATTATTAAACACTTTTGTAGTTCATATTGTCTTTGTGATCTGTTTATTATTTCGGCAAACATATTGAAACCTGATTTGCCATGCCATAATTCCTGACCAGAGCACCCTCTTTTCACAGAGAACTGCTTGTGGATTTCTACCGGAGCAGTAATCATTGCAAGCCAAAACAAATTATAATTTTCCGGTAAGTATTTTTTTTATTTGAATGAAGTGGTCGATTGGATTCACAATATGTGTAAACAAGTAGAATCTATTGTTAATGAACCAGATAACACTTTTTGACATATAAATCATGCAGATACATATTATCCTTCAACCAAATAAATTCTGGCCCATTCTTCGTCACCTTGGGTTGATTCTGGCGAAAAACCTTGCTAACTAATATGGCATTGAGATTTTTAGCATATTTTGTCTTGATAAAGGAATAGAAAACTTTCAAGAACTTCGATATTCATGGAATCTTCTTGATTACCCAGTCTGCAATACTTCAATAGTAGGTTAAGATGTAACATGAATAAACGAAATTTGACCTTTCATGGATTTTATCTATAACCATCTGTTGTACTTGTGGCTCATGCTTTGATTCCCATCACACATTATGCCTCTCCTTTCATCATTTTTTTGTGCTGCTAATCTACTCATCTGATGTTCTTACCAGGGATGGAGTTAATGAATCACAATTTAATCAAGTCCTGAACATCGAGTTAGACCAAATAATAAAGGTTGTTCATTATTGTTGATTTGATGTTGTACATGTTGACTTGGGGTGATGTATTCTGTAAATGGGTTAAGTCAATTGAATGTTCATAATGCGTAGTTGATTTCTTAAACAGGCCTACCAGCATCTTGGTGAGGTTGACCTTCCTAGATTTACAGTACTTGTTGCTCAAAAAAAGCACCATACAAAACTGTTTCAAGCCTCCGGTAGTGGATATGACAATGTTCCACCAGGTATGGTTCGTACCTTTGCAATGTTTTTTTTTTTTTTTTTTTAAAAGGGATCAATAGTGGTTCCTCACTTTCCCCCTTGGGGATTCGAACTCGAGAGCTATAACCCCTCTCAAGTGAGGCGCTCACCTTGCAATGTTTCACTTAGCATCTTCTGATTCAAAGTGTTGTGCCGCACCCATAAAAAATTACATGAATGCATGCCTCAGGTACCGTTGTGGACAAAGGAATCGTGCACCCAAAGAATTATGATTTCTACTTGTGCGCCCAATCAGGGGTGATTGTAAGTATAACTTGAGTGGTTTTTGGCTGTGTTAATAGCTTCCAACTGTTGGCTAAACCAAGGGTCTTTTCTATTAATGAAGGGAACTAGTCGACCTGCTCACTACCACGTCCTGATGGATGAGATTGGCTTCCAGCCTGATGACCTACAAAATTTCGTCCATTCACTTTCCTATGTGTAAGCATGCATTGTTCCTAATTAATTTTCTTTGGAAGATGTATGGGGCAGTCAGTTCTTGAATAAGAGTGATCAAAATGGATACATTTTGTTCGTATATTCAGGTACCGAAGAAGCACAGCTGCCTGCTCAGTTGGTAGGGAATTCACGCTCAAATAGAATACCCCACTACATACCAGCTGTTAACTACAAATTAATATCATCTTTACTTGTGTAGCTAAATTATTTGTTGATTTCTCCAGTGGCTCCCATATGCTATGCCCATCATGCAGCTGCACAAGTAGGCCAATTCATTGACACTTTAGACACTTACCCTCAACCAGAAAGCGCATCTGAAGAACCTGCTGCTTTTCCAGAGCTGCCAAGGTTGCATGCCAAGGTTGATTGCTCCATGTTCTTTTGTTGAGTAGAATTTCACAGAAACAACACCTAATGAAATGAATCCTCAATCAATTTCATCTGCCTTGGTCTTGGCCATGCAGATGCTAGTAGTTCTTCAAAAGTTATTTTAGGAAGGTGGTACTAATACAAGTGTACTGAACTTTTGTCTCCCAAATTCTTCTTTTTCCCTCTGCTTATTTTAGCTACTTGAAAGGTTGTTTTTCCTATCTTCCTATAAATGTATGCATGTATGTCTACTTAGAATTGCTCGTACATGAATTCGGGTTTGTTCTCCATCAACATGAAATTGGTTGGTGTGATTGATGGATGTATGTATCAAACTGGAGTTTCGGAAATATTGTAGACACCATGGTTAACTTATAGTTTGTTTCATGTAGGCTGTGTTTGGTTCATAGAAGAATTGTGGGACAATAAAATTTATAGAAAAATGAGAATAAATGTTTTGTTTGGTTGAGAAAAAAAGCTAGAAGGAGAATTCGATGAAAAATAAATAGAAAAGTTTGATGAAAATAAAGAATGATTTAAACTTTTCTTCTAATTTTTTACTTTTAACCAGATAATGGAAATGAGATATTCAAGGGAAATTTATTTTTTTTCCATTTTCTTTTCTGACTCATTCTTCAAATCAAACATCGCATTTTTTTAATTCCACTCTATCCTACTTTCTGTTGGCGTAAATTCGATTTTGAATAACAGTTTAAAATTGTAGTTAAAGAATTATTATTTTAAATATCGTAGCTTTAGAAAAAATTATCATAATTTTTTTTATATTTTTGGGCGATTGGTGAAAAAACTGAGTTATAATGAAAATAAATTTAAACATAATTGAAAGAAAATTTGATAAAATAATCAGGTTGGGAAAAAAATATCCATGACGCTACTCAGTTTTTTTTTTTTGCTAACTGGTCCTTGGGAAGTTTATTTTCTCATCTGGCCTCACTTAAATGTGTTTTTCAAAATGTTTTTTTTTGGCAAATCAAACAGTGTTCTGATTGAACTCAATCATTGTTTGAAATAATAAGTTTAAGCTGAACAATCATTTATCATAATCAAAAGAATATCTGATTGGACTCCAGAGTAAACCGATCTTTGAAACGATAAATAATATTGAAACGATAAATAATATTGAAACGACTTATCAAAAAAAAATTAATCTATGTTTCGAAATGCAAATAAAATTAAAAACAAAATCAAATTCAGACCCGGTCTAATTCAACTACAATTTAAACTTGTGTACTCCAACAAATCGAGACCAGGTGACAAAAAATTTCCACAAAAAGTCTGACCAATTTAAAATCGATCACTGCAGTACTGCATTTTTTTTTCACCAATATTTTATTTTGATGATTTTTTATTAAAATTATAATATTTTTTTGTTTGTTTTCAACCATATATTTTTTTATTTCTTATAAAATAACAAAAATAAAATTTGTGTCGCGCTCCTGTTCACGTGCCGGTCATGTGACCATCTCTCCTGTCTACCCTCATCACATCTCTAACCACACTCCACTCAACAGTCTCCTCCATTCAATCGTCGCTATCCATTCCACGCCGTCGGATCGACGAATGCGTACTAATTTACGAATAATAACAGAAGATTGATAACAAATTCACAATTAACAATAAATTATTTTTAATGCATTTCCGCCATTAGTAAAATCAAATTCCTAAAATAATTACTATACGGAATCTATATATATTAAAAAGATGATTCGCGAATATTACTAACGAATTTCTTAACCCAGTCCAGCATCAACACTCCGATTCCAAACCCTAATCACCGGCATCTCCAAAAATAGCGTTTTAGTATAATCCTTAACCCACCGCTGTCGCAATCTCGGTTTCAGACATGGTGAAGGAAAAGTCACTAGCGGCGGCCACACCCAAGTCCCAGCCCCGCTTCCGCGGCGTCAGGAGGCGCACCTGGGGCCGTTACGCTGCAGAAATTCGCGATCCGGTAAAAAAGGCCCGCGTCTGGCTCGGCACCTTCGACTCGGCCGAGGACGCTGCACGCGCGTACGACGCTGCAGCTGTGTCGTTTCGCGGATCCAAAGCCAAGACCAACTTCCCTTCCTCCGTCCCCTCCTCGCCTCCCGTCCATCGTGAGGATTTCTTGCCACATCAGCATCGGCCGACGATCAGCGGGATGAGTAGCACGGTGGAATCGTTCAACGGGCCGAGGGCGTCGAATCCCGGGCTGTTGATGGCCAGGAAGTTTTCTGCTGTGGCTGTGCGGGAGGAGGGCGATTGCAGGAGTGATTGTGACTCTTCGTCTTCCGTGATTGATTACTGTGAGGGTGCAGGAGATGATGGAGATTTTTCTTGCTCCAAGGTGTTGTCTTTTGATCTTAATCTGCCACCTCCTTCTGATGCTGCTTTGGAAGGTGATGGTGATCTTATAGCTACTGATTTGTGTCTCTGAGCCAGCCATATTATCTACCTTTGTGCTCAACCAGTATCTGCCATATGTATCAATGTAAGGTATGGTCACTAGATGATGTTTTGATGATTGTCTTCTTAGAGGGGATTTGTGGTCTCATCTGTCACTGTAAGGTTTCATTTCTGTTATAATGAAGTTTCAGAAAGATAGTTTCCTTGGATTGCCATGTTACCGATGCATGTTGGGTTCGTCTTATCAACAGCTTTGTGAATGGTTTACGATATGCTGAGCTTTGCTGGAAAGGAAGAGTCTTTTGATAGGGTGAACTGGGTTGGGTGTTAAGTGGAGTTTTCAATGTGTTTGGTTTATGAAGCTTTCATGTTTTGTGATTTTCTGTCTTTAGAACCCAACCAACCTGTGACTTCTTGTGGTCTCCCAAGCTATATTTGTGGCGGATACATCATTGCTTGATGGATCTGCTCCACTGTCCTAGCATTTTACTCAAAGGTTGTCTGGCCTGCTTTGATTCATATTTGTTGTGCTGTGTATTAGTGCTTGATAAGGTAGGCGAATGATGCCCAGACATTATCATCTTGATTCATAAATGATAGATTAGTCAAGATAACACTATCATGACACAATGTTTCTTTTCTGAAGTGTTCTCAAGGGGCAAGGTGATTGAAATCTGGTAATGGTGAAAATGGGGCTGCATTCTTCGATGCCGGGAGTAATCAGGCATGCCCGTGTAGTATGGACTCCTTGTACAGCATGTTTTTTAAGTCAATTAGTATAGTCAAATTTCATTAATCATGCTGTTGTTTTTAATTTTTTTTTATTAATATAAATTATAACACACATCCAACTATCAGAATTCGAACTCTAGAGGTGGGAATTGATAGGAATCAATCCTCACCCACTTTAATGCCAGACTACTACCCTAGAGGTTCGT
Source organism: Kalanchoe fedtschenkoi (assembly GCA_002312845.1). Lineage (NCBI taxonomy): Eukaryota > Viridiplantae > Streptophyta > Magnoliopsida > Saxifragales > Crassulaceae > Kalanchoe > Kalanchoe fedtschenkoi. Next base: position 6,842,169 of record NQLW01000011.1, read on the forward strand.
ATCAAAATATGGAACTTAATTGAGAGGTCTGCCTTCATGTGAGAAACAGCTTATGAACTTCTGACAATGCACTTTATGGAAAACACTATTATCACTTCACACATGAGAAATAATTAACATTTTTTATCACGTTTAGAATGATGAATAAAAAGATCAATTTCCAAAAGTGATATTTATCATGTGTTTTGCTATCCGGATTATTCCTCCCAAACTTAATAAAAGCTCTACCTGTATACCTATATAAAAATATAACATAATAATATCTCTATCTACTTCATATATTTGTAATGAGCATCCCATGAGAAAATCATAATTCATAACTTGGGTGGTGTAGGCAGTGGATACTTCATTTGTAAGTAAAGTGATCTGGCTTTGGCTGGAAATGATGTTTATTTTCATCAAGGAGTGTTGGTTTGAAGTTTGGATTTGTTGTTGAGGCATGAGGGCTCCACTTGATAGAGAACTAGCATGTTGACTGAAAAGTTTTGGAAGCTTCAAGAGATGTTCACCACTTACCATGGCCTAGCATGAAGCTAAATTCTCGCATGTTCCTTCCTAGTGAGAAAATAGAAAAACTGTGAGAAATTTTTTATCAAATTAAGTAGTGTTTTATATTTCTTTTCCTCATAATACTTTTTCATCGTGAACCATATCGGGTAAAATGAGATGGGAATCCATTTCCGCTTTTATTTTTCTTTTTTCCTACATTTTTCCTAAACCTAACACAGGATAACATGAGACGATGTTCGGTAACCTAGTCATAATAAATAAGTTCATCTATTTTGAATGAATAAATAACGAGTTAAAATCTATCTTTTGGAAATAACAATATTTATCATATTTTGCAGCAAAAATTATTATTAATTATTTTATCCCACTTTTAATCACAACTAACTTACGTGGGCTGAGGTATTTCTTAATGCGGCGATCCATAGCCATTTCCTTGCCCCCAGTAGCACTCTCAGTAGAAATGGTGCTTGGAGCACCAGCAGCATATCCCCTGGTCAAAAGAGAATGAGTGATAATCCTGGACGCCTAGACCCGGCACGCCACAGCAGCAGCACCAAACGCTGTAAACAGTTATTTTTGCTCAACTTCCACTGGGAAAAATCACAACTGAATGTGTCACAGACTTTCTGCAACGCTTTAGATATAAGACTACTGTAGACACGAATAGCTACCACACAGGACCAACGTTCAAGACCATGTTTTTTCATTGATGAAGTAGAATGCCTGATTGCCTCGTATCACGTAGGACTCGGTACTTCCACATCTAAGGGAACCTCCAAGACATCTTCAGCAAGTGCTAGCAAAGCTAAGCCTTCCATTTTCACGGAACTTGACATCTAATTCGAGTTTCAGATACCCCATTCCACTTACCACTTGTTATTCTACGCACCAATTGGGTATTATAGCTTCACATAAATTTGCTTATAAGCACATCAACCCAGAGCTGTTAAAGCTAGTGTGCCTGATGCAGAATATCCCATCCATAAGATTTTGTACCGCCACAATTCAGGCAAACTCCCAAGACAACTTCAACAAAAAAGTGTGAGCGATGCTGCATCATGCTCCATCTGTGTAACAAGCTGTGATTTGGAAATTATAAGCCTGACCGGGAAACCAAGGCCATGAAAATAAAATACTAAAAATGACGCTCAAGCTGTCAGAAAAGAAACACGTTAAGGCCGCAGAACATATAACTTTATTCCCTCTCAATCAGAAGAATCATCCCAGAAACTGAGAGGAACCTGTTTTGCTCAAATCGGCATCTGTCCTACCAGTTAGTGCCATAAATTCGTCATAAAACTTCAAGAGCGGACACTTGTCAATCAACCTTGAGCCTTCATAAGCTTCTTTCAGGAAAACAGTACTCTTAGAACCCTTGTTGGTGATGTAAAATATTCCGTGATGTTTGATTAGGCAGAGTAGTAGTCTTGATGGCAGCATGAGTTCAGAATGAAATACCTCTAGCTGCGCAGAAGTCATCCTCTTCTCCATGGTCAGACTAAGGACTTCATGTAGCACAGCAACCACACGTTTTCGAGCTTTTGGATCAGCTACATCAAATCTCCTAGCATTCAAATAAGGAGAAGGGAAATCCATCTTTTGCCATCTTATAACTTCTTCAAGATAACTCACATTTGGCCTAAAACCAACTGGATAATTTAATTTGAATGCAAATGGTCCAGAAATATTCCCATCTTTAGCCATCTTGGCAGTCACCGAACGCTGTTTAATGTCGGAAACTCCATTAGCAGCCAATTTATCCTCGCGCGCAGTCACTGCTAAAGAAGAATCCCAGTTTTCCAGCTGAAGGTAGTCCTTACCATTGATATTTTTGACAGCGAAAAACTCGGGGTATCTAGGAATCAGTGACTTTTTATAGTCTGGGGGCAAACCTAATGCGGCCTCGATGCATTCAATTTTGTCCATCCTAATTCTACAATCAACTGATAGCATCAGCAACTTCTTCATATTATTAACCAATATGGGTTCCATCTCTTTTCTAGCTTCAGTCTCCTTAGAAGCAACCTTTTCAGCTTTCGCTGTGAGCGTAACTGCAGGTGGTATCCGACTATTACCACTCGAAACATGAAATATTGTAGGGTACTTTTCTATGGTAGCTATGGAGTTCCACTTCCCAACAAACCCAACTTCCTTTTCAAGGTCTCTCAATAGTAGGAATTGATGCTTCTGATTTTGGATGATGGACTTGAGTTGCCGTATTACAGATGGTTTCTTATTTAGATCCATCACCCTGTCAAGTTCGTGAACTCTATAGTATATCTTTTTCTTGGGTCTTTTTCCACCTGATGTCTTGTATCTTACAAATAGATGTAAAGGGTCATGTAAATGAGATTGCAAGATGTATCTCACGATGCTTGCTCTGTACTGATCATGAATGAATGATGGATAAATCATGGATCTCCCAACCATTTGGAACTAAATGATTTTACCGATATAAACACCCCTCAATCAAGGTTTCGCATCAGACGTAATTGAATGTTCCAATGTAGCTGCACAGGTGCGGCGTCACTTGTCACTGACTTAGATTGGAGTTATAAGGGGAAGATGCCGCCACAGTTTACCATTGGAGGGGATCCATAATACTTATTCACTTGCATTAGTTTGAGGCAGAGTACGGTAAGTAACCTTTTATTTCCCACCTGCAATTTATACATGAATAGAAAATTTCAAGGGGAGTCACTTTCTTCGATTCCAGATAAAATCATAAAATACGAGTAAAAAGTAACATATATTTTGATGAAAACTACAAGGAACATCATGGGTATTGTTACAGAAGGGTGCCTCTTGCTTATCAATTCCTCATATTTAAACTTCAATAATGTGTCAGAGGAATCATCAATGACAGAAAATGACCACAATCTCCTAAAACAGAAAAAATATACTTCCATTTCAGTTCATCCTGAACCTGGTTTACATAATTTGTTTACTTCAAAAGTATCCATGCCATTTAACTTATCGAGTTTGAATAATCACAATGGTAAATGGCACAAGTGAGCATGATTTATGAGTCTTAACTCTCAGAACCTGATCAGGATCAAGAAACAAATGCATCAAATTCCGTAATAACGAGAAACAATCAGAAAAAAAAATCTTCTATGGATATCAGGTAGCCAGCAATCAATCAAGGTCAAATCACCGATGACAATGCTCATATTACTTGAGATGTTCCGTATAGCGTTCACTATATATGTTTCATTTTTACACGAAACTATAAGCTTGATAACAAAGATGGGCCAACATCTTATGTGAGGTTGCTTCTCCATCTCCTTAGAGAAAAGGGATGGATTATTTATTTCTGAAGATTTACCTTTCAAAGAGGTTTCATTAATGGTTTTGATACTGGAAGCTTTGCCAAGAAAGATCGGACAGCTGATTCAAGTTCTGATTCCGCGATCTTATGATTCAATGACTGGTTCAGAGCAATTTTGAAAATAAAATCACCCCAGCATTGTAATTGGGGCTAAAAAAATGACAGCAAGTCTCTACTGGTCCCTGATAAAAAAACTGAATACATCTTGCACCTACTAAAATTAAATTGTAGGTACGCCATATAGCTCAACAAGAGGCATAATCAAAATGTGATTCATTCACACAACAACAACTTTGAAAACAATGGAAATTATGAGAAAATTAAGTTGGAGTCACCGTGAGGCATTTCTCAAACAAGTGTCAAAGGACTCATATTTTATTCAAAGGGAGGGAGAAGGGGTTCAGGTCAGAGCACCTGCAGGATAAATTGGTTTGAGAAATATTCAACCAGAAACCGAGTAATGTCAATGGTAAACACATATGCATACACCCAATTGACCAATTCGGAGCTAGTAAAAAACAGAAGAAGAAACCTGGCCAAGAAACAAATCGAGAGTGATGGAAAGACTGACACGGTAGAGACTGACCGTCAGCAAGGCTTTCCATTTACAAATCCAGCTCCAGACGTGGTGTAATTGAGGTTTGGGTGTCAAGGCAATGATTGTCGTCGCCGTCGCGGGGTCTCCGTCGAGGGAAATGGGTGGGCAGGGATGGCTAGACTTGACGGATGTTGTCGCCGGAGAAATAGAAGCTAACGAATTGTATACAAAAAGCCCTAAAATTTTTGTTTGAAATATCTCCATATTTGTAAAATTGTAAATGTTGATATATTAGGTATAAATATTGCAAAGAAATCATATAAATAAAATATTATTCGGAATGACATAAATAAATATTCTTATTATTTTCATCATGATCTATTTTAATTGTTGCACTATTCAGAGCATATATATATATTTATATGTACAGAAAATATATTTAACCTATTCTTATTATTTTATTCTTCTATGCACTGTAACTTGGCTTCTCCTATTTTAGATTATTTAATCTCGAAAATAATTTCTCTTGGCTACGCACTCTGCAGCGATAGAGAAGCTCTGGGAAGTTGGCCTTCATGCCCGCGCGAATTCTTAATCTGAAGTTAGATTTTTCTGGGTACTGCACAAATCAAATTTGTTGAAGAAGTATGATGCAGATGTACTTCTGCTCAAAGAATAAGCACTGGTGGTATTAATATGAATCCAGCAGTTATCAAAAGATTACTGTGTTTCTAATCTTCATTAGTGTCTTGCAGAGTGGAACATTTTTCAGAGACTCCCAAGTTTTTTAAGGTGGTTGGACGGGATCCCAATTTCCTTTCGTGACCATTTACTCTTCCAAAACAGGTGTGAATTTAGGAATGCGAAAATTCTGCGCAACCTGCTGGTATCTAAAATTTCGCTGAATTGGGTTCCTTCTCTGCAGTAATATTCTCATTTTCGCTGTCTAATTATAGCTAAACAATTTGCTGAATAATCAAGTTTTAGTTGGTTTGCATAGTAAATTACTCTACTCCATCTCTGGGCTTGGAGTTCTCAAATGATCTTTCTTACAGACATTGCACAAGTTTCAGATTAAAATACTAATTAATGTTCTAATGCATAGGCGGTCTTAAAATGAAGATAAATCCACCCAACTCCATAGTTCAAGAAAAATACAAAAATGGGAATCACCAACCTTATCTCCTGTTTGCTGCTGTTGATAATGTTTTCTGGATCATCAGCAGCCCCAGACGGCTCGGTGCATAACAATGATGAAGATGGCGGAGGTGTATGCAAATCAATGGTGGATAACCAGAATTACCCATGTGAAGAACACAATGTAATTCTGATAAAATCTCATCTCCTGTGAAGATTGGTTTCATGTTTCTAAGTGCATTTCCTGACTGCCACTGTTATCCAATGTTTTTTCAGGTGACAACATATGACGGCTATGTTCTCAGTTTGCAGAGAATCTCATCGGACCACGCCGGCCGCTCCCCCAGCCATCGGCAGCCTGTCCTTTTACAGCATGGATTAATGATGGTCCGGGCTTTACCAAGTTTTCTTCTTCCCATGTTAATTATAAGATTTCTTTTTCAAGTGGATTTGCCTCCAAAGAGCTCACTTGCTGATTTCACCAATGTATAGGATGCAGCGTCGTGGTTGCTGGCGCCGCCAACGCAATCTTTGCCGTATTTGCTGGCAGACAACGGTTTCGACGTGTGGATATCCAGCTCTCGCGGCACAGAACAAAGCCGCAGACACAAAATTCTCCTAGCTGACAGCCCGGTAACTCTCCACCCTGAGCTCTCTCATAATTTGAAACTAGTAGCCTGCACATGTAAAAAAACATTTATTTGGGTATTTTGCTGCAAGGATTACTGGGATTGGTCGTGGGACGAATTGGCCGCTTGTGACCTCACTGCAATGGTGCATCATGTTCAACGAACCACCAGCCAAAAGCTGCACTACGTCGGCCATTCATTAGTAAGTTATCTAATTCCCTTGAACCATTGTCACCATATGAAGATTTGAGCTATTTCTCTTCCATTTTTAGGGAACTACACTTGTAATGGCGGAGCTTTCAGAAGGCCGTCTTACGCAAAGCCTGAGATCAGCTGCGTTACTCAGCCCCATAGCCTATCTCGGCCGCGTGACATCTGTACTCGTCAGACTCATTGCGGATAGATATCTTCCAGAAGTAAGCAAATGATATCCCTTTGTGCTACTCATCTCTAACCCAAAACATATCTTCACATTCTATCTGTCAATGTTGCTGTTACAGATTTTACACACACTTGGTGTATACGAGCTCAATCTTAATTCGTAAGTCGCCTTTTTTTCTTCAGACCTTCGTTTTAATTTCGTGTCTACAGCAAGTGTTTTCCGCAGGGAGATTGTGTCCCGAATTCTGACCCTGATCTGTGATGAGCCTAATATCGACTGCACCAACTTATTAACAGCATTCACAGGTAGCCAGCCATTTGGTAGAGCTTCCTTTTCATTTTGTTCATCTTATTTTTTTGTCTTCTGTGGACGCCATTTGTACAGGCCCAAACTGCTGTGTGAAACCTTCAGTCATGGATAAGTTTCTAGCTCATGAACCGCAGCCTACTTCGACGAAGAACCTCATACATCTAGCTCAAAGTAAGCCCATTCTTATATCTTCTCTTCATACATGTACTCAAAATTTTGATGGGTCACATTTTGTAACAGTGATCAGAAGCGGCAAAATAGCCAAGTATGATTACAAGAGCTACGCTGACAACAGCCGTCGCTATGGGCAACCCACTCCACCATTGTACAACCTGAAGAACATCCCGAGAGACTTCCCTCTATTCCTCGCCTACGGTGGCGCTGACCAGCTCTCTGAGGTCAACGGCGTGAGGCTACTCATCAAAGATCTCAAGCGGCATATCAGAGATAAGCTCATAATAACTTACATACCGAATTATGGCCATGCTGACCTTGTCATAGCTGAAAATGCTAACAAACTAGTATTCGATCCCCTCATGTCATTTTTTAAGCGTCACTGACAGCGTACTTACTAGCAGTTTCTTGCTCTCCATTTTTGTTGCAAGATTTTCGTAACCTGTCGATGATGTCTGTGTCGTGTTTTAATGAGCTCACAGCTGCCTCGAAACACGTCTGCTCGTAATCATAAATTTGTTAGCTTCATAACTAATCATCTGTCCCAACAGCTCAGCTCCATTTATGAATGTATGCACCTGTCTTATTCGAAATACTTGTTTTTGAGCTTCATCTAGTTTTATATTGAGCTCATAGGCCTGGCCAACACCGTTGCTGGAGGGCTAAAACAGGCATCCTCACCCTCTTCTTGGAGTTTTCCATTGTCTTAAATCTGAATTAAAAAGTGCATCTTGATGTTGAAGTTATTTTTGTCTTAAAGAAGCGTGACATGGTAAGATTCTGCAAGCTGCAATGTAGCAATAAACTAGCAGTCCACACTGCAGGCGAATCAGCTAAAACGGAAAGATTAAGAGATCTGATCCTTCTTTAAATTGTAGTTAAACATGATGATTGTTTTGGGGAACTGTTTAAGGAAGAGAATGAGTATGAATAGCACAATTTCCATTGTGCTCTTTTTAGCTTTTCTCTTCTTTGTATCGGCAACTGGTGCCAGAAGCCTGATTAATGGCCAGAGTCACACGCTCTTTGCTCGCTTTCCGAGAGCCGCTGACGGCATTTGTGCAGCGATGATTGAGACGTGGGGCTATGTCTGCGAGGAGCACAAGGTGCGTCTGTAACTTACACTTCTTCATTTTATTTTATTTCCTTTTTTTGGCGAACATGCTTATAGTGAAGGATGAATGATTGTGACTTGATTGATCCGCAGGTGACAACAGCTGATGGGTATATACTAAGCATGCAGAGGATTCCAGCCAGTCGCTCTGGCGCAAAACCCGACAAGCCACCGGTCCTACTCCAACACGGCCTGCTTATGGTACAGGCGCGGCCAAGCTTGAGTTCTGTTCTTCTGTCAGTCAATTTTAAACGGTTTCTCTGAATGTGGTCATAACTTTATCAATGGCAGGACGCGATGACATGGGTGCTGAATCCTCCGGATCAGTCACTGGCATTTATCCTGGCAGACAACGGATACGACGTGTGGCTTTCAAATACTCGCGGGACTAAGTACAGCAGAGGGCATACATCACTTAGCGCTTTCGACCTGGTTCATATCTATACAGCTTGTCTACGTCTCATTTCTTGGCTGTTAACTGTGACTGAGTTTTCCGGTTCCCACGCAGGCTTACTGGGACTGGTCGTGGGATGAGCTAGTGGCGTACGACCTGCCTGCCGTGGTTCAGCATGTTTCTGACCAGACGGGGCAGAAGCCGCACTACGTCGGCCACTCCTTGGTATTTCTGTTTGAAACACTGCAGTCTGAAAAGTTCCCTTTTTAAAGTTTTGCCTGGCTTTATGTTGTAGGGAACACTGGTTGCCTTGGCTGCCTTTTCAAAAAACGGCCTTGTGACGGCGCTGCGATCCGCCGCTCTACTTAGTCCAATTGCTTATGTGAATCAGGTCCCCTCGGCCTTGACCAAAGGCGCCGCCCACGCCTTTCTAGCTGAAGTAAGTAACACAATCATATGATAGACAGAAAATGTTATTTTTCATGAGACCTTGTGAACGAAATCTTTTGCCATTTCCATGAAATTTCAGGATCTGTACTGGCTTGGAGTCCAAGAACTGAACCCCAGAGAGTCAGTCTCCGCTTCTTGTCCGGTTGCCATCATTTCACATTTATTCACTCAGTTTCACTATCGATCTGTCTGTCCTTTCAGGCCAATGGTTTTGGAGGTGGTGGAGACCTTGTGCACCAGTTTAGGCCTGGACTGCACAAACCTGATGACACCCTTCACAGGTACCACTCCACTCTTTCGCAATTCTAATCGAACCAAACTTAACCCCGGTGAGAGCAACAACTTGACAGGCCCGAACTGCTGCCTCAACTCATCCATCACCAGTCCTTTCCTCGACCACGAGCTTCAGCCTACCGCTACAAAGAACGCCATCCATCTCTCCCAAAGTAAGTCCCATCACACGCACCTCAATCTTGCTTCATTCAGGGTGAAAGCGCGACTTAACTTCAGAGTTTGAACCCTCTGCTGGTTGGGTTTTGTGACAGTGGTGAGGCAAGGAAGCATAGCCAAATTCGACTACGGGGCCCCGGGCCTGAATGTGGAGCGCTACGGGCAGCCAACGCCTCCAGTGTACGAGATGGCGAGCATTCCACATGAATTCCCGCTGTACGTGAGCTACGGAGGCCAGGACCAGCTTTCGGACCCCGGCGACGTGCAGACGCTGCTAGACAGCCTCAGAGATCACAACAGCGATCAGCTCGTGGTGCAGTACAGAGAAGACTATGCTCATGCTGACTTTGTTTTTGCTGTGAATGCTAACCAAATCGTGTACTACCCTCTCATGGCCTTCTTCGGGCGTAATTAATTCTGTTGCACGTTGCTGGACATCACCCTCTGTTCCAGTTATCAGTTATGTAACCCTTCACTGAATAGATTGAAATTAAATGATCATCATTCCCTTTTTTATTACTGAAATTTTCAATAAATTTTATTTCATTTTTTCTTGTTTAATTATAAATAAGTAAAGTATCAAACATATTAATTTGATGAAATTTTACACCTGATTTTCATTTTTATGTACTCATATTTTCTTGAACAAAACCCAAACTCTACAATAATATATTCTTCCATCTCATTTTCATTTTCCTCATATTTTTCTTAGAATGAAACTCAAAAGCGGCCCTGAACTACTATTACTTATCTGATTGCGGTCCGAACTATCACGATTTTCAAAAAAGGTGTGATGAAAAAAAAAGACTATTTTCTAAAATAAAATTTACCATTATATTCCTAAACTAATATTATTATAAGAATTAGATTTGTATGCAAAATTTTGTCATTTGGTTATCAAAATAAATAATAACGTTTTACGCACATAAAGAAAACTATGTCTTTTCACACGTAATCATCAATATTTCTCAACAAATTTAATAACATCAATTATATTTAAGTGTTCAAACAAACTGATTTTAAGCATAATTCAAAATCAGTCTAATTTTTTTTATCGCACCATTTTCTAAAATCGTGATAGCTTGTACCACAATTAGATAAGCGGTGATAGTTTAAGACCCTTTTGAGATTTTTCTCTTTTTCTAAACGTAGCCTAAATTTTTTTTCCCAATAATAACCTTTTTTATAATTTTCTATCAAAATTATCATTTCTTTTAATTTATTTTCAATAAAATCCTATTTTTCTATTTCAATTTCATGTCAAACTTGATCGATGCGAGCAATCCATTAGTATAAAATATAAATACCAAATTTTTCTGTTAATCAATTACCAACGAATTTCTATTTTCAAATAATAGATTCAGACAATAGCAAAAGAGAAACAAAACTGAATAAATGGACATTATATTATTAAAGTTGGTTGATGTCCGGAGACAGACTTAGGTGGATGAAAAGTTAAAAAAAGCGTTCAACAAATGTAAATGTGCCACGTGACGCGTTGAAAAGTAAAAAAAAAGCGTACAACTAATGATAAATTGTCACGTGTAATGTTGACTTTTCAACGCGTCACGTGACACTTCATTGGCCGTGTCCACCGTCACGTGATGGACACGATCCACCTAAGTATGTCTCTCATGTCTGATGTCTCACTGTTCATGTGCCTCGTCGACATGACCCGGCATCTGACTCGGCTCCGCCGCCGCTCATGGTGGCATCTTACTCCTCAATTAGAAACCCGAACTTTGATAGTTTCCTATTTACTATTTCATTACTTGATGATTTGACTTTTTCTTCAATTCTTTTTCTCAACATTATCCAATTTAGATTTATATGAATTTGAATATTATTTCTTATTTATTTCCAATTTGAATATGATCTCATCATTCTTTATTGAAGATTTGTTTCGAATTTGTTTCATCATTATCCAATTCAGATCTACATTAATTTGAATATTTGTTTCCTATTTGTTTCTAATTATTATTTTGATTAATTGAGGAAGAAAGAGTTTGTTGTTCAATTTTAGATTTATAAAATTAGCTGGTAGTAACAATTAATTCCTTAAAGAGACAAATCCGGACTCAATATTGTTAGTGTCTGTCCATTAAATAAGTAAATTGACTTGTATTGACTAAAATTTGGTTGTTTCGAAAACTAATTTATTCAAAATTTTTAAAAAAAATTCCATCTAAACCAAATAAAAAATTTATTTAATTTTCCTTCTGATTTCTCTTTCCATAAAATTTTCCTAAAACAAACAAAATCTAAGATACAATCAAAATAAACGAAATTTTAGGGCAACAAATATAGGGTAAAAGTCATTGGGAAAAAGCTGCCTGCGGAGTGTGTATTGATTTAAATGGAATATCAGTGATTTACTGAATGCGTGGAAATGACATATTTGTTTCTAGATCTAAATCTAAATCTAGATTAACTATTTGGTTAATTTAATTATTTCCAATCTAAATGTGAAACATAAATATGTATATGAATTGAGGAACTCTAAAAGAAAAATTGAAAAGAAATAAAATGTAATATCATGTTACCTTTTATGTTTGATTGTTTCGTTTCATTAGCACGAAATATGATGTGACTTTAACATAATGTCACATCCACTAAAAACAGAAGCTTTATACTTCCATTTATAATGAGATATAGGTTTCTAGACTTCGGTCCGCAGATCAAGCTCAGCAGCTAGGTTACGAGACATGCGCTCAAGAATGTCATAACCGGTACGCATTATCCATTAGTCGTGCCATGGAATTAACTCATTATTCATTTGTGGTTTCTAGTAAGATATTATTATCCCCAATTAAACTCTAGAGGGCAAGAACATGAGAACGGATGCTTAATTCATAAAAAAGTTGAGGCAAGATATTTAGATGAAAAATTAGATTTAATTAAAAAGTGTTTTATATTCATCTCTAACAATGGAATCCACATCGAATTCATTTAGGCTTTGGTTTAGGGAAAATTTAGTGGAAAGGAAACTGTGTGGAGGGAAATTGGTAAAATTCAATCTTTGGTTTAGATGGAAAATATGAGGGAAAAAAATTATTTGAAAAGTTAGAAGGAAAGTTAATGTAAATTAAAAGGAGTTTTGAAACTTTCCTTTAAATTTTCCATTCTAAACCAACCAAAGGAAAATAAGATGAAATCCATAATGAATTTCACTTTCTATCAAATTTTCTTTTCCCTACAATTTTCCCTTAAACAAACACAGTTTCCATTTTACTTCCCTTGAACTTGTCGTAAAATCAAATACAGCGTCAGAAGCTAGAGCTGGTATGATATGATGGTTCAAGCATATATCATTATTGCTCACAACAAACGCAGTAGTCCCCTAGTGTTCTATGGTTTACAAGGATCTCGAATTTGGAAGAAGAGCCACACTTGATGTACTACATAAAATACTAACATGGATACTCGGACATATACCTCGTACATACCGTATTGTCTACGCTATAGTTGGGCTTCAAAAATATAACAACCACTAGTACCTATAGATCTTCACTGCGCTGCCGGTTCATAATCTTGTGACACCGGCTGGACTGAATCACAGGAACTCAGCAAGAGCGGTCTTCATCACATGATCAGCTATCACCTTGTTCGCCTTCTCTGTCGGGTGGAACGCGTCCCAGAACACATACTTGCTTGCATCCGTGCACGTGAACATGTTGAACCTGTCGCAGATGTAACCCATCTCAAATGTCCCAGTCGCACAGCATCCCATTGATACCACCTGGAACCCTGCAAATTCCATACATGAATTCATCTCATGGCCAGGAGAAGATGAGTGAATTTGCGTCTCATTGTTCCTGCGATAATTCAACCATGTGATAAATATAATACATATGTAAAAAAGTAGAGCTGGGTTACCATAGGTTGCCGGTTTCTGCACCATTTCCATCACGATGTTGTAAGGATTTGAATTTGTGACTCTGATTCCTGGCAGCTCACTGTTGAGCTTCGCCGCCATGTTTTGCAACCTACCATTGAAATCGGAGGACACCTTGTTGTACTCGCCGTTGCAGGAACTTCCTGCCATGAAATTTGTGGCTCGCTCCAGCGGCAAGCACCCCATGGGAGGTAGCCCTCCCAGGGAAATTTTTCTCGCACCCAGGCTGTATATTTGCCTGAGGAAATTTTCGGCCAGCCCCACAAGAAAAGTCTGGTACTGGTCGATGTTGTATTGCGATCTGCGCCGTGGCATTGTATAGTAGTTTTCGAGGAAGTCGTTGGTTCCCATGCTCGTCAAGTAGAGCGCTTCGCTTATCGTCTGCCTCGCCTTCTCGGGGCCTTGAAATGCAGCTAACTTTGTCTTGTACTCCTTGAAGTACTCCACTTGCTTACTCAAGGATATAACCGACTGTAAACAAAATAGGAAGGGGTGAGAGGTGATTTCTGACGGTAAAATGATGTAAAGTATTTCAGTGATCATTTTAAAAGGCATAACAGAATCGATCTCTAGTGTTTCCAGCAGTTACCAGAACATCAGAAGTAGCGCTGTCGTAGCCGGATCCTGCAGAGGCAAAGGTGACGCCGACGGCGAAGTCTGATATCTTGTAAGCTGGATCAAGGTAGGCGGGTATGGCGGACTTGAGCCCAAATGCTTCAGAGATGAAGTCACTAGGAATCCTGCCGTTGGAGAACCTCCCAGTGGGCTTCCCACCGGAGAAGTCACGGCCATAAGGCTTGAAGTCACTTCTGGCAATGGTGGGTATCTGGTTGTTGTTACCAGCGTCCATCGTCGAGTCACCGAAGACTATAATGGCAGGCACTTTAGCCGCAGCTGCCGCAGTCCACACACTCACCGCAAGCCACAGGACAATGTGTTGGTAACCCATTCTTAACTCCTCTACTTCTTGCTCAGCTCTCCTTTTGAGTTTGTTATTTATATTAGGGTCGTAGGACAAGAGGTGGTTGGATCATGAATGAGCGAAATGCAGCATTTTTCAAATGTGGGACGTTTGGGCATTAATGCTAAAGCAAGACCTGAAAGAATGGAATTGGAGTGAAAAATCTCAACATGGGAGACCAGCGCGGCATGGATCTCAGTTTGTTTTTAACAGTGCACGCGAGAAGATTTTTGGTGGAGGAGATGATGAGTAATGAGACACCTAAAGGCAGGGGATTAAATGTGTTGTGCGGTTGAGGAGCTGGAGTGAAAGGGAGTGATGATTATCAAGGCTCTGTTTGGTCTGTCCTTGGTTTGGGAAAAATGAAAAAAATAATAATGAAAAATTAAAGGAAATTCAAGAGAATTTCATGTTTGGTTAACCAAAGTTTATGAGACAAAAAATTTGATAGAAATTAGAAGGTAAATTAAGAGAGTTTTTAAATTTTCCTTCCAGGTTTTCCAAACAAAAGGAAATTCAAATGAAATTCATAAGATTTTCATTTTACTTCCCATTTTTTAAAATTTTTCCTAAACCAAACACAGACTTGTGAAAAATAAGAGTGACTAAAATACAGGGAAAAAATGATTCCATTTGGTTTCCTATTTTTTGGTTAAGTTTGAAAAATTGTGTAGAAAATACTTTTTAATTAAAACAATTTTTCTTTCTAATATGTGGTCTGATTTTTCTTCTTGAAATTTCCATAAATCAAATATAAAATTCTTGTTAACTTTTCATTGCATTTCTCATTCTACTTTAAAATAATTCTCCATAGGTTCATCTCATTTTTTATATTCGGTTATCAATGATGGAAAATTGAGAACTATAAACACTTTTAATTTACTAAACTTGCACTCTTAGTCTTTCATCTTATTTTACTATGGTTTACTAAATTCAGAGTCATGATTCGATATGAAAGTATTATGCGAGACACGTGTGGAGGTCAATAACAGACACTCCGAACATCAAGGACGTTGTAGCTCGCAAAGTGAGCTGGTAGAGCAAAAATATGGGTCAACGACTGAGAACGTAGGTTGGACTCCGAAAGAAAAAAGGGACACACTTACAAAAAAAAAATGCCTCAAAGAGGTGCATAGCAAAGTAATGATTATGTGCTGGCCCAAAAATTTAACACTCACGACTTTCTGTGAGCCAAACATAGAATTCCTCCTTACTATCGATTTTTTTTTCTCACATTTTGGCCAAACCAAACAGATCCCGTGACCAATTCAGAGCTGGTTCAACTGATTTGGAGGCTTGGGATTGCAAGAATAATGAGGGAGTTTGACATTGTGGTTCGTGTTTATTACACTCACGCTTCTGAACTGATTCTTGTTCTTTTTCAACCGCATTGGACCAAGCAAGTCAAGACGGCAAGTGAAGGGAACATATCGACAGTTACACATGGAACTGACAGGTTGCAACAGTTTTGAGTTAAGTGATCCCCAGTAGAAGTGTATAGAATTCTGGACGGTATGCGTTGAGCTACATTAATCATCAGCTGACTCGGTCACTACTTGGTCTTTCGATGTTGATCTGCTTATGGATTCGACACTAGACATACCCTCTTGCTGGTGATAGCTAGTTCACCCAGTCCGAAAGCATCTCATCTAAAAAATTTATTGAGGAAGAGCACTTCACAAATGTTCCACATCTGATAGTGAAGAGAAAATAAAGTGATTTATATTGGATTATTAAACCATGACTCACAAGCCTAGACTTTTGAGTCAGAGTAGGGATACAATCCAATATGGGTCCGACCCGAAAATTCTCTACAAATTGGTATCAGAGCGTTCGTTATGAGATCAGTATGCGAGATGTGGGATGTGTGACTCTCAAGAGCTGACACTCTGAATATCAAGAATGTTGGGAGTGATGAGAGTAGCTCACTTGAGCTAGTGGAGCCAAAGATCTGAGCCAGCAAAATATTGATCGAGAGTGTGCAATCAAGACGAGCATGTGACGCGAATGAGCTGGTGGAGCCAAAAACGTAGTTGAAATTTTTCTGTGAATCATCACTCTCACGCACCGCACTAGAAGAAATTAATGTTCAACTCTGACGTGGTGTCCAACCTGTTTAAAGGCCTCTCGCTTCGTTAATGGATACATTCATATTTATACCTGGAAGAAAAGCTGTTGGTACCGCATTTACGCTTAGATACACCGGAGGTGCGCGTGAGCTGGCCCGCAGTGAGTATGGGCCTACACTATCAAAGTGGAGGGGGTGTGCGGCCCCTGACCACCAAGGGGAAGTGGGGTACCACTATCGATCCCTTAAAAAAAAAAAAAGCTGTGTACACAAATGGGTACCAAACTTTATGAGCCAGCTGTCGCCTGAAATGGTGAACCTGATCGAACATCAGAGGAAGTAAAGTATGCTTAGAGTTTTGGCTTCAGATTGTCAATAATGATCTTTACATTTTATGCCTCGACATGCCTATCTGACAGCAGTTGGACGGTGCAAGAAAAGTAATTAAACTGTTCTAAGCTTCATTGAATGACGAACACCGATTCAAAAGAGAAAGATGAGAGATAAATAGAGCTGGAGGAGCTACTGCTTTTCAGCAATACAGAACCGAACGACATCATTTGATGAGGCGGTAAGCCTTTGACTAAACGATGATGTTTGAACGATGCGCGAAGGGGACTAAAAACAATCAGCAGAACAGAATTGCAAAAGAAATTACAGAACAAGCTAAGGCATAGCAACATCAGCTAATTTTGCTAGGACCCCTTCAAGGTTAATCAGAAGCAAATTTTAGAGGTTGAGCTTGGCTAAACAATGATGGAATTTTGGAGCTGGAAAAGCCATTGTAGCAGCTGATTTCCGACTAAATGACAGTCTATTTCTATCTGCTTGGTTATAATATATCTTATGAACTGGATTTTGCACAATAGCGTTTGAAACAGCAATTGAGCAAAAATAGACTATTTTTTAAACACAAATTTAAAGGGCGGTCCGAAGGGAAAATAAACTTTCCAAAAAAACCAATTTGAAAAGAAATTCTCTTATTCAACCCAATCTACCATAGAACATGTGACAAAATGAGTCATTCGGGTGGATCATATCCACCGCGTGAATTATGAACTAATCAATGTGAAGCTGTCACGTGACAGTTTGACCAGCCACGTGATATGTTTGAAAAATCAATTTTTTTACAGTATCACGTGTCATTTTGACTTTTTAATACGTCTCGTGTCAACTCCTCAATTGCTAGTTTATGACACCCAAGAATGATTAGTGACAAAATATGCTTCTATGCACAAATCAGTGCTATAGGAAGTGCCTCGGCCCATTGTTTGCCTGGGGAAACGGGTCATGTCATATGTAGCCAAACCCCACACACATTAATATCCTCACCAGATTTTCCACACATTCAAATTGTCAATAACTGCCTAACATTTTCTGGAATTGAAAAGCTAACATCTGCCGAGCTAGATTTTATAGATTTTTTGTACTCATTTCAGGGTCTTGGAAGATGTTTTCTCCCATAGTAATGTGTGCATTAAAAGGTGAAAAACAGAAATGGCGATGCCTGGACATGGAACAAGATGATGCACTTCAAATAAAACGATCAGCTTACCGAAAAGTGACAGGTTCCCGAATCATCTAGAAAAAGAAGAAGTAATATACAGCTCAGAAAAAGTGTCTTGATCCCAGAAGGTTCTCATTCAGATAAATATTTTTCAAATTGAACATCGAGGCTATTTAGTTGTGTTCCTCCTTATACTCAAACTTCTCGAACAAGTCCACGTACAGTCCTCTTCTATAACGGCATCCTATTTCCGACACCGAGGTTGAATATTTTTGCTATGATGTTCTGTGAGAATGGATCAAAATTAAAAATTAATTACAGAGAATGGGAGACCCTAACTATCAGTTTTTTTTAATAAAAAAAGAAGATATATTTTATTGATTGATGTTCAAAGGACTTAGAGTTCGGAGAGCCTACGAAGGTGTGGCACGAGACCTAGGACGTGACTCGAGAACCTACATGGGTCGGGTATAAATGTGGCACGAGGCCTAGGGCGTGGTTTAAGAGCCTTCATGGGTCGGGTATAAATGTGGCACGAGGCTTAGGGCATAGCTCGAGGAGCCTACAATCGTTTGGGGAAAGATGCGGCGCGAGGCCTAATGGCATGGCGCGAGGAGCCTATAAGGGTCTTCGAGGACTAGTTGCGACACTAGACCATGAGCTGGAATGATTGGGGCTGCTGTGGGGGCCTTTGGGGCCTTCCGAGTTCAAGTGTCTGTCAAGCATAAAGCGAGGTGACCGGCAACTATGGCAGGGATGCGGCAAAGGCGGATCAGGTGCTTAGCGAAAGGTCGGGTTCTGGCGGGCAGGGTGCTGGGCATTGAGGCGCGGGGCCCTAAGGCTGGGCCTTGCGAGTAAGGCACTGTGATTTTGGGTACTGGCTAGGAAAGAGGGGCGTTGCGACGCAACTAAGGCCAGACGAGCGGGCGCTAATGCCCAGGGCACTAAGGCGGGCCCTGGCGAGCGCCACGCTTCGTTGCGGGCACTGGCCAGGCGAGAGCCAAATTGTTAGTTGAAATTATGATCCTTCAACTCTTAGGGTGCGTTTGGTTTAGGAAAAATTTGGTGGAAATGAAAATTTGAAGGAAAATTGATAAAATTCACTGTTTGGTTTAGATGAAAAATATGACGGAAAGAAAATTATGTGGAAAGTTAGACAAATTAAAAGGAGTTATGAAACTTTTCCAGCAGATTTTTCATTCTAAACCAAACCAAGAAAAATAAGATAGATTTGACTTTCCATCAAATTATTGTTTCACTATAATTTTCCCTAAACCAAACACAGCCTCAGCGAGTGTGCCATACATTCAAGAATTCCTCCATCGCGGACATCTCATGGTCAAGTAAGTAGAGACTCAGAGCATAAATGTTGTGACCTACATACGGGCATGGATAAATACGCTGCCATCCATTTTGATGCCATGTGATAATAATTAAATCAAAATAGTTTTTTATTTATAGTGAATGATAGAATGCAACAATCTATTAAATTAATGATCATTAAGCTATAGGCCCACGAAATACAACATCCCTGTTGATCGCCTGTCGTCAACACTGTCAGCTTTGTCCACATCAAAAATGGCACACATAGAGATAAATCTACAAGTTGGAATGGAGCTTAATTAATTGGTAGACAATCAAGTATCCCTTTGAGAGCAGTCTGTCTATTCTATCTGTTGTAGTGGGAGAATGAAGAATTTGTGTTACTTTATTTTGGTGACAAAGGAGGTGTCTGAGTAATAATTAGATATTATTAGCCACCCACACACTACTGCTGTACCCGGAGACATTGATCATTATTAGGGTTGATTCTTGTATTATTTTGAAGTTTTTGAAATTGAAGTTGGTTCAAAAATCCAAACTTTAAAATAAAACATGTTTGAATTGTGTTAAATGTCTTCACATGTAAACGATTCAAATATGATTCTTGTACTATTTTGAAGTTATTGAAATTAATCTTGGATCAAAAACTCAAACTTAAAGAATAAAACATATTTTTGACTTGTTTAAATGTCAAATTTGGTTTTTAAACAACTTTTTAACATTTAAACAACTCAACATGATTCTTAGGCTATTTTGAAGTTCATGAAACCAAACTTGGTTCAAAAACACAAACTTCAGGAATCAAACATGTGGCGTTTAAATAATTCAAAAATGACTCTTAGACTATTTTGAAGTCCTGGAAACCAATCTTGGTTCAAATTGAAACTTCAAGAATCAAACATGTTTGAGTTGAATAAATGTCAAGCATGACATTTAAACAACTCAAATATGATTGTTAGGTTATTTTGAAGTTTTTGAAATCAAAATTAGTTTAAAATTCAAATTTCAAGAATAAAACATGATTGAGTTGTTTAAATGTGAATTGACATTTAAACAACTCAAACACAATTTTGTGCTATTTTGAAATTCTTGAAATTAAACAAGGTTTAAAACTCTAAGCTTTGTATTACCTAACTAGTTGGAATGGAGGCTAACCAACTTGCGGTCCACCTCAGGCTTGGCCGCGCCTTTGTTCTTCCGCTTTCCCGTCTTCGTCGCCTTATACACATCGGACGGGTCATAATCATTCCCCAACGTGATCCTCTACATTTGTAAAAAAATTAAGAGTTGTCACCAATAGACTAGATAAGTAAGAGATACAACTAGGTTAGATAATTGAACTTTACCTTGTTCCCCGCATGGGCGTGCGCACCCTTCGACCTAAGATGGTGGATCGTTGGTCCTCGTCCGCTGATCTCGCCCCGCCGGTTCTGCCGGTTGCGTTCCTGCACCTCTTTGAACTGAGACGTGTCTTCGTGTGCTATATACCTTCAGACCAAAAGGCTTCTCTGACAAATTTGGACTTCACGATGCTGTTTCCACGAACTGCATAAAGCAAGTCCAATAAAATACCTAACCGCTTCGCCTTAAAGCATTAGGCGACATCTCATGCTCTGGTCACCAAATGAACTGTGCGTGATATTAAATTATTAACTACTAGATAATTGGATTAAACCTCTCGAGTTTTGAGTCTCCAAGGGGGAAGTGGAGAACCACTATCATCCTCTTTTATAAAATAAAAAATAAAAAAAGAATAAAAAACAAAAAAACTACTAGATAATTAAAAGTGAGATTCAATGCTGGATTTATAACAAACCTTAAATTTATCTAACAAAGACACGAAACTGGGGGAAAATTAGAGGACTGAATCATAGACACCCATTTTTTTATAATTTTCAAGGGTAGCATTCAGAGGTATTTTCAAGGCCAAACTTGCATCAGAGAGTGTTTCTCATTATCTCCTTTATTTTTCTGCTTGGTGATGAAATTTCTCTCATGCATGCTCATAGTCCTGTTTCCTAATCCGACATTTAAGGCTCATCCGAGATGTGCTATGCTGAAGACTAACCTCCTCATTTTTGCGGATGATCTTTTCTTTCTTTTCAATTGTGACCCTTAGTGTCTTGAAGAAAGTCCTTGATGCTTTGGGAATGTCTCAGGCCTTCGGGTTAATTGTTCGAAATCCAAAACATTTTTTAATGGGATTTCTCCTTCGCTTTTAGGGAATTTATCTGATCTATTAACTTCCCCATAGGGTAACTTCCAGTTAAATATTTAGAAATATTTTTTAATTCTAAGTCTCTTAGAGCCTCAAAATGTACCATCATTGTGGACTCCATTAAATCTAAAATCAAGTCATGGGAGAATAGACATCTAGCATCTATTAGAAGAGTTGTTCTTCTCCGATCAGTACTTAATTCTTTCAAAGTCTATTGGTATAGAATTATAAGTTGCCTCAGAAAACTATTAAGGTAATTGATCGTATCTGTAGGAAATTTTTATAGCAAGCCTACTTCTTGTAGAGGTCTTGACATTAAGATATCTTCTCATATTAATTCTTCTTGACATTAAGATGACTTCTCATATTAATTCTTCTGTGTTTCTCTTGCAAAATTAAGATTTACATCTCAAGTCAAACTCCATGTAAATTAAATGACCGCACTCTTACATCATCAAAACAAGCACCTAGTGAAAATTTCCCCATATGAACGGTGAAGCAGATACTAAAATCCAAAGACATAGCATTAGAATGTTTCTTAGTGACTCATGATTCTATCTCTTGAAAGATTTCGGGTACTCCCTTCACATCTAAATTTGTTTATCAGCATCTGACCCAACCATTCCAAACCTCATATGTTCCATTTGGTATGGAATATCTCTCATATCCGAGACATTGTTTCCCCATGTGGTTAGCTTTCTGGGATAGGCTCCAATTGAAACTAGACTCTTACGGCTTGAGCTCTTATCTACTGACATATATCTTCTATGTGACATGCATCCAGAATCCTAGAATCCCTTATTCTTGCAATGTCAGCATACTCAAATTTTAATAGTCTAAGCTCTCAGATCATGCTTCTGTCAACCCTGTAACCCATTCTCATCATGGCTAAGCTAATTTCATGATTGTGCTCTAAGAATTTTCCATCTCGGGTGTTCAAGAAAGCATTTATCCTATCTATATCTGCTTGTATTTATCATATTTGGTGTGTCAAGAATAATATTATATTCAAGGATATCCCGTTCTCTCAAGCACAAATCTTGAAGTATATTCAATACGAGTGCAACTTCAAGCTCATTTTTCTTTAGTCATTAAGAACCTCTCAATTTAACATTTCTTGGGCTTGTCAAAAAGGTTTACATCATCTTTTTAGATAGCTAGTTCTAGCCATCATGGCTATATATGGTTGTAGATTATTTGAGCTTAACCTTCTTATCCCGTATATTTCTTTTTCTCAATAAAAGCACAATTTAAAAAAATAAAATAAAAATTCAAAGTAAAACTCAAATAATGTTTTAATGATTGACCAGTATGGCAGTATCACCTATATGATAACATAGAGCTTATTATGATTAAAGAATTGTACAACTTAGACCACATGCTTATTAGATCTAAGATAAGCAACTGGTTACGAAGGATGTTGACACTTTCATTGTCTGTTACTCATTTCCTTATTATCTTTGGTGAGGATATTTAAGTTGTGTTTGGTGTAGGGAAAATGAGGGTTAAAAAATTTTTGGAAAAAAATGAGAAAGAAATGTTTTTTTGCTTAAGAAAAGATTGGGGATAGAAACTTTGATAGAAAATTAGATGGAAAACAGAAATAAAAATTGTTTAAATTAAAGAAAGTCTAATATTTTCTCCAAAATTTTCCACTCCTAATCAACACAACGGATAAATGAGATGAATTGCATAAGATATTTAACCCTTTACAGGAGAGTAGCTCTGTTTAAGAAGGGAACAACAACACAAGAAGTTTTGTTGACATCAGTTCAGAATGTAGGAACAAATTTATTTCAGTACCTGCTACTAGCTAAAACATGAGGGCATCAAAAGAAGCCAACATGCTGAATCTTACAACACACTGTAATCCGAGTAGAAAGATTTCATAATGTACAGCCAAAAATATAAATCCTGTAGTAAGAATTCTTGCAAATCTAAGAGCTGTCCATCGGATTGTTGTTGTCTGTATTTCCACCTGGGTTATTAGTCATGGGTGTCTGCCCGGATCCAAATGTGAACTGATTAGCTGGTATATCTAACTCAGGGCGAGAGAATATTGAGGCAGTTCCAGGGCTGTTGAAAGGAGGAGCCGCAGCTTGGTCGTTAGGCTTTGGGAAGCCGAAGTTAAAAAGTGGAGGTGCTGGATTGGGGAAGACATGGGGAGGAGATGCAGCAATGTTGCTTGCGGCTACCGGTCCAAAGATCTTTTGCTCAAACTCTTGCAACTGTTGCAGCAAACCTTCAATTAACAGTTATGAAATGTCAAGTTAAATGTTTGTGATTGAGTGATGATTTCTATGTGTTTAAGTTCACGGGTGAATACAGAAATTTTTTGTGAGTTGGATCACATAAACTGAATGGAAGTCACAATTATACCGTACTTAAGGACACTAACCTTGGCTTATTTCAACAGCAGGTCGTCTTTCTTTCACCCATTGGTAACTCTGCTGAAGTCTCCAGCCTTTTGACTTCATTAAGTAAGCAACTACATACGCCGGTGACCTACAAAGCATCATTTAGGGTAACAATTTAGGCAAAGAGATGTACATGATTCTGAGAGGCGTGGGGCCAACATCAACAAAACCGTGTACGAGAAAATCACAAGGTGCATTTTCAAAGAGAAAATCACAAGGTGTACAAAGAGATGTCTGTGGGATCATCGTACCCATCACGACAATCACAACGTGTATTCAAGAAGTTCGTAATGAGAAAAGAAACTGCTGACCGAAGAATTAAGCACAGAAGAGGAGAAAGAGAAGACATGCAAAAAACATATGAGTTTGCGGCACTGAACTTAAGTTTTGAGTTTGATTCACTGCCGTAGTGTTGTCGGATCACAAACATAAAAATATCAATAAAGATATTTTTTTCTTCAAAAAAAAAAAAACCGTGTAAGAACTCAAGGAGAATATTTAAGAGACCTTAATGTATTAAGAAGTTAATGCCCAAACGTCCATAGACCAAGTAAATAGCGTGGAGAGGTATTGTTATGTGCGTGACAGGTATGCATACTGATCTCACCTGCTTCTCCCTAACATGCAATGGACAAGAATGCGGGCTTTCTCCCTTTCACATTGCTCTGCAGAAAGTAAAGGCATTTTTCATGTTCATAGAGACAACAGAATAATATAATAGAAGAAAAGAAAGTTGTCATGAAGGGACTTTCACGCCTAAGCAGTCGGGGAAATCTGTAATACCAGTGCCCTTTTATAGGCGTGATAAATAGCTAAAACAAATTCAAAAGTCATATTTTCCTTTGACTGAATATAAATCAACACGTCTTAAGAGAACAACAGCATCAAGTGATCATTTTATTTTATTTTTATTTTTAAAATATCAAGTGGAGTGTCACAATTAGACTAGCATCCTGTCGTATATGTGATCTACGTGAACTAAGTTTCGTACATTATAAGCAGGATCACGAACCTATAAACTGTATTGCATCGTCGAATTGGAGAGTGCTATCCTCTTGAAGACAATGATAAAGGAAAGAGTTCTTGTAAAGATTTTGGCATGCGGGTACAGTCTGCGAAATGTATCAAATCGCAACACACATTACTTTGACAAGTCATAGCACTACTCACAAAAAATAATTCCAATTATGTAACTAATAACTTAGACAAAATTACAATCAAATGAAAAAAAAAATCAGAATAGAAAAGGAAAAGAAAAAAATGGGAAAATGTTTAATCTCAAAAGTTGGCTTAAAAATCAGAGAGATTACCAGATAACTTCAATAATTAAATGTTCATGGTTATGCACCAGCAATAATGTAAAAAGGGAAAACAGAGGTAGAGCAAGGTACACACTAACTACAAGCATAGTTACCAAAAAGCACGGCATCAAGCAGACTCTCTGGCCACTTCACGGCTAGCATGTAAATACATATGTCAAACCTATACTGCACAGGGCTTTGCTAAAAAGCATATATCAGCAAGATAATCCGAAATCAGGTAATAATGAACAAGAAAATTATATCTCCAAAGAAGGATTAATTAATACAAGAACAATATGTTTGACCTTTTACTTAAATATCTTCAAGAGTACCACACTGAAACCGAATCTTTTTAAACTTAAAGGTGGGGTCCAAAATGATAGCTAAAATTATGTTTTAGCAAAACAAAACTCAGTTGTTAACAAGTTGTAACTTAATTTGAAGACTACGTAACAAAGGTTTTTAGAATGCTAGTGCCGCGCCTCCCAGAAGAAAACTATAAAATTGATATATTGATTAAGATAAAAAAAAATTGTATCCATAATACGCATAAACACTCAGCCGGAAAACATCAATTAGATACACTTTCTACAAATAAAATTCAACACTTGTCTTATATAACGTATAAGCATGCTCAGCCAGCATGATCTAACCCTAACAGGTGTCCCATAAAAGTTACAACTGACCTTAAATCATATAAATAGTTTTGGTTTTATCAATTGAGCTTCTTGATCGGCACTCCACAAAACCAAACTCTACTATCTCGGTGAGTGCATTAGTAATACAAAACAAAGTCCATCCCTGGAAAGATCGTGTTTGGTTTAGAAAAAATTTGAGGGAAAATGGAAAGGATTTTCTTGTATGGTTTAGCGAAAGTTAGAGGAGGGAAAATAAGATGAAAAATGAGAAAGAGAGTTTGAACCCTTTCCCATGGATTTTCCACCCCTAACCAAACAAAAGAAAAATGAAATGGATTCCATGAAAAATTCACTTTCTCTCTCATTTTCCTTTCCTCCTTAGTTTCCCTAAACCAAACACACTATAAAAGAAATCCTCATTATAGTAACAAGTACTCACAAATCTTAATGATTTCCATAGCAAAGTCTGACAAAGATTAAAAAAAAAAAAGAGCAACATCCTTAGGCTGTGTTTTGGTTTAGGGAAAATTTAAGGGAAAGGAAAATTTAAGGGAAAATGAGAAGAAATCTTTTGTTTGGTTTAGGAAAAGTTAGGGGCGGGAGAATTAAATTTTAACAAGAGAATGAATGTTTGAGCACTTTTCCATGAATTTTCCACCCCTAACCAAACAAAGAAAAATGGGATGGATTCCATGTTTCCATTTCCTTCCCTCCTTATTTTCCCTAAACCAAACACACTATTAGGGTAAGGGAAATTACAGGTGTCCCTAGAGTTCTATATATATATACAAAGAACTGACATACTACATAGATTGACTAAGAAGTGCATATCCTCAAAGTGAAGACACAGAAATGCTTAACTAAGTCAATACAACAAGCCATGCCATGATATAGCAATTTCTATCTAAATATTTGCCCTGTATTTTCAATAACCATTTACAGGTGTATCACACAGTTTACCATCTAAACACTGGGAACAGCAAGTCATCAAATCACATCCCACTGAGAGAACCATCACCAGAAAGAAGGAACAGCAAACAATCAAACAGTAATGACGATAATAAGAAGAAAGCTCACATTGAGAATGCGAGAAATCCCTTGAGTCTTGAGAAGCTCAGAACGCGAAGCATTGTCATAGCTTCCCAGATACAGAAACTCGGGCAGTATCTCGGACGGAAAGGCACTGAGATGAACCGATGGTTTCTCGGCCTGCACAGCGCGGTGGCCGCAAATCCCACAGACCTCCCCCTCCTCGTACTTGTGGTAGTGTCCACAAACCCCACACGGATTCTCTCTCTCCCTCTTCCTCATTCTCTACTCTATTTTGAATCAGACCCAGACGAAAATCACGCTTCTAAATCGAAATCCCGCGATGACCCAGATCAGATAATGGCAGCTGATTAGCACCCAGGACAGATTTAGTGAGGAGAGAATTGGAAAAATGAGAGCTTTATTGGGTTTAGATTTCTATTTTGAAGAGGAGCCGAAAGGGATTTTTTATTTTTTTTGTGATTGTAAATTAGAGAACATGAGTGAAGAGAAAGATGTCATCAATAAGACAATAAGAGAAAAACAATAAAAAAAACAGATTGAATGAGGATGACTAAGATTATTTTGAATTTAGGAAAGAAGAAATATTTTTGTTGTTCTCTTTGTCACTGATTATTTTCTGAATATTTGAAAAACATTATTAAAATATGCTAGTTTCAACTTTTGTGTGCAAATAATATGACTATTTACTCCTATTCACAGTATAAAAGTTGTTCTGAAATAAGGTGATCAATAAAGTTCTATCTATTAGAATACATTTTTATATGAAGAAGTTAATGAATCACGAGTAGGAGCGGGTATAGAATAAATATTAAGAGGAATCAGCGGCATTAGAAATTTTGTTTTGAAGAGTAAAAAATTAAAATATATTATTAAGATGATTTTGATTGAATTGAGGTTCAAAAATAAGAATTATAATATTTTAAAACTGAATTGAGGGTACAAACTAAAAAATATAATATTTTAAGTTGAATGGAGTACAAAATAAGAATAATACTTTTAAGCTGAATTATGGGTATAAAATTAAAATATATTATGCTTAATAGTAGTTTGGTCCGAATTTTGGTGAAAGTTGTCCACAATGGCCACCCGCTACCGCTAGTACCATCACTACGGTCAATAATTTAAAAACTAGATTTTTTAAGTATATTTGAATTCGTGAGAGGTCAATTTGATATTTAAAAGATTCATTATAATGGCTTTTCAATTTAATAATTTAATATAATATATTAAATAAAAATAAAAATATCGAGCGGGTTATCTGACCCCACCAATCAACCCATGGATCCACCAGTGATCATGAGAAGACAACTTTTATTGAAGGTTGAAGTATTATTCTAATATTCTATTAGCGCGGTCCTTGACTTTGAATTATTTTTGGAAAAATATCACGCCTAGATGCTGTCTCAACATTAATATTCAGAAAGGATTCGACTCAATCAGTTAGATTTTCTTCTTCAACTGATGATGTATTATGATTTTTATCCTAGCTTTAATAAGTCCATGACAAGTTGTATTATAAGAACAAGCTTCTCTATTGTCTTCAATGATAGCATTCAGAGATGGAATTTTGGTGTTAATGGATTTTCTAACTAGAATGCTCAGAGTCCTTTACTCCATTTCAACCTCTAAGGCTCACCCGATGTGTGTTAGACTGAATTCAAATAATATAATTCATCCTGATGACCTCTTCATCCTTTGCTATGGTGATTATCAACCTCTCAGTTTAGTGAAGCAAGTCTTGAATGCGTCTGGGTGTGATTATCCCGATGGGTTAATTGCTCTATGTCTATGACTTTCTTTGACATACTTTCTCCGGCACTTGCAGGACATCTATCTGACTTAATTGGCTTTTCTAGAGGACAATTGCTAGTTAAGTATTTAGGAGTTCTATTAGACTCCAAGTCCATCTGAGTTTCAAACTGCACTATCATCTTGAATTCTGTTAACTTTAAAATCAATCTTCTGAGAATAAGCATATTTTTTGTGTTCCTTTTCAGACTCGTTCTTAATTATATTCAAGTTTATGGGTTGCTGAAGGCTACTCTTAAAGCTATTGATCGTATTTGCAGAAAATTTGTGGATGACTTTCCATTACTTAGAACTCTTAATTAAAAACAAGGAAAATCTTGATACTCTTACACTTTCAAGACTATTTTAATAAGCTCGATTAACAACTCAGTGTATTACAGGATCAAATTTAATTTTAACAATATATTCAGAGATCTAGCTACTCTAGGCTTCCAGAAGTACAAAAATTCCAATCAAGAGTCGAGAGGGGCCCTTGACCCTAGTCGATTTTTACTTGAGTTTAAATTTATCTTATATTTATAATATAACACTAATAAATTACAAATCTAATTTCTTAAATTATAATTTTCATATCAGCAGCCCTAAATTTAATGCAATTTAAATCCAATCAGAAGTCTGAATCGAGTCAAGATCACCGACAGGAATCTATTTATCTGAAATATCTCGATTATATTGTGTGATGAAGCCATCTGTTAGGATGGAGATGCCTCTCCTCTCAACCCGGCACGCTCAGCGGAACATCGACATGAGACACCCACACGAATAACACATCAACACACAATAATATGAATAAAAGACGAGAAAAACACACGATATTTTTTAACGTGGTTCAGCTCTCCAACAAAATCTACGTCCACGATCTCCACTATTTATAGATATGTATTATAAGAATGGACTCACCTCTCAACACTCTTGAATACAGACCTTTTAACTCTTTCATAGGTTTTCTCTAACAAAAAACCTACAAAAACTCTACACCACTCAAGAAGAATCCCTCATGAATTCTCATGGAGGGCTCTCACTGAGTCTCTCAAATTATTTCTACCACTAGGACATTTTATTTATTGGGTACTAATACTAAATCAAATAGAATTACTAATCCGACCAAACAGTAATGTAGTAACTTACAAATAATAAGATTCATAATATTAATCAACTTAAAAATAAGTTAATTATCTTTTCCATCTTCATATTTAAAAATCTCATCAATTTCTAACACCATTCCACTGAGCGTATTCTGGCCGGTAAGGACGGCTGCAGGAATTTTTCAACGAAATAATTTGGTATCTGAACGTGATCAGTGGGATAACTTTATACAGTGGCATGTTTGGTTCTCTTAATGGACATTTGTGATTGGGAATAAATTTAAAGAGAGAGAGAGAGTGTGTGAGAGGACCAGGTCAACCATGATTCAGTGGAAAAACGACATAATTCGGACATTAATCAAAACATCTGAAACATGAGTCTACATGCACGTCAAGGGAAGAAAGGAGAGAAGAGTTAGGTGGACCGTGTCTATCACGTGGATCCAACTTTCTATTCACTCGTGGGATCCGGGCGGTCCGGGGGGACCACCACGGCTCCTCTCTTCTCGAGAATCCATACATCCCTTATCAGTGTATGGACAGCTATCTCTCGAGCACAGGTTTAGGTTTGGCCTCAATGGGAAAAGAAAATGGAGCACCTAACAACGCATCTTCACAGACCAAGAACTACGAGATCACCCCTTTCATTCTGGGGTGACGGAGGGATCGTACCATTCGAGCCTTTTTTTCATGCTTTTCCCGGAGGTCTGGAGAAAGCTGCAATCAATAGGACTGTCCTAATCCTCCCCTACCGAAAGGAAGAACGTGAAATTCTTTTTCCTTTCCGCAGGGACCAGGAGATTGGATCTAGCCGTAAGAAGAATGCTTGGTATAAATAACTCACTTCTTGGCAGTCAATGAGAGAGTGTCAGGTGCCGCGTTGAAAAATCAACATTACACGTGGCAGTTTGTTATTGGTTGGACACTTTTTTATACTTTTCAACGCGTCACATGAAATCCTCTCATTGACCGTGTCCGGTGCACACGGTCCACCTAAGTCTGTCTCCATAAGAAAGACTCGTACAAACCTCAAAATCTCGTGGAAATGAGGACATTTCACTTCAACAAGTCTTTGAGTTCAAATGCACATCCAACCCGATTCAGCCGGCCGCAAGAAAATTATTCTCATGAACGATTAATGATTTCACACCCTAAAATTGGCCAGGGCTTCAATTTTTGAGTGTATAAATAGCCATCGAAATGCAGCAGCAGCACTTCACACTCTACTCATCTTATCTCTCTAGTCATCTTATTCTAGTTTTTCCGACCGTTGAAATGGTGATGGCTAGAGGCATTGTTTTGACGCTCCTGATGCTCTCATTGGCAATCTTACTATCAGGAGTGAGCGTGTCGGCTCACGCAACAAACTCGGCGGAGGCTCATGCTGGCAGAGCTCCGTTCGGGTTTATTGAGAAGTTGGGAGGGCGTCACAAGGGCGAAAAGAACGTGACCGATTTACGTAAGTTGAAAGCTTATTTGAACCGCTTCGGGTACCCTTGCTCGGACGATCATTCACATGATGATGAGTTCGATACTTCATTGGAGGCTGCAATCAAAGCTTACCAAATGAACTACCGGTTGACCCCGACAGGGGTGCTGGACAAGGAGACGGTTGAGAAAATGATGGCGCCGAGGTGCGGGTACCCCGACACGGTGAACCGCACGGTGCAGTTGGCCACGGGCATGATGATGAAGAAGCAGTCTGGCTCTCTACGCACTGTCTCGCATTACAACTTTTTCCCCAACCAGCCGAGATGGCCCCTGTCCAAAACCAACTTAAGATACACATTTTTTAGCAATCTTCCTGACTACGCTAGGCAGCCGATAGCCAATGCCTTCGGACAGTGGGAAGCGGCCACCCGGTTCACATTCGAGTATGTGACGGCAGTGAACAAGGCTGACTTAACCATTGGATTCTACAGCGGGGAACACGGAGACGGGGACGCTTTTGATGGTCCTGGTGGAATTTTAGCCCATGCTTTTGCACCAACTAATGGAAGGATGCATTTTGATGAGACGGAGAATTGGTCTACGGATCCGACGCCCGGTGCTATGCATTTGGAGACGGTGGCAGTGCATGAGATTGGCCATTTGCTCGGACTCGACCACAGCCAGGTTCAAGAAGCCATCATGTATGCGACTATCGCTCCTGGAGTTAGCAAGGTGTTGCAACCAGACGACAAAGAGGGTATTAGGGTCCTCTATTCTTAAAATGCTGTTTGAGGATCAATGCTATTCTACCAGATATGTATTGTTGTTGCTACCTGGTACGGCTAGTACCAATAGTAATAAATAAGACAGCATCTTTTATATGTACCTGAGTTATTCGAAACATTCGATGGAGGCTCTTTACCACCGCTCTCATCGGATTAATAAAATGATTTATTCTGCTCAATCTTAAGCTATGATATAATGGTATGAGTAGAGGAAGCATACTCTCTTAATTAGGCTAAAAGGACATGAAAATGTCAAAAGGATCTAAAGTGAAACATGCATTCACATAAAAAATACAGTTGGAGTTGACAACATTGCTTGACTAGTTGTTATAGGCGGGGTCTCTCCTATACTATATCATGGACTGAAGTCCCATTTTCAGACATCAAGTGTCATTATCGCTGCTATAAATTGCATAATAATTGTTGGGAAGATATTTATGTGCTCAGTTGCAAATGAATTTACAGCCTCTAACATTCTCACCATGCCACACTTGAGGTTCTTAGGGTTTAGTGATTTTGGGTGTAGCTTCAGAGGTTTCTATTATACATTTGTTTTGACTTTTTATGTTTTAACTTGATAACTACTTTAAACAACAAATTTATTAAAAATTCAAATTATTTTAAAATATATGTATGTTAATTAAATTAACTAATATAAGATGAACCTAAATCCTAGTAAATCTAACTAACCCGCTGCCAAATGACCCCGAAATACCCCCAAGCTCCCTCCAATGCTCAC
>NQLW01000011.1:6900467-6933644 GCA_002312845.1 Kalanchoe fedtschenkoi
TCGTGCCGCACGTGAGGTGACTGTAAAGGTGGATGTTGCCGAGCTGTGTGCGATTTTGGATTCGATGTTTCGCAGGGTTTGATTCGTTAGGCGCGTGACAAATGTAAACATGGCGTTGGAAGTGTAACGGCTGGATTAGCGGCAGATGGTTACGGTAACTATGTGCTACCAGAGCAATGAAACTATGAAGGGGCGTGGGACATATTCCATCTGAAACATTTGTCACTTAATCAAATTTATTTATTTATTTTTATTTATTACTAAACAATTTCAATACATATGTAATATCGTCGACAATTTTATGTCAAATATGAATTGCTTCTTTGTTATAGTTCATTAAAAAAATTGCATTTTACATCAGTAATTATTCAAACAAACCTAAATTTTACATGAATTTTTAAAAAAAAGAGACATTAAATATCTATCTGTTAAACTTATGTACCCATATTGACCTTGAACAACTACTATTTAAGGAAGGAGAGAGTAGCCAACATCTATTTTTCAACTTTTATTTGTCACTTAACAATTATAATGCACATTAACGTAAAGAAATCATTCTACACTAGTAATAATACACCTTACATTTTACACAAACTTTAAAAAATATATTAAATACATATCTATTAGATTTGATGATTTTTTTTCCAAACACTACTGAAGTGCTTAACAACGCTATGAAGAGATTATCCATTGAAGGTTTGTAGAGATGTTTGTGTGAGGCCACGAACCTATTCGTTTTGATGTAGAGTCCGGTTTGTGACACATAGGGACAACACCGCTTTGTCTGCATGAAACGGTTTGTGAATTGACTATATACTGCGTGTTTAAGCTAAAAACGTCGTACATAGTTTCTGGATATAATAGACAACACTTAAAAAAAGCGAAGAGACTATATATCATCTATTGTATGAAGAGACTATATACCGTACTTTTAATTTAAAACCATCATATATTGTAGTGTGGGCGGATTTTATACGGCATTTTTAATTTAAAAATATCATATATAGTCTAAAGTTTTTTATTTAAATAATCTTATTTTATATGACTCTTTAAGATTAAAAATAAGGTTTTTAATTATAATTAATTATTTAAATCAATTTTTAATTTTACAGAGGTTTGCATAAGGTTAGTTTTGAAAGGTTTATAAAAAGTAAGTTTATGAAAATGCTGAGATAATTTGACAAGATATCACATGACATGACACAAACCTACTTTTAGGTTAGTTTAAATGGGTTGCCCCAAGAGTTATTCCTGGGTGGAGTGTGGACAAAACCAATTGGAAGCCGCCACGTGTCATGTTGAAATATCAAAGTGACACATGGCGATTCAGGATGGATTTTGAAATTTTTTTTATTTTTCAAAGGGTCCGTATGAATAATTAAAATATCACGTGGTACTTCATCATTGGTGTGTCCAAATTCCAGGTGGTGATGTGTTGTGTTCATCCAAAAATCTCTCTGAGCTAACTGATCTTGCTAATCTCTGTTTCTGACAAACCAAACTTTGTAGTTTGTGTCCATACGCGTGGGTAGTGCATCAAAATTCATAGGAGTAAACACTTTCACGTTTTGCTATTGATGTTATTAGTATTTGCAGTTACGGGAAGTGGTATTGGAAGGGAAAACGGGGGCGTGAACCATAAGTGGCAAATGTGGTTGGTCGCAGCCTCAGGGCTCATGAAACACCCGTGCCCACATTTAATCCCAACACTTAACTTGATCCCATCCATTTTCCCGAAGACAGAAACATTGGACAAGCCCCCATTTCTCCAATACTATGAGCTTTGTTTGTCCCACAATACCATGTTCGGATTCCGAACTGTCTGTCACAGAGGGAGGATATGCAAGTCGATTTAGTAGTTTTAAGAAGCTTTGGGTCACGGCTGTCTTGAGAAAAATATATCCGTGATGAGTTACACACTTGCACTGCATGCACCATTTGTAGTTTTGGCAAGATGGATAGTACAAGTCATTTGGCTCACGTCATGTAATGCACCTGAAGAGTAGTGTTGGACTGTACTTAACAGAAAATGTTGTTTAAGCCAAATTGGCTTTTGTAGGGGACTTACTAAAAACAAGTAAAACCTTAAGGTTGCGTTTGGTAGCAAGTACAGGATAAGAGGGTATTATTAGTATTGGGATATATAATACCACCTATTAGGAATGTATTATTAATCCTGACTCACAAAGGTAAAATTTGTACTTGAGATTATTAATACTCATCTTTATTTCGTACCAAACACGTTACATCCGTATTAATAATCCTATCCCACTTTCAATACCCGCTACCAAACGTGACCTAAATATAATAGGTTAGACTGCACTTATGACCTGCAAACGCCGTCAAATGTATATAAAAGTAATATTACACACAAAGACGACGCTTACAGGTTAGAAGAGCCATTGAGAGTTAAACATTAGACTACACTTATTGGTTATAATCACCGTCTAAAGTGTTTCATATAGACGATGCTTGTAACAAAAAACGTCATGTTTTATTTTAATTAACTTTAGATGTTGACATATAAGCGCCGTCCTAAGTGTTACTTAATTTCGACAACGTTTGTAATCTGTAAGTTTCGTTTTAAGTATGATTTATAGACGACGCTTAAGACCCTCGACTTACTAAGAAACCTACATAGACGACA
Organism: Kalanchoe fedtschenkoi; assembly: GCA_002312845.1. NCBI lineage: Eukaryota > Viridiplantae > Streptophyta > Magnoliopsida > Saxifragales > Crassulaceae > Kalanchoe > Kalanchoe fedtschenkoi. The sequence continues at coordinate 6,903,115 of NQLW01000011.1, forward strand.
TTAATTATTAAAGCGCCACATCTCTTGGGTAAAAATAAGTGTTATCAAAAGTTTCTTTTGTCATAGTATTTCAAGAAAGTGAAAAGAAAATGTTTGGATTAGCAAAAGTTTGTGGGAAAGAAAATAGATGAAAAATTTGAAGAAAAGTTAGTAAATTAAAGAGAGTTTTCTAACTTTTCTTTTAATTTTTCATTCCAAACTAAATAAAGGAGAAACAATAAACTTAATGAGAATTTCATTTTATTTCTTATTTTCATTACTCTCAAATCTTTTTTGAACCAAACACAGCAGCTGATATATTTTCGTTCAATTCCTTTCCCCAAAGTTATTTAACTTTTCCTCCAAAATATTTTTTTCTTGAATATATTTGCCCTAAAGGCTGTGTTTGGTAAATAAAAAGTCCAAGGAAAAGATATATGGAAGGCAAAATGAATTCTTTATAGATTTTATCTCAATTTCTCTTATTTGGTTAAGATAAAAAAATATGCGAAAAATATTAAACCATTTCTTTAATTTTGTTTGGTTTGATGTAGAGAACGCTAAAAAAAAGGAAAATGTGATGGAAAATTAGAGTGAAAGTTTAGTTGAATTATAAAGTATTTTGATATCTTCCACATCTATCCATATAAGGGGAAAAATAAATAGAATTCATGTGATCATTCCATTTTCCTTTTCTTAACTTTTCCTAAACCAAACAAAGCCTTAACTGAATCAAATAATCTTTTTCATTTTTCTTCTAATTTTTGAATCCTAGACTTTCTAAATATATAAAATTTCGATTAATTTTTTCTCTCATTTTAGAGTTTTGCTCAAAATTTCCCCATTACAATCACAACCCAAAACTTATCGACTTTTTCCTGCACATTTTTTTTCCAAATTCACGAGTTTAATAATTTGCGGTATTATCACACAACATAAATAAGGTAACTTTGGTATTATTGATACATCAAAGAAGAAGAATGCATTTCAAATGATGCTACCTTTTGTTACGAATGATGAAAAGAAACAAAGTCATCACACAACACAATCAAACATGCAGCTATTCCGTCCCCGCTCTGACACGGTCTTATTCGATCAGCCGCTCACACTTCCTCCGGTTGGACCATAGGAAGTGATTTATTTCTTAAGAAGGAATCCCTTCAACCAATAAGCTGAGTACTTCAGATATCTCTTCAATCCGTCTTCAAAATCAATGTATGTTATACCAAATCGAACCGTGTAGCCAGCATCCCACTCAAAGTCGTCCAGAAAGGACCACAAGTAGTATCCCTTCACATTCACACCCTCCCTGCAAAGCATTGGTCAAGTATATAAGATGTGTTAAGAACCCTAGCTAGTACTTAGTAGAGTTTGTATATTAGCAGTATCGGTTTCTTATCACTCACTTGATGGCTTTTGCTAGATACTTCAGATGGCCATCATGGTATCTAATTCTCAATGCATCTTTTCTAGCCTCTTCTATTGGAATAGAGTCGTTTCGTGCATCGGCAATACCTGCAGAGTTCATTAAGTAGACATGAGTTTAGTTAAAATGATTATATACAGAGTTTTCAAGTTGGTGCCCGATTGCGCGAGGAGCTATACCATTCTCAGTGATGTATATTGCTGGATTTTTGTAATTATCCTTGACATACAACAACAAGCTTTCTAAGCCTTTGGGATATATGAACAGCCAGCTCAACGCAGTCTGCAAATTAACAACAGTTAGGAACTCAATGAAAAATCTAGTTTATTGTCCAGACAACAGATAGTCAATGAGATGATTACCGGTGTACCGATAGAGACCCCATTTCTGGAAGCTGCAGATAAGAGTCAAAAGGGGTTAGATTTGCAGGTCCTGACGAATGAAACAAATCGGATCGAGAAACTTTTGCGAGGAGTCTCACTAGAGAGAGTGGCGTGCCAATCTGACGTGTAACTGAGGTTGACTTTGTTGACAGTCTCAACGTTTTGCCCATATTGTGTGGTGTAGTAATTCAATCCCAGGAAATCCATTGACCCTTTAACCAAACTGGATTCGGATTGAGTGAATTTGGGCAACCTGTCGCCTACTATGGATCGCATTGTCGCTGGATAGTCACCGTAAGTGATAGGGTGTGCAAACCTGTCATACGTTATTCAAATACAGCATGAGATTGATAATTATAAGAGTCAGTTAAATGCCATTTACAAGTGTTGATAAATCGCATAAATCAAAGTTTCTCACCATCCAAAGAGGAAGTCCAGGATTCGTAAGGCAGCCTTCTTGTCGGCGTCTGTGTTATGCTTGGGAATCACCCAGTGAGTCACCAACGTAATCCCGATTTTTCCCTTTTGATATCCCTACAATTAATACAAGAATTACTACCAATATTCAGTAATAAAAGAGTTTTTCCTGTGGATACACGGCGATACGAACCTGATATTTTTGGCGGTAAACTTTTACTGCGTTTGCATGGGCGAGAAGGAAATGATGAGCTACAATGTAGGGCTCGGTTCCTGAGTTCCCAGCCTCGCAAGTTCCCATGTAGTTAGAGCATCGACCAGGGGCGAAGGTACCCAATGCGTAGCCATTCATGCTGACTGAAAGGGGTTCGTTAAAAGTAACCCAATGTTTCACACGATCCCCAAATGTCTTGAAGCAGAAATCGGCATAGTCCTTGAAGTCATTCCTGCGTAAATAATGCATCGTTTAGAATGATCAGGTCTGGTACATAAAGTAGAATAGCCAATGGGTCTGATTTTCGAACTTACACAAACTTGGGGCTTAAAAGTCCTCCGTATTCATCCTCAAGGGCTTGTGGAGTATCCCAATGGTACAGCGTCACAAACGGCGTTAGACCTGTACACCGCAATTTTAATTTTAAGTTATGAGAAGATGATTTATCAGATGATTATATTGGATATAGATCCTCATCCCTAATGCTTAACAAGAGGATATACAGACCCTGGGAAAGAAGCTCATTTATCAAATTGTTGTAGAACTTGACACCCTCGGGGTTCACACCCTTGCTAATTTTCCCACCTGCTAAACATCATGTATGATTAGTAAAATATATATGCAAATCATTTTTAGGGTAAAGAGATTTGCATCATCAAAGCAGATCTAGTTTTTCCTACTTGTGCCTGAAAAACATTAAAATATAGCTACTGTTAATATTATTCACGTCAATATGATGGAGATATATTAGGCATTATCTAAATATATAATTAAACATTAATATTGAAACGTTTGTAATGACTAATTTAATTTTTATATTAAATATTTTATTTTATAATAATAAGATGATCAATATTAATTTACCAAATTAAGATTACATAATATAAGCAGCAAAGTATTTTGGTGATTTCATCTGTTGACATGTAACTAAATTTTCTATTGTGTCATCTTTTTCCTTCATTTTTGATTTATTACCTTGCATTTTGACTTTAATTAACGAAAGAGTAACCCCTCCTCCTCATCCTCTATATGTTTGTTCCTTTCGTATTTGATCAATCCAGTTAAATGTGAGTTTTTTTTTGGTAATGAGATAACTGATTAGTCCCCAAGATGTCGGAAGGGTTATAAAGAAAGCCATTGATCTTACGGGGTACAACTCTGGACCAGGAAATGGAAAATCGGAATGTGTCTAACCCAATTTTCTTCATCAAATGAACATCTTCCTGTTACACGAATCAATTTGAGATTAGGTTCACCATACAAGATAATGACACAAAGATAGATGAGATTGCTATTTAGTTAATATGTACCTTGTAGCGATGGTAGAAATCTTCCGCCACATCCCCAGTGCTAGCATCTGCTATCTTCTCTATTATTGTTTCATCCATAAAGGTCAAAATCAGTTTTCCATGTCTTTACAAGAGTAAATTTATCCAGTTGAAATTCAGAAAATTGATTAATTAAGAACAAATGCTAAAGACACCCAGAATCTGCGTGTATTGATCTAAACTTAAATGAAAACAAAATTTACTCATGGGGCGTATTTATTTGATAATTAAATTGATATTTTTAAATAAGATCATAATTGTGTCACTCTAAACGTTAGAAAAAATTTTAATTTCTTTATTAAACACACAACAAAAAATTTTATTCTACAAGCATATAATCATCACTAAGCAATGACGTAAGTGTAGGGTCCTCCAAATTCCAATCACTTTCAAAACTACATCAAGCTAATGTGTCGTTGACATTAATTAGTGTTTAATTTAGAATCAAAACTGTCTAATTAGAAATTGTTTTGTTTTAAACAACTATGCATTTGAGAAATCTATCTGCCGTGAACATAAATGGCGGATCGGACCTGCAGTTTGATTTCATCTCGGGGTTGGCTGGTAAGTTATTGATTGTGAGAGATTTTAGTAACAATGTAATGCTATGATGTTTCCTTGAAGTAGATTAGTTTGGACTAGGTAATGAAATAAACCTGGATGGTTCTTAGTGAATGTGTCCCAAATGCTCAATCCTTTCCCATGGCTTCTTGCAGCTCCTTCAACCTATGTACAAAACAAAATTAAAATGTATTTCAGCATCAACGGGAAACTGTCAGTACAAGTGCAATTAGTAGACATTGGATTATACCTGATAAGCAGCTGATCCAGCTCCAAACAGGAAGCTTCTAGGAAACGCTGTCCTGTTGAATGGAACTGAGTATGGGACTGGTTTGGGAGCCGTAGCAGTAGAAGAGGCGATTAGGGCTATCATACACCAAATGAATACGGTAGCACTGGGGTTGAGGATCAGCCCCATGGCTCTAGCTGGCTAGTTTGAGAGTGTGATGGGTATGATGCTCTTTACCTCCAAAGAAGCTCTACATTTATAGGGATCAAATATTGATTTGTTATTCATCTCTTCTCATACATCTTTCAGCTCCATCTCACATATTTCATCGCACAAGGACATATGAAATAAACTAGGCATATGTGGACCGTGTGGTTATTTAAAAAATGCAATGATTAGAGAGGGTTTGCAATTTATTGTATTAGCAACAACTTCTTGTGCATCTTCTCATCTAGATCTTCTGGCAAGAGCACACGATGCTGTGTCAAACTCAAAGCCAAAATTATGCAACGTTTTCGACTCCCAGCTTGCCACTAAATAATTATTAGCAGGTTAAACTTTGGGTGATATGTGTCTGAGAGGAAGTAACTCACTTATTAATGTCAACTGACAGAAAAGGAAGCGAGTACCGAAAATATTCATATTCACATCAGTCTGATACACGATTTTAAGTACAGATTGTTAGGCCATCGCAGTCGCAAGTTGATGTTAAACTAACCTACGAACTTCATTAATTCCTAAATACAACAGCTGGCTGATTCAAATTATTTATAAATATCGAATTCTATCTGTCCAGATCTGGGAAATTGTATGATTCTCATCGAATATAGAAATGAATGCACAAATCTGAAAGAAAGATTATATATAAAAAAAATTAGCAAGCCGATATACCAGAAGGGGGGGTTTCTTAAGGTCTCCGGAGTCTGATTAATTTAGGTCTTTGTTTTTCATAATCGTGATTCGTGCATGTTGCAAGTTATTTGAGTCACAGTCAGAAGGATTTTTTGGAAATGGGAGGATATACTATACATAAATGATAGTGTATTAGGAGTGTTATAGATATAGGGATGGGGACAAACGCCAGCATACGCTGATTTTATGTACACTCATATATTAATGCAGGCAACTTGTCTTTGAGACCTAGGGTTAATTGTTCCATGTTCGATTCCTGGTTATTCTGGGGAAGCATAAATCCTAAAAATAAAACAAAATACATTTTCTCAATAAATTATTGCACTACTTTGATCCAAAAAATTATCTTGGTTCAGAGAGTTTTTTCTCAAGCTACCATCTTTGCATATTTTTCTTATTGATCTATCATATTTTCAAATAAACTGTCATTTTGAATAGAAAAAAAAAACTTTCATAAACTACGGATTATACTAAATGGGAATGGAAATTTAGGTTAATTATATGAACAGTAACTATGATTTTCTCTTGTAAATCCAATTCAAATTACGATGTTGTGTCTTGTGTAATGCATGTCCTTTATTTGAAATGCTACATTATATTATTTTGTATCAGTGTGAGAAAAACAAATGGAAACTGTGATATTTTTACACAAAATTATATTTGTGAACTAGGTTTTAACAGCATAATTATGCAGTCCATGCCAGGTGGTGGTCATATAGACAGCTAAAAATAAGGTAATTCTGTGTAAAAAAAATATTACAGTTCTGAACTGTACTTCAAAAATATGAATTTCAAAAACAAATAAAAAGAAGAAGAAATTAGAGAGAAAAAAAGTGTATAATACAAATGTCACTTTGAAAAAAATATGATAATTTCTGGTCAGTTTTCATAAAATAAATTAACTAAAAACACAGGAAAACTAATACACTTGGGTATATACCTTTTTCTACGAGCGTGATGCTCAAGTTGGTACGTACGTGAATTAATAATTACTCAAAAAAATTATTGATTTTCCGTGATGATAAATTTTCGTAAGGACATCGTCAGAAATTATAATTAAATTCAATTTCATTCCTGTTCCCGTCAAATTTCCACCACAACAACCTAATAAAATTTGATATATTTTTTATAATATAATGCTGGCAAAAATTCTCAGAAAATTTGACTGAAAGTACTGAAGTAAAAAAATATTATAATTGATAGTTTCGTAAAAGTTGGCCGAAATTTGGACTATTTTTTAAATGCCCCAGTTTTCTCATTTCCTCTTTAAAATATCATATCTCTAAATTTTATTTCCGTTTTACTCTAATTTTCTGTATTCGCAGTTGGTAATTTTCTGGTAAAAAATAGCCGTTAGCAACTGCAGCACTTGAGAATGGCACATTTTCTTATGAAAATCTTAAGGGTTATGGTTTGTTTTATTACGGAATTAATGAACTGAAAGGTTCTTACATAATTAAGGTTACCACGATTTTTACATATTTCAAATCGGCAGATCTATGGTCTCTCTTCATTTCTCCATTTCACCATGTTCTCTCTCAAACCTCAAATTCCTACTGTGTATCCATCTCCTATCGCCTACTCCTATTGATTATCCCTGCTAGGATTTATTCTCCATTGTTCTAACCATCCCAATTCTGGTACGTACATGTTTTATTTCATCTTTTGCTTAGATCTATGTTTACAATCTAGGGTTTTTATGTACTTTGTGTTTGACATAATTTGATTGTGCTTGAATGAAATGGTAAAGATTGATACTAAATTCAATCCAATTTAATGATTAAGGCATGATCTCTTGTAGTCTAGGACTTAATAATATGAAATGAGTTTACGCATGTGTAGAATTCAAAGGGAATATAAGGTTAGTGTATACTAGAGAATAGTTGTAATACTTTGTCAATCAATATATGAAATTATTTATACTCTCTTCTAATTTGGTATCAGACTTGTTTATTTTTTTTTCCATGGCTTCTGCTTTACTCATATCTTCATTTGTGCCGACTATTTGACAATATCCATCACTTTATTCTCTGCCTCAAACTCTCGTACAAATTATTTACTGTAAAAATCTTTTATTGTTTCTGTTTCTCAAATGTCAACAATTTTTATGTATATCGATGACAGCCTTGTGCGCCCAAAATCCATCTGTTCAACTGATGACATCGATATAACTGTGCCAAATCTGGCATACATTTACTGGGAACAACAGGATAACATACTCACCATCATGTTAAGATTTTCACTCATCAAATTTATTTTTTTTTCTTTTGTTGTCAATTGCTCTACCACTAGGGAGGTGTGGTTGACACTAGAGGAGGCCTTAGCCACTCCATCTCATGCGTGAATTCACACTCTCAATCTTTAGTTGTAGGAGCTCCGACGAGGAGATATTCCACTTGTAGAGAACCTTCAAAATGCCAAATCAATTGCTGAGAAGCTTGCTGCAATGGGGGAATAATTACCTCTCCAGCACAATTCAACACTCACATATACTGTCATCTTTGTCCAAAATTAAAGACATAATTATCAATTTTAATATTAAAGCACAACAATTTTCATTTTTTGAGTTGGTCAAGTAGCATCAACTTGTCACTTGCATTATGAGGATTCAGTGCAAATGATATACCATAATTCATCTCAATTTGGTTCTTCTAATTACAATTGGCTCCCCGACACATCAATTATGCATCACATGACGTCGGATATTACTTATTTTTCATCAAGTGAAGCATACATCAGTTCGGAACATATTGATGTTACAATTGGCAAAGATTTAAATGATTACATATTTTGACGAGAACAACATTATTAAATAGTATTTTTATAATACAAAGTTTTGACCAAAATTCTACCAAAAAATGGCTACAAGGTCTAGAGACAAAAAATAAGATTCATATCTGAAACAGTCAAACAAATTGCTGCGAGAGAAGTTATACATTAAGTATCACAAAGCAAGGTGTTTAAAATACATAACTTTTCTAATTATTTTTATATTTATTTAAACACTTGTCAATTCATGATTAGTTAATTAATTGATATCTTACCTCGCAGTAATTTACTTGGCTGCTTGAGATATTTTTCCAAAAATAATACTTTTGGGCCATTTTTATCCATTTAATTAAAATACATTTATTCACTTTTATTTTTGAAAAATGTCAGAGAATATTTGATACCGACACCCTACTTTAAAAAGTCAAATATTAATTAATTCGTTATCATACTTCATATAAAAATATTTTACCCCAATAATAATCCAATAATTAAATTAAATTTATAATTCATTTTATATTTTACATATATAGAAATTTAAAAATAATATGTTAGACAGATAGTGTGTCATTAACTTCATGATAAAAATGAAAGGCATTGGATTGAAAGAGTTTTTGGGGACTTATTTTATGAGAACAAACTAAACACATTTTTGATCTCAAATTCATCGAATTGCTGGAACTATGGAAGGATCATATGGGCATTATTAGATAGTTAATTACTTGATACTCCTAAGGGGGAGTGGTTGTTAACATTCACTCAGCTTTCACGTCACTGCTTAATTACCAACCAAGATCGCCCTAAATTTGTAAGTTGATACATATTTAAAAGGGGAAGACCTCAAAAGGGGCTTTGAATTAACATCACTTATCGAATTGCGGTCAGAACTATTATTATTTTCAAAAAGAGGCGATGAAAAAAATTTGACTTATTTTCTAAAATAAAATTTATCATTACACTTATAAATTAATATTGTCACAAAAGACATAAATTCGTGTGTGAAAATTACGTGATTTAGTTATCAAAATAAATAATGTTATTGTCTAAGATGATGTCTTTTCTGATCTGTGTATTCATTGTTAAAACTCCTCGTCGTAGCAGTAAAGAGGTAGAGAGTGCAGATAGGGATGGCAATGGTGCGGTTCGGGGCGGTTAGTGGTATTACCATACCCTATCCGTCTCGAAACATATCAAAACCATACCCGCACCATAACCGCTCGGGTATGGAAAAATCAAAACCATCCCCATCTTCATCGGGTTTCAGTTTAACCATGGTTAACCATTTAACCAACAGTTGATCTCTCATATGAAAAACTAAAAGCATTGCAATTGGCCACGGATGAGAAGAATAGTCTTAGCTCGCATAGTTTTTCTTTATTACAAGCGTTGGAAATACCTAAATTAAGTTTTATATCTCTAAAAAAGCAATGATACTAATTAATATCCTAGTACAATGTCTTTTTATTAATAATTTGCTCGTCCATGATCAGCCAACCATTTAATAGTGCATAACAAGCTTCTTATCCCCAACTTGGTGAAAAAAAATTTATCGAAGGGCGTCACATCTTACTTAAAATCAGGAGTAGTGCGATATTATTGACAAGTGACACGTACTGCATCTTAATAGATACCTGATCCTTTGTTTCATCTTATTTAAGACCGAAGAGAAAATGAGTAGTTCTTAAACCCAACATGGTCGACAATTGAAAGAGGATTTTCATGAACTATGATCATTGAAACTAATTTCTTCCTAAACCTTTGCTGATCAAAAGCTTGAGATTTTACTTTATTCTTGTTATTCACATTAAAAAATGATTGTCTTACAACTTGATTTTTCTTTTTCAAGGATGATTTCACATGAGCATGTAGATGTGACGTCTCATCCATCAAATCTACTCTAAGAAGACATTTACAGTATACACATCTTGCTTTCTTTAAATCAAGAACTGGAATCATCTCAAAATAGTTCCAAACAATGGTCTTTACTGCACTGTCTGAAAAAATAGAGAGTGAATCCCTCATTAGTGAAGTTATATCATCCTCATCACTTGTCACGACCTTCATAAAAATAAACAGAATGTAAAACACATTACAAAATGTAGAAGTCTTTGTAAAGACACAAATTGTAGACAAAATATAAAAAAATCTTATCTTTGGTATAGATGAGAGACGACAGACTACACTTTGGCTAAGGTTGTGCTTTTTGCAAATTGTGTCGTCAATGGTTTGGATAATAGAAATAAAGACTGATGACATAAAAGTCATACTTGACAATCGGCCGCTTCAGCCAAGCTTTCACTCGATGATAAAAAAATAATAGCTATTTCGTCGCTTCAGCAAGTGACAAATGAAATAAAACTCATTGCGTAGCTTCAGACATGAATGTTTTGATGTTGTCTATGGTTTCACTAAGATAATTTATTCATTCGATGACATAAATAAAGAAAACACGCCGCACGGCTTGAGACCAAGATTTTTTTTCTAGTCCTAGCAAAATATAATAAGCATAATCTAATAAAGCTAACTCAATGAATCACAATACTATATTATGATTACAAATTGAGCATTTTATTTAAATTCTTTCAATAATTATTAGAGAAATATGTATTATAGAATTAAATGTATTAATTAAATAATTTTTTCAATACTATATGTATTATTTTATTTAAATACTATTATGGGTGGTTAACTAAAGTCGGGGCGGGGCGGGTCGGGGCGGATATGGCAAATACCATACCCTTAACCTACCCGTCCAATTTTTTTCGATTCGGTTACAGTTTTAACCGTGTGCGTGGTCAACTCGGTTATTATCCATCATGTTGACCGGGGCGGGGACGGTTCGATTGAATTATCATCCTAAGTGCGGACAACCACGTTTATATTAGCAATTATAATTAACTAATATGCAAATACTAATCAATAGATATTATTTTGATTGTGATCTTTTAGGAAAGCTCACCACGTTTTGTTTAATTAGATATTACATGCATAGCATATCCGAAAACGACATTATCATATCCGACACATTAAACGAGGTTTTGCCCTTGTGATCTGGGTTAGGTTTAGTTTATTTCATTCAATGCCGTATCTTTAGCCGGGATCTTGCTGCTAAAAAATTCTATGATTTCCTGATTAATTGTACTCGTTACTGGATGTATATACTTTTTAATAGTACTCGAATTCTCTTCCCTCCAGGCATCACTTTCACCATCTGCCTAATTTTATGGTTGTGTTTGGATCACAGAAAATGAGTGGGAAAGAAATATATGAGAGAAATTTGATGAAATAAGTGGGAAAGAAATATATGAGAGAAATTTGATGAAATTTTTTATTTCGTTTATAGAAATTTTTGGGAAAGAGATTTGATAAAAAGTTTCAATGAAGATTTAAATAAAATAAAGAATATTTTGATAATTTCTTTGTATTTTTATTCCAAATCAAATAAATAATAATAAGGAAAAATGGATATGAGGTGACATTTCATATTTTTTAGGTAAAAGATCGGACAAAACAATATAATTTTGTTATTATTATTTTTCGTTTTAGATGTTTTAGGGTTCTAGTGCCCTTGGATACTAGAGTTACAGGGTTTTCAGTTTTAGAATTTTAAGATTTTTAAGATTTTGTGCTTGTAGGAATTTTTAGAGTTTCAGAACACTTGAGATTTAGGGATTTTTATTTTAGAGTTTAGGATTTAGTTTTTCAAATTTTTTAGATTTAGTGTATTCAGGAATATGTCTTAAACATCATAAAACTTAAGTCTTAAAAAAATAAGTCATAATGATGTTGTTTTGCTCCATCCCTTATCTATCTTATATAAAGTTTCACATTACATCCGTTAACCCAAAATAATTATAAGAATTTCATAAGAAATCAATTTTACTTTCCATTTTCTTTTTACTCAAGTTTTTCCTAATCAAACATAGTCTAAATTTATGTGGCTTCCTTACTTTCATAAGCATAGGCAGTGTCATTTGGGGGAACACTGGTTACAACCATCCCCCAAATTTAACTCAAAATATTTTTTATCATATCAAAAAAAAGAATTTAAAAAAAATAATATGTTTTTTTTAGTCTCAGTTTTACTTTTGTACCCTCAAATCCAATCCAAATTTTATTTTTAATAATCTAATTCAATTTGAAACATCTCAATATAACCTAATTAGCTGTCTATAAATATTGCCGGAACTATCCCTGTTTGTAAGTATATATTTGTCTCTTCAGTGCGGAAGCAATATAATGCTCCTTATAAAAGAAAATCTCCCGCAATCAGCTTAATTAGATTAGTCCGAGTGTGGATGGACTTCTAAAAGTCAAAGAAGCTGTTGGTTTGTAATTAAAGGCGCATGGAGTGCAGATTTTGAGCTACGTGGATAGATTATAGATCAAGTGTATAGTTCTTTTAATATGTAAATTGGGAACTGATTTTGATGAGATTATTGTCCATAATTAATCTAAATTATACAAGCCATCAGTGGTGGTGATCGAGTAGTCAGGTGACAGTCTATCATCGTTGTGTTCTCCGATTCAAATCTCATTGATGGCTAGATGTGTGAATTTTTTTTTTGAAAAAAAAAATCTAAATTATACAAAATGTATTGTATTAAGGAGACTTTTTTTTTGTTAGAACAGATCATTATGGTCATATGGTGGCATCTAATTAGAATATATTCAATCTCACTATTTTCGTAATTTTGATTTCCAAAACTTTTAAAGCATACAGATAATTTTTTTAAGAAACAAATGACACTTTCTAATAAACTCATTTGATGCAGTGGACATGAGTGTGCATGTGTTTATTTTCGATACACATTCGTTTCGTAGTGCACAAGTTAATTAAAAAAATAAATCTGTCAATTCGATTAGTGGCCATAAATTAGAAGTTAAAATAATTTGAAAGTTAATTAAAAAATCTGAGTAAATCATATATGTTAGATGTTAAATAATAAACTTTAAATTAGTTGATAGTTTACATATTAATTATGATTGTCATTGGAGTAATTTTCTTAAACTACATGCACATAAATGTCATAAATAAAACAAATGTGAATTATTTTATGACATGCCATAACAAAATGTTGCTGCTACACAACAAGCGATCTGTGAATGATTACTGCATAGTAATGACTCCCAGATCTCAACTGTCATCTTGCATTTGTTGATAAACTAAAGAATCTCATGTTGCATTTGTTAAGCCACATCCACCAAGCCACGTTTTCATCTGCCATTCAATCGCGCAAGATGGCATCCGACGGGTTCGGGGCGGTTAGTAGTTTTCATCCGCTCCATAACCACTCGGGTATGGTAAAATTAAAATCATTCTCATCTCCTTTGTTGAATTTTTAACTCACAAAAGACGGATTTTATTTGTTGGAGCAAAACTACAATGGAAGAAACTCTTTCACCCACACTCATTCTAGTATGTCACTCACAACTCAAGTTACTACTACAGATTTGAGCTATTACCACGTTTTTTCTTTTTACTACGCTTATCATTATGACCGTGGTAATTAATCAAATAAAGCGTGGTAATTGGTGTGTATGCAATTGGCGCTATACCTATTACCACAATTTGCATACACAAGCGTGGTAATAGGTTATGTTAAAAGACGGCAGCGTTTCTTTAAGAGTCTACTACCACGCTTTGGGTTTTAAAAGCGTTGTTATAAGTGACGATTAAAACGGCTACCGTTTTAAACATGATAAATTACCACGATTAAAGTGTGGTAACAGGTCCGCTATCTATTACCACATTCTGTATTATATCAATTACGACGCTTGTTTTTACCACGCTTTCATGGTAAAAACGTTGAAATAAACGTGGTATTAAGTCTAAATTTGTAATAGTGCTTAAAATAGGCTCCCCGCCAATAGTTTCACAAGTTTTTCAAGTGTCTTGCTAGAGTATATGGCTTTTGTTCATAGCTCTAGTGACATTTCACTCTTCATTTTCAATCATGATTCTACTTTTACAATCCTTCTTATTTATGTTGATGATCTTTTATGCAATCCATTTTATGATCAAAGATTTGGGTTCTTTACTCTACTTTCTTATAAATGAGATTGCCCGGTCATCTAAAGAAGTTTCTATTTGTCAATACAAATATGCTTTAAAATTTTGAAAAGACACGGTTCAATGGCTTCTAAGCCTAGTTACATTCCCATGGACCCTCATTCCAAGCTAGGTAGAGGAACCCGTGATCCATTACCTAAACCTGATGTCTATTGAAGACTCACTGGTCAATTAGATTATCTTACTACAATTCAACTAGACATCTCTTTTATTATCCATTTTTTAAATCAGTTTCTGTCTCAATCATGTCAACATCATATGGATGCAGCGCTCAAGATGGTTCAGTATCTTAAACAAGCCCCAATGCAAATATTATTGTATAAGGCGACCTCCGATTTCTCCTTTAAGACTTATTGTGATGCAGATTAAAAGTATTGTCCACTCATTCGACACTCTATTTTAGAATTTTGTGATTTCATTGGTGGTCACTTGTTTCTTAAAAGTGCAAGAAATAGGTGACGGTCTCTCGCTTGTCTACAGAGGCAGAATATCGTTCTCTAGCCACTATTAGATGTGAACTGCTTTGGGTAGTTCTGCTACTTGGTTCTCTAGGTAGCTCTGTTTCTGACTGTACCCATTCTAATTTTTTCTGACAGCAAACCAGCAGTTGCTATCGCTCACAATCCAGTATTTCATGAACGCTACGAACATATCGAAATCAACTGCCATTTAGTCTATGATCAAGTGTTTGCTAGCTTTATTACTCTTCATCATGTATCATTTTCCTCTCTACTTACTGCTCTGCTTACAAAATCTCTGCAGCAAGGCCCGGTTCACCACAGGTACAAGTGGAGCACTTGCACGAGCCTAACTGATACAGACCTCTAACTCAGCAGTCCAGACATCCAATTTTAAAAAATTTATTTTGATATTTCTGCTCTCTCAGCGCGAACGCGCAAGCCTTTACGCGATCAAAAACGGAAGCCTCCTTTTAATAGTGCTACTTATTTTTGTTGTTTGATTTCTTCCATTTTGTTCCATGCATATTGGGCCGATCAAGATGTAGTTTTATTTGTACTTGTAAAATTAAGTCAATAGTTGACAATGAGCTTACTTCCAACAAATTACACCTATCAGCTCAGTGTGCAACTTACAACTGAAAAGCAAAACCAAGACAGATATATTCGGAAATAGCAAGGCATTTTATTATAAAATCATTCACATTACTTCAATAGCAAGTCAATATGACACAATATGAACGCAGGTTTCGATAAATGTCAAATATTCTACTACAGACATTCAAGAAGATTGTTATTATTCAAAAATGATTTTTGTATGATTATTTTATTATTTTCTTTTAAAGATTGAATTTTTTTATTTGTATGATTTAAAATTTTCAAATGTATCTGAAAGTCAGATTCATTCCCCTCTCATTCCTATAATTGTCACGAAGCAGGTTTTCTGCTTCTTAATAAATAAAATAAAAGCCACCGCCACTTTTATAAATTTAAATTTAGGTTCATATTTTATTTTACATCAGGCCTCCAAAATGACAGGACCGGCTCTATCGGCAGCCTACTTCGTTTCATGCTCTGTCAAGTAAGTCCGTCCTTCATAATCTGTATCAGGCCGAACTGAGTTTTGAATGAAGGCAGGCTCGTGCGTCTCCGAAGCATTGTAATTTGCATTTACTTTGAATCATTGGACCAACAAGGTGTTGGCCTAGTGGTATTGGTTGTTAACCCCAAAATTCTAGGTTCAAGCTCTGTTGGTACCGCATTTACGTTTAGATACGCTGGAGGTGCGGGTGAGCCACCCGCAATGAGTATGAGGTGGAGGGGGTGTGCGATCCATGACCACTAAGAAGGGAAGTGAAAACCACTATTGATCCTCTTTAAAAAAAATGAATCATTGACACCTATTGAAACGACATTTTTTAATTCCCTACTCTGCAAGTTTCTTAGTGCATTAGTTTCTTGGGAAGCAAGAGGGCGAGCAAAGGATTCTTCAGCTCGATTATTTCCAAGCAGGCATCGCAATTCAAGAAACCCAAACTTTGATTTCACTAACTGCTGCACAATACAATACTGTCTTTCTTATTGCATTAGTTACTTGGGAAGAGGGCGAGCAAATGATCCTTCAGCTCGATTATATCCAAGTCCAAGCAGACATCATCGCCTCAGTCGATTGGATCCAGCACAGCCGTCCGAGCATGATGAAGCAGTTTGTAACTTTATAGGAAAACAAAGCAGTTTGAGTGTGGGGGTGCTTCTTTGTCTTTGATTTCAAGCTTAATGTTTATAATAATATCTCTTCATCAATAAAGTCTTGGCCTAATGATTAAAGGGTCTTATTAATAACATCAAAATCTTAGGATCGAACCTTCAAGGTACCACATATCGCATGAACATCATAACACACAAAAAATGAATAAATTTGTGTTCTACACAAAAGAATATAAGTCTCAAATATATCTCTTAATTTTCTGAAGTAACCTAGCAGGCCTCAATCGGACAAAGTAAAAGTATGGTCTTTGAAAGTGCATTACTTTTTTTTTTCATTTTATCAGACGGACTAAAATAAAAATGTAACATTTTCCACCTAAATACATTCAAAACATAAGAAAAACATGGGCTATATTGACATTTAAAATCGTATAAATACATTTTGGGATTTTGAAACTTGTCAACTCTGTTTTTAAGTTGGTATTATGTTGTCTTGAGAAGAAACAAAATGTGCTGACGTGACATTTTTGGGTGTGCAGTCCACGTAAATTCTGAATAAATTAGTATAAATATGCCACACATTTTGATGAATATGTGTAAAAAAAATTCAAATCTAATATTAATTCAATACATATTATTTTTAACTTATCAATACATGGGTAAAATTTTTCATTAACATGGACACATGATGACAAAGCACGTGCTTCAATTCAACCTTACAAATTGCCGGGTTATAATGCAAGATTTGAGGGAGGGGGGTAAGGATTTGGGTTGATCCGAAATTCAACCTAAATAAACTCAGTTAAATTGAATTTGGGTTAAACTATTTTATTTGGGTTGGATTTTGGATTGTATTTTTTGGGTTTGGTTGGATTGGTCATTCGATTGGACAAATTGAATTTGGGTTAACCCAAATAGTAAAACACAACCCGAATAACAAATATATAAATAAATAAAAATTTAAAAATAAAATTTAAAAATTAAAAATATTTTTTTAATTTTTAATTTTTAATTTTTTATTAATTAAAATAAATCGATTGACCCAAATTCAACCTAAATTAATAATTTTGAATTTAAGTTGAATTATTTTATTACAAATGAATTTGAGTTATGAAAAAGACAACTCAAATTCCATTCTCAATCCATATTTACACCCAGGTGTTGAAATTTACAAATATCTTTAAATCTCAATGAATAATTAATTATTAATATAAGAATAATGATGATAACGATTCTGAACTCTCTGTCGTGTTACCAACAACTCTATTTGTGTAATTACTTTACAATTAAAAAAATAGAAAACAAAGACAAAATCTAACAATGTTCACAAAACGGTCCCCCACTACAACGTTCTAATTTTTCGTAAAAGTACATATAAATTCATAAAACGGTCCTCGCAGTTCGAATTTCTTTACATTGACAGCCCCATTTCCTTTAGGCTTTAGTTGTTGGCATTTGCATAGAAAGCTCGGGACGACGATTGGGGTCCGTTCTCAACTGACTCGTCTCTCAATCAATCTTCATTTGTCTGTCTATTTTCCTGCTGCTGGCCCCACCTTAATCGGACTTTGTGATCATCACATTTCGAACCCATCTCAGGCCACATCATCGGCTCCATTTCCGCCCCAAACCCTCCTCCAGCTTTCATCCTCCAGGTATCCCTTTCATGCTCCGCCTCCTCAAATTTTCAGTATTGCAATGGCGTTTCACGTGGGTCGTTTTTCGTTGCTGCATATGTTTAGGGTTAGGATGTTTGTTTCCAAGTTGCGTGTCTGAATTTTGAGAATGGGGAGGGAGGGAGGGAAATGAATTATGGGGTTTTTGAATTATCGAATTTGGGATTAAAATGTTTATGAAAGTTTGTATCTTGGTCAGATTTGGTGATTTCTGATTCACGTAGGTAAAAGATAATCTGAACATGTTGGGTTAAGGACAGATTTTTAAGATGAATCTTTGTGTTTATTGATTTGTTTCAGTGCAACCAGCTGCTTAAACTTTGCATTGATTGTCTGCGCTGAAGCCAGCCATGTATAGAATGGAAAACAGAAGAGACTCGTCATTTGACGCAAGTTTCAGGCCCAGCATACACACCAGGCGGGCCAATATAACCGTGAAGTTTCAGGATTCTTACGGCTTTATAGTGGAAGGCAATGTTGATGACGTGAATGTGTTGAATGAGGTGAGGGAGAGGGTGAGGCAGCAGTCTCGGGCTTGGTGGGCGCTGGAAGCCAGCAAAGGCGCCAATTGGTACTTGCAGCCTCAGATTTCGTCTATATCTCAAGTGATTAAGCTCAAGTCTTCGCTTAGGTTTTCAACTATAGTCAATGCCGTCACTTTAAAGCGGCTGATCAGGAAGGGGGTGCCGCCTAACTTGAGGCCCAAAGTATGGTTTTCTCTGTCCGGGGCGGCTAAGAAGAAGGTTATGGTTCCGGAGAGTTATTACAGTGACTTGACGAAGGCTGTTGAGGGTAAGGTCACACCTGCCACCAAGCAGATTGATCATGTAAGTACTTACAAAGGGCGGGGCTCTAGTTCACCTCCAGGATTTCAATTCGATTCACGATGAAAGCTGCTGCTGCGAATGGATTTAAATTTAAACAGTCTATGATTATAAAGACTTATTTTGATTGCTTATTTCAATTTCCTCTGTCATCTTATGTGCAGGACCTGCCACGAACATTCCCTGGTCACCCTTGGCTGGACACCGCAGAGGGTCATGCAGCTCTTCGGCGTGTGCTTGTCGCGTACTCCTTCCGTGATTCCGAAGTTGGTTATTGCCAGGTGGGCTGATTTTATTTTCGCCGCTGATACAGGGCTTTTGAATTCTTGCATTTTGGTAAAACCGTGATGGGTGCTGCAGGGTTTAAACTATGTGGCAGCAATGCTGTTACTCGTTATGAAAACCGAGGAAGATGCTTTCTGGATGCTTGCTGTCCTCCTGGAAGATGTTCTAGTCAGCGACTGCTACTCGCATAATCTAACAGGCTGCCATGTTGAGCAACGTGTTTTCAAAGATTTGTTGGCTAAGAAATGTCCAAGGTGTCTTTTCTTACCCGAATGTTGTCTTTTCTTTTTATCCTTCTACCGTAGTTAACATTCTTGACACGGTAATAACTGAAATGCACAGAATTGCAACTCATCTGGAAGACTTGGAGTTTGACATATCCTTGGTGGCTACCGAGTGGTTCCTATGTCTCTTCTCCAAAAGCTTGCCGTCGGAGGTACCACTCTTTATCCGACATACAGATACCAAATTTTCTTATTTCAGCGTCGCCCTTCGCCAGCTGCCCTTATTTTCCTTTCTTGTAGACGACTATGCGGGTTTGGGATGTCTTATTTTTTGAAGGCGCACACGTATTGCTTCATGTAGCTTTGGCTATCTTTCTGGTAAGTGAATTCCGCATACCTTTTTATTATCCTTGTCCAGCCAGCTACTCTATCAGGCAGAAGGAATGAGTCATTTCATTGCAGTTGAAGGAGGACGAGTTACTTCTAGCGCATCATGCCGGGGACGTAGTCAAAATCTTGCAGAAAACAACTCACCATCTATTCGATCCTGAAGACTTGCTCAGTGTAAAAAAAAACTAGAACCCTCTCCCTCACTACCTCAATAACAATGTTGTTATTGCCGTAGGCTTGTCCCTGACTAACTAGCGAAATCTGCGCAGGTGGCTTTTGACAAAATCGGATCCATGACTACCGACACCATAACCAAGCAAAGGAAGATGCAGGAGCCAGCAGTGATGGCAGCACTAGACCAGAGACTAAGGCGGCTCAACTCCATGAAGGCGGATGAGATTGCTGACGAGAAGTAACTCTTTCAGCCATGCCGCAACTGTACAGATGTTATGTGACGGAAAGACAATCATTCCCGTTGGGTTTCTTTTGAAACACAGAGAGGCCATTGGAGAGGGAGATGCCAGTCTGTTTGTAGATGGAGTAGCTAACTGTACATGCAATGTTAATGTTACCTTTCTCGGATTTGTAAACACTCATAGCAAACGTCAAGAAGCTTTGTGGCCCCCTGAGGGGCCATTACTAAAAAATCTCTTCCGTGATTAGCCATAGCACATCCTCGAAGTCGTCAGTTGAGCAGGGCAGCTTCAATGGCCGTGTTGCGGTGTACCCATATGCCTCTCCAGCTTCTGTCAGCAACTCCACAAGCAGAGGATGTCGTAAATGTGACGCGGGTATCACAAAGCGTCGAAATCCTCCATCCCCAGATCCTGCAAAACCAGGCAAACATCCCTTCTTGACCTTGCTCACCATCTCTTCAATGATTCTTGGATGGACACGATTGTGGACATATCAATTGAGTGCTGTCATATAGAAAAATCAAACTGTCATATGATTTTAGTTTTTCAGCATACCGAGTAGCTGATCAGAGTGTCACGTGAATAATTATGCGTGCAGGACACCACAAATCTATCCTCTTCTTCTACTATGACTTTTTTTCCTTCGGGTGTGATTCACTTTTGCATATGATTTTAGTTTTTCAACATATTGCGTAGCTGACCAAAGTGTCACGTGAATACTGTTTATTCATGCGTGCACAATACATGCGGTAGACACCAAAAATCTATCCTCTTCTTCTACTATGACTTTTTTTCCTTCCGGTGTGATTCACTTTTGCACAAGAACCTTAGCAAGCTGATTATGATTTGTAAAGGATATACCAACAGGGTTTGAACTTAGAATTTTGGAGTTGTTAGACAACACTCAAAATCGCTAGATCAACACGTTGTTGGTTACATGTATATTTCGGGTTGAGATTGTCTTAAAAGGACAAGAAAACCATGTGTTTCTAGGATTACTTGTGTCTTCTTAGAAATGTGATCCCCTTGCTTACTTGTGAAAAGGATAAGAAAACAGTCCTACATATATACAAATGGTTAATTTAGAAATGTGCTCCCTTTGTATTGTCACCTGAATTTACATGGCTACTGTATAATCATGGAACATGGTTGGTATTAAGTAAATTAATCACTTTTTAGTGATAGCATAAGAAAGGAAAGATGGTAAGTAAGTCATAATGGATGAGATCATAGTTATCACAACTGGATCGGAGATTGAATCTGTCAGACTTCCGATTTCTATTTTTTTTAGTTAAATCGGTAATCTAAATCGGTTCAACCGTCGATGTAATATATGAATGGTTAATAACAAAATCAACATTTAAACAAAAAGAGTGGGTGCTTTGTTTGTAGAAACACTATTTAGTAACATGCCAATGTTCAAACCCTTTACTTATAATGAACTGGTTCAACATAACCGATCCGATTTAACAGTTTTATAATAGATTAACCGGTTCGTCCGATTTTATCCGATCCGTTATGAATTCATTAAACGTCCAATTTTAATATCCTTGTGATGAAAGTACAAAGGTGAGTTAATAATGGATGGCATGAATCAATCGGCCTCACAGCATTTTCCTCTCCTCACAACTCGCCACTCCATTCCATTCCATTGCTTTCTTCCATTCTCTCTTTTCATCTCCATCTTCACATTCAATCCAAAACAATAATCACACAAACCTGGACGACCATATGACACCAACAACGCCAATCCCAGCGACGCAGTAGCTCCTGCCCCGGTACCCATTCCCATCCAACATTCTGTTTTTTTGTATTTTGATCAACTTTTCGTGATTCATTATCCATAAATACAAAAAATTTATGGGTTCTGATTTCAGATTTGTTGATCGGGTGTCCGAGCAGCATTTTAGTCTCATGATCATATCACAAATTTCCTGAAAAATTTTCACTGTAGCTAATGAAATCATGGAGCAAGAGAAGCCAGTTGTCAACTTGGGAATTATTTTGTGATGCTTCTGAGGTAGCTTAAATCACATTGGACCCAGAGTCATCTTCTCCGAAGAGATGTCGAATTTTGCTGGAGTTTTTGTGTCTGACCAATGGCTCCAAAGCCAGTTCACTCAGGTCGAGCTTCGAAGCTTAAAATCCAAGGTATCACGCTATTATCAACAAACTAGTATTCTACACCAGTAGGATTTTAAGGAACCGTTTTCATACGTTGTGTGTCTTATCTTTGTCTTAGTTTGTTTCAAAGAGGAGTCAGAAAGGCCGCGTCATTGTGGGAGACTTGCCGCCCATTTTCGTAAAGCTGAAAGCGTTCAATGAGCATTTCACTGAAGATGAGATCCGCACTGTATTAAGTGATTCTGTGCCCAACATGGATGAAGAAGTCGATTTCGAATCCTTTCTACGGGTCAGAAGCGACCTGATCATTGTTTCATCTTTCATTGTTTTGTTTGAACATTTAAGCCAGGGAAGTGTCAAGTCTAAGCTGATTTTCTTCTCTCCAATTTCTAGGCACACCTAAATCTGCAAGCACAAGCAACGGCAAAGAGAGGGAACTACAAGCGCGTTTCTTCATTCCTGAAAGCCACGACGACCACCGTTCACCACAGCATAAGCGAGTCTGAGAGGACTTCTTACGTTGCGCATATCAATAACTACCTCGGGGAGGATCCGTTCTTGAAGAAGTACCTGCCCATAGATCCAAGCAGCAATGATATTTTTGAACTTGCCAAGGATGGAGTTCTTCTCTGGTACGTAAAGTAGCACATGGATGCAGATTGCTAGTAACTTCGGTTCATGAAAGTTGAAACACTTTCATACTTGATTTAATCTGACAAGCGCAGCAAGCTGATCAATGTAGCTGTCCCCGGGACAATAGACGAGCGAGCCATTAATACTAAAGCTGTCCTTAATCCTTGGGAGCGAAACGAGAATCATACCCTATGCCTCAACTCAGCAAAGGCCATCGGTTGCACTGTAGTTAATATCGGTACCCAAGATCTCATCGAAGGAAGAGTGAGTTGATCAATATTGTAGTTGTAAGTGCAATGGACTTTGTTTCAACTTCCCACTTCAGAGGCTGACTTCTGCATCTTGTTTTGCAGCCACACTTGTTGCTTGGACTCATATCTCAGATAATCAAGGTATATATTTAAACCATGTTTGGAAAGATTTCTAGCTAGCTTGAATTACTTTATACTAAATGAATTTCCAGTCCAACTATTGCCTGGTTTTCTATTTGTTTCTCATTTGCTTCACTGGGACATCAGATCCAACTGCTGGCTGATCTCAACTTGAAGAAAACTCCTCAACTTGTTGAGCTGGTGGATGATAGCCAGGTTACTTATTTCCTTTCATGTTATTGTAATCATTTACTGGTACAGACATCGATCTTATGCTAGCTGCAAACTGATGAGCAAGAAGTGCACCGTCGGATGAGCAGGAGGAGGTGGAGGAGCTCATGAGCTTGGCTCCAGAAAAGCTCCTGCTGAAATGGATGAATTTTCACCTCAGCAAAGTTGGGTACAAGAAGCAAGTCACAAATTTTTCTTCTGACTTAAAGGTACAAGAATTTGTTGAACTGATTTACTAATACAGTAGAGGATGTGCAACTTCTACACTTCATTATTGCTGTGGGATTATTATGCTCTTCCAGGATGGAGAGGCTTACGCTTATCTACTCAATGCCCTTGCGCCTGAAATCAGTTCTCCAGCCACTTTGGAATCCAAGGATCCGAGTGAAAGAGCTAAAATGGTAATTGAACAAGCAGAAAAGCTGGACTGCAAAAGATTTGTAACTCCAAAGGACATTGTTGACGGCTCAACGAATCTGAATCTGGCATTTGTCGCACAAATCTTTCATCATAGGTGGGGAACAGTAGTTGATATATTTTTTGCTATGCGCGAAAGAAACAGATGAACAATTCTAGAACGCTCATATGGCGGTTCGAGTATATATATACATGATACATGTGATCACTTCACGCAGGAATGGATTATCCACCGATAACAAAAACATGTCCTTCGCTGAAATGATGACAGACGATGTGCAGACTTCAAGAGAAGAGAGATGCTTCCGTCTATGGATAAACAGTCTAGGAGTCGCTACATATGTCAACAATCTTTTTGAGGATGTCAGAAATGGGTGAGGACATCTTGTCATGTCATAAATGTTTTTTTATGTTCTTCTGCTGACGGATGTGCGTACATTTTCTGCATTCAGATGGGTTCTTCTGGAGGTTCTGGATAAAATAAAGCCAGCATCTGTTAACTGGAAGAAAACAACAAAGCCTCCTATCAAGATGCCTTTTAGGAAAGTGGAGAACTGCAACCAAGTTATTGAGATTGGGAAAGAACTTAACTTGTCCCTCGTGAATGTGGCTGGAACCGATATCGTCCAAGGGAATAAGAAGCTGATTGTGGGTATGCATTTGTTCGATTTCTTCATTCAAGAAGTTCAGTCATTTTAAGATTTTGGCTTCAAGATACATACGCGAACAAAATATCGATACAGTTACTAACATTCTTTTTTGTGCCTTGCAGCATTTTTGTGGCAGCTTATGAGGTTCAGTATGCTCCAGCTTCTGAAGAATCTGAGATCAAGCTCTCAAGGAAAAGAGATCACTGATGCTGAAATCCTCACTTGGGCAAACAACAAAGTAAAGAGATCCGGAAGAACTAACCAAATGGAAAGCTTCAAGGTCAAATACTTCATTAATTCAAGACTTGTGGGCAAAACTGCATTGGGCAGAATAATACTTATCTGATTCTTACAACAATACCATCACAGGACAAAAATCTGTCAGACGGAATGTTTTTCATCGAGCTTCTTAGCGCCGTAGAGCCACGGGTGGTTAACTGGGCTCTTGTCACCTCAGGAGAAACCGGTATGCCTGCCTGACTCTCATGGCACATTGTCTTTGTGATGTGATTTCAAGCATTTTTTTAATCCCATGCGCGCAGATGAGGATAAGAAACTGAATGCAACTTACATCATCAGTGTTGCCCGAAAGCTCGGATGTTCGATTTTCTTACTGCCTGAAGACATCATTGAGGTAATAATAATGGCAGCTGGTCACCAATAGAATTGCTAATGAGCAAAAATTGTAGTCCATTTCTTGATGCATGATTATTGTTGTCAAAAAAATGAACAGGTGAACTCGAAGATGATTCTCATCTTGACGGCCAGCGTCATGTACTGGAGCCTGCAGCGACAATCTGGAGCCGCGGCATCTTCAGAAGACAATGCTGCGGCAGATGATGAGAATGAAGGTGATATTTCAATAACAACCATTCCCGAAGAAGACGAGGAGGCTGCATCAGATACCACCGCATCACCAAAACTCGAACATGAACAAGACTAAGGAAGGATCCACACAACCACGACGAACCCAACCCTGACCAGCCTCCGGCAATGGCAAGTACATAATACAATTACATCTTAAAAAAACTGTGGTTCACAATTATGGTTTTTGTGTATTTTAAACTGAGATGTTTTTATAGAAAATAAAACTACCGTGATTTTATTATGAAAAATTATGGTTCACAACTGTGGTTTTATTAAGAAAAATGACGGTTCACAACTACGGTTTTCTTCAAGTAAGATAGATTTGAAATTAAAAAGAATGAAATGATAGAATGGATATGAAAACTTGTGGAAATGATAGTTTTCAAAAAAAAATCAAACATTATACACATTTTACAAAAAGTGTTGAAGAAGTCCATCTTTTAGCAAAATCCTTATTTGTGCACAATGTTTTGCTAAGATAAAATCACTGTTTATAACAACTGTCTGTAAAAAAAAAAGAGTAAAGTAGAGTAGAAAATAAAGGTATGTGTTAGAGTAGAGTGGTATATTCTTTCTTGCGTCATGTGCAGCGGAACTCCGAAATGAGACATTTTCACGAATAAAACGTACCAACAAACATAATATAAATAAACATCGAAAGAAAAACACAATATTTTAACGTAGTTCAGCTCTCTGATTGAGCCTACATCCACGATTTGATAGATACATAATATAAGAATGAACTCAATTATCAACACTATTGAATACATACCTCTCATTCCGTATATTTTTTCTAACAAAAAAATTTACAAAATTCGCATCAACCAAATATTTCTCATGAATTCTCCTGTTGGACTCTCATCAAGTCTCCCAATTACGTCTAGGACATGAATATTAATACTAAATCAAATAGAAATCTCAGGAGGAATTCCTGTATCTAATGCTAATCAACCTAAAATAGAAAAAAACATAAAAAGTGAAAGTGACAGGTTTTTTTAAAAAAATAAATAAATAAATAAAAGAAATCTGAGTTTACTGATTCTTGTAGATAAATTGTGTTGGGCTTGTTTAGGCCATATGTAGATGGGAACAAAATTCAGTGGCTGACATGCGAACAACATCAGATTTAAGCATGACCAGTAGTAGTGAAGGTATCTTCATTTGCAGATCAGCTGCCAGAGTGTCATAATCATCTCCAAACCATCTGAAGAAGCAGAAGAGAGAATGGCTTCAATGGTGAGCAGCAGTGCTGTAAACCTGGTTGATCAATCAAGCGGTGGAGATGATGTGTACGTGGCATCAGTGCCTTTGAGGGCTGCAAAAGGGCCAGCTCAGTTGCTGATGTCCACCGCTTACAATCTCAGCCTGTGGGATTTGCAGCATTTCATGGTCATCATCAAGCCAGCTTCACCTCCTCACTCTCAGGTTTGCTCTCACCCTTCCACGCCTTTCTGCTCAGACAAGGCAAGAGTTGAGCTTATTTTTGTTAGCAATGTGTGCGTGTAGGTTTGTGCATTTGACTTCCAGCCGATAGATCCTGAGAACATATATGTCGCACTTGCCGCTCTCTCTGGCAGACCGGTTCCAGGTGCCTGACAATTATGTTTCACAAACACTCAATGTTTTCATGGCTTGCTGAACCTGACGAGGACCCGAATCAGGAGTTGTTCTTGCAAGGAACATGGCAAGGATACCGAGGACAAGATGCTGGTTTGTCGGAAGAGTTGATGGCGGTGCTATTGAGAGATCCTACGAGTTCAATGAAAGCTGGCAGTCTGGCTTGCGCATTGGAAGCCATGACTGTCGAGATTACGCAAACGGTTAGTGCTGAACTTCCCATCTGTATGGAAGAATATGTGAGTTTCTCGGAGGGTGTGTTTAGTTTGAGGAAAGTTAGAGTAAAAATAAATCCATCAAATAATTCATCTTATTTTATTCTTATTTGGTTTGAGGCGGAAAATTTTGTAGAAAGTATTGAAACATTCTTTAATTTAAACAAATTTTTCATCGTATTTTTCATCGTATTTTTCATCTAACTTTCCATTTAGTATTTCATCCATAATTTTCTCTAAATCAAACAAAGGTCCTTCTAAATTTCCATCCAATTTCCTTTCCCTCAAATTTTCCCTAAACCAAACGTGAATGTGCTTCTGAGAATTTGATGAGTACAGCAACTCAAATTTTTTGAGGATGTTTTGGTAGGGTTGTTGGAGCATCTTACGCAGAAGAAGCGATTTTTGGAGCAGCTGAGAGGGTGAAAGTTATTGAAACCGGCAGAAAGGCTGGGTGGAAAACTGTAATGGTCGGGTCAATGAGCTCCAACGTCCCATGGCCTGCTTCATCACACAGGTCGAAGTCCAAGACTTTGGACAAATGTAAACACTAGAAATTGGATGTCTTGTCTGAGTAGTATGTTCTGCAATGCCAACTTTTTTGGCTGAAACTAAACTAGATGGTCGTATGGTTCATACATCTGTCATAAGTGAATATGTTTTTGATAAAATGTCGCAATCTCATTCACAGTTCACTCAAGAGATGAGACTCCAAACAAAACCTCATATCAAGAACTAAAACACAAAGCTAAGGACTAAAACTGGATCCAAATTTTAAACCAAAACACTTCTAAACACAAGCGCTCGGTTTAGCTTCATCTAACCTAGCCATCAGAACGGACCTGGACCGCCATAGCTGTGGATCATGCAGCTAGATGAAATATACAAGTTATGATCAAGCACGAACCTAATCCTGATATGCCGTTTAGATGGGCGGTCCTCCAGAGCCCATTTCAGATTTGTGATTCATCTCTAATATCCATCACAAGACTCTAAAACCAAAACAAGTTTTTTAAAATCATGAAATTCTAAACCTCTAAAAAATCATATAAAATAATATAATTTTGATGTCTTACTCCCTAATTTGTGTATATATCAGATATATTCACAACTCCCGTAAAATTTTGTATAATAGTATACTATATAATTAGTTTCATAAGAAGAATGTACACGTTACTTTATTTTTTTAGTAGTGAAGAATAAATCCATTCATTATTAAAAATATTATCATAGTAAAACTAAGTAATGTTTCATTATAAAACATATAATCAACTTTGCCAATTTGGTTGAGTTTCTTAGAAACAACTCATAGGTCATTGATTCGACTTTCTTACACGACACAGTTTAATTTTAAATTCTACAAAGTTATGTACCTCATAACTTACTACAGAGGCTATAGAATTGGTATCTCAGACCTTGGTATGGAGGCTTTGGAGTTATGGGCCATATGTTTGGGTTATGAATACCCATGTCAGCCGCATATCAAGACTATCTACCCTGTTT
Source organism: Kalanchoe fedtschenkoi (assembly GCA_002312845.1). Taxonomy (NCBI): domain Eukaryota; kingdom Viridiplantae; phylum Streptophyta; class Magnoliopsida; order Saxifragales; family Crassulaceae; genus Kalanchoe; species Kalanchoe fedtschenkoi. The sequence continues at coordinate 6,932,014 of NQLW01000011.1, forward strand.
TGTGGACGATGGTATAAGGTTACATAGCCCATCCAATGCAAATAGTAAGGGATGTTCGGCGATCCAAAATCGGATCGGAATCGATTTGGATCGGAATCGGAATTAATATATGTTAAGAATTGAAGATCGGACCGGATTTGAATAGGTTTGGACCAGACCGGACCGAAAATTTTGGATTTGGATCAGACCGGACCGGAAAATTCAGAGTTTGGACCGGACCGGACCGGTATGGACCGTATCAATAAAAATTTAATTAATTTTTATTAGAGTGTTATTTAAAATATTTTTATTTACATATTAAATAAGATTTATATAAGTATTATAATAAAAATAAATTTTTTTATTGAAAAATTATCAAACCAGTCCGTTCCAGTCCGGACCGGAATTTTTTCGAATTTGGACCGGATTGGAAACTGAAATCCTGAAAATTGTTAGATCGAAGACTGGACCAAAATTCTTCGGTCCGGACCGATCCGGTACATTCCGGTTCGATTCCGGATCATTTTCCGGTCCGTACCAAATTTTATACACCCCTAGCAAATAGTATAATTAGAAACCAAAGTCATACATGGTGAATGGACAAATTAGTTGCTTATTCTATTGTCATACACCCTACTAGACTATAAAGATTTACTTCCGACAAAGGGTATGCATTGAACTTGACAGTAACTCTTCACCTTTGCCATTTTACCACTTAATCGATTCTCTTTTATAAAATGTAATAAATTCGAAGCCCCTTATGAACTCTTAGTAGCATATGACATCATTCAGAATGATCAAAGCATTTCTTAAAATCACTTTAAACCTTTCACACACAAAATTTTGTGCGCTCTAGGAGAGCTGTGAGCACGGCCACAACTCTTGCGTGATATATTCAGATAATCCCTAGGCACAGTCTGATTGGCCTCCACTTAAATCTAGAAAACATAAATTAGAGTTCAATTATAAGTATGTATAACAAATTATGCATTATGAAGAAACAATTTCGAAGATTTAGTCTCAGTTTGACATGCTTATTTGTATGGATATGGGTACATAATCAAATGAAAAGTAATCTTGCATTACTATGTAAAAAACCTGTCACCCTAAAAATACATCAAATTTAACATTCATTCATCAATCAAGTGCTTCCCCAAAAATGATTCGCTCAACCACTGTCGTATCAGCAAACACAACAAATCCAAATCTACACGTGATACGATATATGTGTCTTTCATGAATATTGATTCTATAGTTTCACCAAAGAAGATGAAATACTCTTTCAAACGCTATGTGTCTTAAGAAATTCAACCAACGAACAACTTAACATTTCTAGATTCAATTTCTTTTATAACAAGTTCAATAAGAGAAACTCCTATAAAATATCTAATGTAAGACACTTCAGTATATTAAATCATCTATGCAAATATATTTGATGGCTTGAGTAATGAAATTACCCCATTCAAAGATTCTAATACGTCTTACATTAATTGGATATTTGCCTATTCATGTTTAAAAAGTCTCACCTAATTTTATTCAAAGTTCAAATATTATTTATTGATCAAATCGATCTAACTGACCGTCACATTTATCTTATATGAATTAAATTAAGATACAAATGATAAGATTGGTAACTATAAAAATTGCTTCCA
>NQLW01000011.1:6936509-6992776 GCA_002312845.1 Kalanchoe fedtschenkoi
GGTTAAGAGTGTGGACAATGAGGGCTCACTCGACTGAGGAAGATGCTCAGTCTGAAACTTCTGAGAAGAATGGATCGCTGAGAAGCTCGGTGGCTGAAGGTCTTGCCCTTGGTTTAGCTATGCACTTCTGAATGAATGCTTTGAATTCTGGATCAGTCACCATGTTCATGGATTGGGGCTGAATTCCACTGGTCACTTTCTTGTAAACCTTGACGACATTTTCACACTCACTGTATGGTATTTCATTAGTTACTAATTCAAGCAGGCTCATTCCAAATGAGTATATGTCCACCATTTCTGTGTAATCCTCCTCGTACAACTCAGGCGCCATGTACTCTGGTGTTCCTAGAATGGAGTGGGCTACATGGCTGTTTCCTGTTATGGCGGCCATGCCAAGATCACCAATTTTCACCTGTAGATACGGAACGTCAAATTGTATGATGTATCAGTTTTGGCTTTTTATAGTTTCATGTGTGATGGGTTAAACCTTAATCATAGAATAAGAGCACAGGTGTCTAATTTTATCAAATGAGATAATGAGCATCAGGTAATCTCAGAAGACTCGGGCAAAACTGAAACCAAAAACCAAGTCAATGGAATTGAATGGGATACCTGGCCAATGTTCCCATTGATGAAAATATTGCTACAGTTAAGATCTCGGTGAATGATGCAGGGCTCGTGAGTGTGAAGATACTCCAGCCCTACAAGCACCTGCTTAGCCCACTTCTTCAGGGCTCTGAGGGACACATGACGATGCTTCTTTCGGAATTCTCTCAAATTTCCAGACGTGCAGACCTCAGTTATAAAATTCAAAGTCCCGTGTTTGCTGTCCTTCCAAACACTATATAGAGCAACAATGTTTCCATTCTTCAAAGTGCTTAACAACTGGACCTCCGAGTAAAGCCTGTCAATGACAACAGGGTCGTCATTGAACTTCAGTAAATTAACCTGGTTCCAAGCCACCTCGATTCCTTCTTCCTGATCAAATGCTCTGTACACCTTTTTTACAGCGCCGGAGCCTAGCAGATCCGCGTAACGCCCATACCGCCCGGTTGGATCAACTTCCGCAAATGCCTCACCAAGTTGGGCTGATGATGCGTGGGGAGTTTCAGAAGGCATCTTCACTTGAAAATGTCAGAGGGAAAATATACAAACTATACAACTGATGTGAAAATTCCAAAGCCTGCTGTGCAACGAAAACAAAACCAATCATCAGCTCACAGATTTAGTTTTACACCCACATGACATTGCCAAATTACTAATAGCATTCTGACATCAATGAAGAAACAAAAAAGTTGCGCATGTACATCCATACAAAAAACAGGAAAGGCAGAAGAAAATTTTCATTAGAACCACATGGCAATATTCAAGCTTTTGCTATTCAATCAGTGGCAGTACTACTGTCCGGACAATGGGGACACCTGTCCGCCCATCTCCAGATCAATCGACTCTTAATTTAGTGTATAAATAATATTTTTTTCACCCCCAATACTTAAAAATATTATATTTCTTATTTTTGTATCACAATTCAGCTTAAAAAATATTATATTTCTTATTTTTTAACACAAATTCAGCTTAGAAATTATTATATTTTTTATTTTTGTAACATAAATTCAGCTTAAAAATACTGTATTTCTTATTTTCGCAACTCAATTCAACCAAAATCATTTCAATAATATATGTCAATTTTTTGTACCCAAAGCAAAAGTTCTACTTCTGCCACTGTATTCAATTAGTTAAAATCCAAAACTGGGAATTTCTTGTGGCTGGTTGATTCACTATGTTATGAACATTGACAAACAGTATTTGCATAAGCTTAATCACTATTCAAACACAAAATTGTGACTGCATCCCGAAATTGAGCTCAGCTAACACTTTTCTCACCAAGTAAACAATAGCATTGAAGCAAACTCGACAAAGGATCCGCAAGCTGAACCCCCAAAATGCAAGTTACACAAGAATCCAAAGCTTCTCAATTCCACAACATGGAAAACAACAGAGTTCATAATCATATTCATATCACAACTCGGCCACGCTTCGATCCCGCCGAAATTAGGGTTTCGAGCATTAATATCAACGCGGTACCACGGCCGCAGCCCGGTAACACGAGCACCAAAACCAAGTACGATGAAAACGCAGAATGCACAATCAGCTACAAAAAGTGTAAGGAAGCATCACAAACCTTGCACAGAAGTTGGCAAACAGCGCCGCGCAGCTTGAGAATCGGAAATCGGATCGGCAAGGAGAAGGCGGTGGAAGAAGATCGAATCGAAAGATGAATTATGGCCGAAGACGTTAGCCCGTTAGGTATTTATAGTGCGGACGTAACGTGCGTTGTCCGCGCAGTCCTGGAGCGTTACGGACTTTGAAGTCAAATTACGGCTCGAAACGGTGTCGTACTGAGCGTTGCGCAAGCGAATATGCTGCCGCCTTCCGCTACGCGGTTAGCAGTTTTGGGCTTTGGCTGCAGAAGACTGCTTGCTCGTGCCGCACGTGAGGTGACTGTAAAGGTGGATGTTGCCGAGCTGTGTGCGATTTTGGATTCGATGTTTCGCAGGGTTTGATTCGTCAGGCGCGTGACAAATGTAAACATAGCGTTGGAAGTAGGGATGGCAACCGGGCGGGTTCGGGGCGGTTAGTGGTATTACCGTACTCTATCCGTCTCGAGACATATCAAAACCATATCCGCACCATAACCGCTCGGGTATGGAAAACTCAAAACCATCCCCATCCCCGTCGGATTTCGGTTTAACCACGGTTAACCATTTAACCAACAGTCGATCTCACATATGAAAAACCAAAAGTATTATCATTAGTCACGAATGAAGAGAATAGCCCGCTCGTTTAGTTTTTCTTTATAACAATGTTTGGAAATACCTAAACTAAGTTTTATATCTCTAAAGAGACAATGATACTAATTAATATCCAAGGGCCAAAACACAAACCAGCAGCAATTAGATAAAGGATAGAAAACTCTTTAGCCAACTTATGATGTTCATGAGATGACTTAATATTAGCATAATCGACTTGTCAATTCAATCTGTACGTCAGGAATAGTCACAACATCTAATTCTTTAAGTAATTGATGCAACCAACAAAAAGAATCCATGAGTTTCAAGCATTAAAATTGATAAAAGGATTCAACCTTTGCCTTAGATCTGAAGTATTGGCAGCCAGACTAGAACCCAACCACCCATACCAACAAACCCTGAACATGAAAAACAAATCAAACAAGTAACTTCATACAAAAGCAACACAATTCAATCTCAGAAACACAACCTGCACATTATCCACAGCTCAAATCTCATCTAATCTACAAATCCCCCATCTAAATATTATAAACCAAAATTAAAGAAACACAAACCCCAAAACAAAATGTAAGAGACAAATCATCAAACACATTATCTGCAACTTCAACTTAACTCAAGCTTTGAGGTCAGAGTTACAAGCTCGAAATAATATTACAGTAAGATCGAAATCAAAGTTGCCTTCATAGCGCATCTCGGTATTGATCGTAAGGCTAATCAAGCTGCAGATGTAGGAGTACCCGGAGGAACTTGATCTGGATTCGTCATCCGCCATTCCGGCTGCTGTGCAAGAATCGGACGAGTTGTGCAAAGGGAGATCAAAAATAGGTAGGAACTGGAAAAGGAAAATCGAGGGAGATAGAGAGGACATGCTATTGGTTTACTTCGGCTTGGCTTTTGATTGCTTTGGAGTTGAAACGAGACCAGACGAGGCAGTTGGGAGGGTGAGAGAATGAGAGAGGAGGCTGCGTGGAAGAGACTAGGTAGCGAGGACGGTGAGTGTGGGCGAAGGAGAGGGCAGAAAATCATTGGAGGGACGATGAAATTGTTAGCGGGATAATGAAATTTTCGTTATAATATTTATTTAAGTGTTTGAGATAGATTGGATATTGCCGCCATTGCTTGTGTTTTAGGTTGTCCTGCAATTTTGTTTGTGTATTCTAAATCAATGTCTTTTACATATTGTAAGGGTGTATGGTCAAAATGATAAATTGAATTGAATCGAACCGAATCATTAATTTTTGTTGAATAAACAATTGTTTACATTTTAAAGCAATGAAAAAATCAAACACTCCAGTTCGATTTTAGATTTTTAGATATAAATTGAATCGAACCGAATAAAATCGTAATAATAGTATAACCATTTAATTAAATACATATGAACTCCAACTATTTAAATTAAGATACAAAGTATTACACTTGTAAATTTTAAAAACTTAGGTTTAATGAGCCTCACATGTGATGAAGATGAATGGTTATAATCTATTTATGTTTGTGTGAGATTTTCATGTTTGTGTCTAGTGTTTAATCGGTCTCGCATGTAATGTATTTGTTTTGTATTCATGAATGTTACACACCTTATGTCTTTATTTATGTTTCTCTTAGTGTTTAATTTTATTAAACTAAAAAGTTGCATAGAAAAGAGTACTGAAAATTTGTGTACTTCTATACATTGTCAAGATTTGAATGCCTCTTTAGCTTGCAATTTTTAATAGAATATATTTTAAATTTTTTTGAATAAAAACTCACATCTATGATCAAACTAAATTGAAATTAAATTGATATAATGGTTTACTTTGATTTATCTACTTACACGGCTCAATTCAGTTTGACAAAAATAAAACTGATGAAGTGGTTCGGTTCATTTTTTTCTTTTTGTAAAATCGAACAAAATCGAATCATTACACCCATAGTAGATGATGATAAACAGCCACAACTTCTTTTATATATATAAGTCAATTAAAAACAATAAATGTTTGTCATAAATAAGACTCAATTTTCGTCATTTACAAAAACACTAAAACTACGTTCTACTGTGTTTATTTATCAATTAATAGGCGACAAAATTAATATGACTAATACTATATAAGTTTTGCACATTTATATTTTATGAAAACAAAATTATGAACATTTTGTTCAATTATGATAATTAGTCTGCATATATTGTTGTCAAACGTAGAATTTTTGTAACGAACATTACTTTTTCCAAAAAAAAATTGTCAATTATAAAACACATAATTACCAAAAATTAAATACGAACTTGTTTATCGGTTATAATAATTATCTAGTCTGCGGGTATTGGCGCCAAGCCGCCAAAAGATAGAATCTTTTGTGACAAACGTTATAATTAACGAATAATTCGTCAATTATAATAAAAATAGAAATGACGAACAATAATTTACGAATATTTTGGTCAATTATAGTAAATAGCTTCAACTGTTGGTGCAAAAAAGAGGGTTTTTTAAGACGAAAGGTACACTTAACGAAGAATTCGTCAATTATATAGATATTGACGAATCATGAATCGTCACAACAAATTGTCACATATACTAATAAATGTGACAAATTCTTTTTTGGTCATTTTTAATCCGTTAATTATATACATTTTTCTTGTAGTGATAATTAAATGTCTTACTTAATTTAAATAGTCGGGTCGGGTCGGGTCGGGTATGGCAAATACCATACCCTTAACCTACCCGTCCAATTTTTTTCGGTTCGGTTACGGTTTTAACCGCGGGCGTGGTCAACTCGGTTATTATCCACGTTGATCGGTTCGGTTACGGTTCGATTACGGTTCGGTTACGGTTGAATTGTCATCCCTAGTTGGAAGTGTAACGACTGGATTAGCGGCAGATGGTTACGGTAACTATGTGCTACCAGAGCAATGAAACTATGAAGGGGCGTGGGACATTTACCATCTGAAACATTTGTCACTTAATCAAATTTATTTATTTATTTTTATTTATTACTAAACAATTTCAATACATATGTAATATCGTCGACAATTTTATGTCAAATATGAATTGCTTCTTTGTTATAGTTCATTAAAAAAATTTCATTTTACATCAGTAATTATTCAAACAAACCTAAATTTTACATGAATTTTTTAAAAAAAGAGACATTAAATATCTATCTGTTAAACTTATGTACCCATATTGACCTTGAACAACTACTATTTAAGGATGGAGAGAGTAGCCAACATCTATTTTTCAACTTTTATTTGTCATTTAACAATTATAATGCACATTAACGTAAAGAAATCATTCTACACTAGTAATAATACACCTTACATTTTACACAAACTTTAAAAAATATATTAAATACATATCTATTAGATTTGATGATTTTTTTTTCCAAACACTACCGAAGTGCTTAACAACGCTATGAAGAGACTATCCATTGAAGGTTTGTAGAGATGTTTGTGTGAGGCCACGAACCTATTCGTTTTGATGTAGAGTCCGGTTCGTGACACATAGGGACAACACCGTTTTGTCTGCATGAAACGGTTTGTGAATTGACTATATACTGCGTGTTTAAGCTAAAAACGCCGTACATAGTTTCTTGATATAATAGACAACACTTAAAAAAAGCGAAGAGACTATATATCATCTATTGTATGAAGAGACTATATACCGTACTTTTAATTTAAAACCATCATATATTGTAGTGTGGGCGGATTTTATACGGCATTTTTAATTTAAAAATATCATATATAGTCTAAAGTTTTTTATTTAAATAATCTTATTTTATATGACTATTTAAGATTAAAAATAAGGTTTTTAACTATAATTAATTATTTAAATCAATTTTTAATTGTACAGAGGTTTGCATAAGGTTAGTTTTGAAAGGTTTATAAAAAGTAAGTTTATGAAAATGCTGAGATAATTTGACAAAATATCACATGACATGACACAAACCTACTTTTAGGTTAGTTTAAATGGGTTGCCCCAAGAGTTATTCCTGGGTGGAATGTGGACAAAACCAATTGGAAGCCGCCACGTGTCATGTTGAAATATCAAAGTGACACATGGCGATTCAGGATGGATTTTGAAATTTTTTTTATTTTTCAAAGGGTCCGTATGAATAATTAAAATATCACGTGGTACTTCATCATTGGTGTGTCCAAATTCCAGGTGGTGATGTATTGTGTTCATCCAAAAATCTCTGTGAGCTAACTGATCCTGCTAAACTCTGTTTCTGACAAACCAAACTTTGTAGTTTGTGTCTATACGCGTGGGTAGTGCATCAAAATTCATAGGAGTAAACACTTTCACGTTTTGCTATTGATGTTATTAGTATTTGCAGTTACGGGAAGTGGTATTGTAAGGGAAAACGGGGGCGTGAACCATAAGTGGCAAATGTGGTTGGTCGCAGCCTGAGGGCTCATGAAACACCCGTGCCCGCATTTAATCCCAACACTTAACTTGATCCCATCCATTTTTCCGAAGACAGGAACATTGGACAAGCCCCCATTTCTCCAATACTATGAGCTTTGTTTGTCCCACAATACCATGTTCGGATTCCGAACTGTCTGTCACAGAGGGAGGATATGCAAGTCGATTTTAGTAGTTTTAAGAAGCTTTGGGTCACGGCTGTCTTGAGAAAAATATATCCGTGATGAGTTACACACTTGTAGTTTTGGCAAGATGGATAGTACAAGTCATTTGGCTCACGTCATGTAATGCACCTGAAGAGTAGTGTTGGACTGTACTTAACAGTTGGGGCCTCACTGCCGCCAGGGTCTCAGGAGTGTGTGCATCCATTCAGGATCGGCCGCCGATCGGATAATCAAGATAAATTAGGTATTTGTTAATTAGGGGTGTAAATTTGGATTATTAATTGAATTGAATCTTGACTCAACTCATCATATTCAAAACAATTCAATCAACTCATATTCAAAATTCTTAATTTGAATTGAATATAAGTCAACACATAAGTTTGCATTGTAAATTGTTTTTATAAATCTAGCACAAAAACACACTTATAATTGATTTGAGTTCCACCTTTAGATCATGTCAAATTTATTTTCTTGATCGAATCAACCCAAATTAAATCTAACCCAACACAACTCAGTTAAACCTAACCCAACCCAAATTACTTACACCCCGATTCCTAAGTGGTATTACATGTCATTAAGGTAGGTTTTACAATTAAGATATTCTTCCCGAGTTAAATTTAGTTGAGAAAAAAGAAGACATGAAAGGAAAGTAAATAAGAAAAAATTTCATTTTTGGAGGGATTTGGAATGACAAAAGATCATTGTACCATTTTTCTTATACAATAATCAAATTAAATTTTTAATACCTAAGAATATTTTAGTAAATGTGTTTTTTTTATTATCTCCCCCAAAATCTCATATGACTAAGAATGACCATTTTTATTTTTTTTTCTGCCTCTTTCCTCTCATTTCCTTTCAAATTTTTTCTTTTCGATTGTTTCCAATCTCAGGAATAAAACATAAAATCTTTAACAATGAGTGAGCGTGTTTAGTTATATTTATATAATAAAATTATGATTGATATCATGTGCGATCATGCCAATTTACAGTATAGTGATTTTAAGTAAAATCAGGATGATTTTACGTAAAATATGAATATTTTATTAAAATGAGACACATGTGAAAGTAGAGAACCACTATCTATCCCCTGTTTTTAAAAAAAAAAAAAGATTACATTCAAAAATACTCTACTAACAAAATAAGAGGTGGGTTGGTGGATAGTAGTAGAAGAGTAACAGTTTGGTTTGGTTTGGTTTGATTTTAATTTAAAAAAATCGAACCAAATTGATAATCATCAGCTTTAATTTTCAAAATCAAACCAAACCGACTTATTTAAGACTTTGAACGGAATCAAATCGAGATTTGATTTCGGTTTGGTTCAGTCACTTATACATAGAATTCAGATGCAAAGAGAACCAAGCGGTTCGAACCAACAATTCATTCGGGATCAACCAATGTTAACAATTATATCCATATTCTAATAAAGAATAAAAGAGAATCTAACTATTACACTCAGATTTTTAAAACATAAAGTTGACCTCTTTGCATTTCTTCACGAGTGACCTTATACTTCAACTACATCACACCCTATCCACAAAAATTAAAGATAATTTAGCTTATACATTTGTAACTAGAAAACTAAATCAACAAACACACAACTACATATAACAACTTCAACCACCCATTACATATGAGATAAATCTTCAGAAAAAGTACTGAACAAGTGAAAATCTGATTTTATATTTGTAAGAAAAAACTAACATTAATAAAAAAAACTTATAAAAGAATTATTAAATAATAGACATAAAAGAAAAGTTATAAAACCTGATTCAATTTCAACCACTTCATCCATAGTTGCATCAAGATCAGTAGGGATTGATGATGCTCGCTGCCAGCCTTGAGCACATATTAAAGCTTCAAATGTGCTTGGGCTCAAAGAACTACAATACTCATTCATAGCACGTCCACCGGTGCTAAAGGCAAATTCTGAAGCAATAGAGAAAATAAGGACATCAAGCACATCTCTAGCCATAAAAAAAATTATTTAAAATTTGGAGCTATTAACCTTCCACCAATTCAAATTATGAAAAACTTATATAGTTATAGTTGTACCAACGTTTCATCTAAGTTGATATCTAATTCAAATTTTGAACTCATTTATTGGTTTTGTTTACTCTCAAAATCATTTGTAAAGTCAATCATCCCATCATAAAAAATCTCTACTCCATCAAATTTCATCTCTACTGAATTTTCAGCTCTTTTGTAAGTTCCATCACATTCGTCTTGGTCATACAAATTGTACAAATAAGTCAATGTCATTTTAAATGTTAACCCTAACTCATCTACAGTAGTCTGTAGACATATTTTTTTTATAACAAAAGCTCACATATACTTAATTTTTACATAGGATCCATCACAACAACTATCAATAACAACATATTAATTTTATCAACCGACCCTTAATACTTATCAAACTTCAAACTCTTCCTTTAGCTATGTTTTTTTAAAACAAGATCTCGACTATTAGACCATGAGTAAATAGTTACAAAATAGTCATAATATCATATAAATAAGAATTGGGTGTGACATATAAAGATCTTGAAATCTTTTTCATGATTTCAAATAAAGTATTTAAAAACTTACAAAATACTTGTACATTTTTCCAGTCATTTGTGATGGAGTACAAACCCGATAAAGTCTCCAAATAAGAACAATTTAGTGGTAACAAGCACCAATGAATGGGAAAAATTATCTCTTCTTCCATCAAAATTTAGCTAAACTAAAAATATTGAAATTTGTCCATTAAACCAGTTAATTGACTCGTATTGACTGTGGTTTTGGTTACAAACCTCTTTAACAAACGCGTCAAATGTCGCGTCTCTACTGGTATCCACACACAGGTGGTGGACACCACGACCTCCAGACTACTAGCTCCTGAAAGAACTCTCTCACTATGTGACGTGACATGCGTTTAAAAAGAAACACATAATTTATATTTGTAGTGAGAATGGACTTCTGGGCTTCAGCCTACGGGCTAAGCTCATCAACTAAGTTAATGGATTTCGGTTCATAGGCCCATCCATTGGTATTATCGATGGATGGTACATATGATTTTAACCTATTTGGTTCATCTGAATCAGGCGCGAGTTGAATCTGATAATATCCAAACTGAATCTTATTAGGTCTTTACTCAACTCAATATTCGTCACTCGATTACGTGCGTCTCTGTAAGTTTATTTTCAATAATCCATAGACAAGCTCATTGCTCATAATTGATCCATAGTAAGGTATTATGATCTCTAATTAAGAATAATTGATTATTCAAGTAACCGAAACCTTAGTCAGACATTAACATGAACCTCCCCCTTATTACAAAATACATAATAAGGCTTCATATGTAAATTTGTTTGCAACATTTGCTAGTCTTTTTATTGTTTGAAACAAGCATTACTGAGTTATCTACTGCTTTATTAGTGTTTTGATTTGTCCGGGACTCTGTGGATTAGGGGAGAGTATCGGTCGGTTAGAACCGAATTGTTATTCGGTTAACCGAACCGAATTACAAAAGTCTCGACCGATAACCGAACTGAATTATATGGTTAACCGATAATTCGGTTAATTCGATTATTGGTTAAATATCCAATTAAACGAAATTAACCGAATTAACCGAACAAAATGAATACATTTATAAAATCAATATATTTATATAAAAATTATTTCATTATTTAATAAATTTATATTTTTGGTTAATTACCGAATTAACCAAACTCAGAAACTTCGCATCCATTAACCGAACCGAATTAACCAAATATTTTTTGATTTTTAACCGAATTAACCGATTCACCAAATTAACCGAACCGAATTAATTCGGCTAAATTATATCAGTTCGGTGAATTAATTTTCACCGAACAATACTCTCCCCTGCGTGGATTGCTCCATGTTCACACGTATGGATGATGTCTTTCTTCTACTTTTGGTGTATGTCTAATATTATTGTGACTATTAGTTCGTGCTCAAACAATTTCTTCAAAATCATTTTGCTCTCAATGTAATGTTGATCAATATTTCCTTAGAATCGAAATTGGCAGATCCCCTATTAGCCTGTCCCTGTCTCACCGAAAATATACCTTGAAAATTCTTTAAGAAACATGTTTGGCAGATGGTAGATCTTGCGCCACTCCAATGGATCCCATTCACAAATTGGCTTCTAAATAATTGGCTCATTTGGATGACCCTGAGTCTTATCGGGGGCAAATTGGTGTATCTCACCAGACCGGATATTGTGTTTGTGATAAACTGTTTAAGACAATTTCTCAGTCAGTCGCGCCTTCATCATACGCAAGCTATCCTTCGAATTGTCAGGTGTCTGAAAATTCTTCAGGGCAGAGGCGAATTCTCCCTCCTATGTTTAAATTCTTCTGCTCTTCATTTTCATTGATATCAGATTCAACTTTCTGATTCTGTAAAATACTCTAATCTTATTCATCAATGAAATGGAGAACTTGAAAAGCCCCTCCCACATATTGTCGACTAAGCTGCGACGAGGCTGAAAATGCGGAAGGTACATTAGGATGCCTCAGAAGTACAGGGCTACAGGCCGATCAAGCATGACCAAAACCAGCAGGAGGGCGGGAGATGGAGATCACGTCCACGCACAGGATCCTACTAAAGCTCTGTTCATCCAGCCAAGATAGAGAGCCCCGTCTCGCTCTTCTAGCTTATACTTATCACTATACTTCTCCAGCAACGCCTTTATAGTAGCGTTGACTAGTGAGCTCAACGGGTAAGGTTTGAATCCCGCCATGGCGAAACGAGATTTCCACTTCCCGAGAAGCTCGTGCCTTTTCACCCGCTCAGCTCCCTCGCACGCTATGATGTTCACCACATCCTTCGCTAAGCAGTGCTGCTCCACGTGGATCCGGTCCTTGTGGTTCCGGGGGAGAGTGGCGTCGATGGACTCGAACATGGCGGTGTAGTAGCTCATTGTTTCGAGAAACCTAGGGAAGAACGCGGCCGTGTTGGTGTTGGATTCTTGTTCTACCAGAGTCACCACCTTGGGAGACAAGCCCTTGACGAGTCGCAAGAGTCTGTCGCGGTGATTGTGAGTGCTGACGCTCTCGTCGGGTAAATGATGGAGGATGAAAGCAAAGTTCACCGCTAAAGCCTCTCCCGGCCTGATTCCAAGATTAACCTGCTGAGACTCGCAATCAGACATGGACGCAGAGTGGAACTCGAATGGAACTTTGAACGACTGCGCGAGCTTAGATAACCTCTTCCCCACAGCACCTTGTCCTCCTCCTCGAGCGTAAGCAGATATGGAATCCTCGATACTGGTAATACGAATGTGTGGCGGCCCGCCTGGCCTAGCGGCAAATGCCCGGATGAGTGTTAGCCACTGACTGCCCTGGCCGATTCGGAAATCAATGATGTGAACTCTATCTTCATCCTTCATGGCTTCTGCAATGGCCCCGTTTGCAGACATGTACCCAAATTTGAAATACGGACACACCTCGTACAAAATGTGCATGTACGAAAAGAGATCAGAACTCGCAGGCTCCTTGCACTTTAAAACCTTGTATATAGAGCTTCCGGCGGAATTAAACTTTGCGATAAGACCTTCCAATACGTATGCTCCAAGGCGCTGAATCGGTTCACCTGAAACCGACACCATCTGCTCCAATTCCGCTATCAAATACTGCGCCTTCGGACGATTATCTTCTGAAATTGCTAACGCGCAGTCTACCAGACCTTGTCTCAAATCCTGCTTGGAAGCTATTCCCATCATTTGTCGCCAGCTGTCTATCCCAGGGGATGCTACTCCTGACCTGTCAATGACATCAGAGTCAGGTCCCAGCATTACAGTTTCGAGTTCCATCAACTTGTTTCTCAACTCGTGCTTGTCATCAGTTAAGCAAGAGCCGCTGATTGGAGAGCCGTAGCCCTTCTCGAGGACCTGATGCTGATCTAGTTGGTAAGACGAGCAATCTTGCTGTGACAAGGGGCTGCCGTCTGAGAAACTCACGCTTGACGCGTTATTGCTGCTTCTTGTTGTCGAGGATGACTCCAGGGTGCAATACCGGGCATAGGTAGCTGGAATTAACACACGGCCGCCATTTGGATTCTGGACCGTGAAACGAGCACTCGGGTTGCTATCATTGCAGTATAATTGATGATCGAGCTGGTGAAGCTGAGGCACCAAGTAGGTGTGCGCCTCCGGCATCGATTTGCGGTACGACCGCTTTGACATTTTTGAGATATTCGAGTTTCGAGAAGTGGGTGGCAAATATCCCAGCAGACGCCACGGCCTGAGCTTAAGTTCTCCTGAGTTGATACATCAATTTCGTCAGCTGGAACCGGCCGCGCCAATCCACCCAACCGGAAACTGGTATGCTACTCCCTGCAAGTTGTCTATCAACAAAGATTAGCACATTGCACCCGAAAATAATAATTAAAATAAATATAAAAAAAAACCTCAACCAAAAAGTGCCTGGCAATCTTTTGAAAATTATGACTATAAAAACTCATTTGAGAACTTATCCAATTAAGCAAACTCAAACTTCCTTAGACATAGTAACCTTCTAGAAGCAGCATTTTCATTAAGAAACCTCTAAACTTGGGATGTGATCATAAATCTATCAGCCAGCAGCTGGGGTGTCTTCCAAGCAAAGTATAGGTGGAATAAATTCCAAAATTAAATAATAAAAAAATTGTTAGGTATAGTTTTTGTAATTCAATCACCATACCTATCAAATTTGTTCCACCGCTACCATCAATACTCTCTCTGTCCTCTTTTACATGTCACTTAATCAAATTTTTTTGTCCACTTTTACTTGTCACTTAATAATTTTCATTGCGTATTTAACATCAACAACTACTGTCAAATATTAATCACTTCTTTATCATAATCAATAAAAAATTCATTAATAATCTACTTCCTTTGTCTTCTTTTACATGTCACTTAACCGAATTTTTTTGTACACTTTTACTTATCACTTAACGATTTTCAATGTGTATTTAATATCAACAACTACCTTAAAACGTGAAACATTAATCACTTCTTTATCATAATCAATAAAAAAATCATTCATCACCAGTAATAATTTACAAATTTTACTTTTTGCATGAATATTTTAAAAAAACATCAACCACCCACTCATTAAATTTATTCAACCGCTAGCATTTACTTATCTTAATCTACTCAAATTAACCTTAAACGACATGTATTAGAGGACGGAGGGAGTACCAATTTTACTTTTTGTATGAATTTTGTTAAAAATATATCAACCACCTAGTTATTAAATTTATTCAATCGTTAGCATTTAGTTCATAATCTACTTAAATCAATCTTAAACGAGGGAGTATTTCTTTATATATTCAAATTAATCTTAAGATTTCTAATTCAGGAAAGGGAGTATTATATACTGTATTCTGTAATCATAAAACATCTTGTTGCCAAATCACATTAAATCTTACTATGTTCTTAACTGCTTTTGGAAATTAAAACAACATAACCAGCTTTTTCACACTTCCTCAGAAAGACAGAAACCCTCCTGGGTTTTACAGAGCTCTAAAGTCAAGCAGCAGAGGGTCTGACGATTTCATGACTTTGAAACCGTTCAATTCGCCATACCCAGCTCGCAAAATCACAGAAAAATTGCCCCCAAATCGAAGGTCGTCACAATCAAGTACATAGAACTTCACAACTGGAAAACAAGCTCGTGAAGCAGAGAAACAGAATGCGGAGAAGATCAAAAATCGAACCTTAGTGAGCAGTGAGCGGTCAACTGCTCAAGCACGGAGCGGAAAATCAGCGAGTTGAGACGACATACGTACCTTATTTCGATCGGAGAGTCTTCGAGTTTGGTGGTGTGTTGGTATCCGCACGAGCTCGAGATTCTGAAATAGTGAGAAGAAAATGGCAGAGCAGAGTCCACTTGCTTCGTTGGGATTTGAGGCTCCAAATATAAATATGGAAAAGTTGCTTCCTGATTAAAACTATATCAGCAGTGGTTTAAGTATTTCATTGTGATCCTTCTAGTTTTAGTAATTATGCGTACGCCCCTTTCGATATTGCTTTGTTGCCCAAAGTTAGATTAACATATATGATATATATATATATATATGGCGATATTTTATATAAACTAGATAAGAGATTAGATAAAATAAAATGATTGTGATTTTTTTTTGTAGATCTTAGAGTATCTAGGGTAGAACTCTAAATATCTTAAAATCAAAAAAAAATTAAAAAATTAAATCAGAAAACTCTAAGCTCTAATGTGTACAAAAAAAACCCTACAAACTCTTGAAATAAAAACAAAACTTAAAAATCAGAAAATTCTAAAACTTAATACACTATAACTCTAACACCTGACACATTCGAATCCTAAAAAAAAATAGCTAAACTATATTTATATTAGGTGTTACCCCATATTTTTTCCCCACCTAGCTATATACGATTTAATCTCACAACCAAATCATTGTAGGATTAGATCTCACACAACTAAACAATATGCTGTCAGCATGAAACGACGCAGATTTATTTCTCATTAATCACTCATAAATTGACATGTGCGCAGTAGAAATGAGTGAAAATTAAATACAAATAACTTTACACATGTCATTTTATCAGTGATCAATGAAAAATAAAACTATGTTGTTTCATGCTAGCAGTATATTGTTTGATTGCATGAGATCCATTTTCTGTAATAAATTTAATTTCCCATAGGTTTAATATATATGACTAGGTAGGGTTTGATTACATACATTGGCGTTTATGATATGACCTCACCATTACTAAACTTAGAGAGGAGATAGGTAGATGGATATCTATCCATTGATTATTAAAGTCACATTACGTGTCCGAGCGTATGTGCATTTGCTTACACATTTGATCGATTCAACTATACATGGCGATAATATTATCTTGTCTCATCATTATCTCTCGGTGAGAATTCGATCCCTTTTGTCGTCGACAACATTAAAACAAAATAGTTGCAATCGAAATATATAAGATTGTCTAGTCCACGATGATCTTTATCGACATGAATAAAACATGCCTGGCTTTACATGGACAATCATATTCGACATTCGTATTTCAGTATAAAAAAATTAGAATGAGATTGGTTTTAATTAAAAAGGGGTGATATAAAATCAACCGGTCGTCTTGTTTGAATGAGATTACACCATATTTGATTATTGTAAAAGTAAGTTGGGGTTAAAGTTAAAAATAATATAATTAATATATAGGGGAGGAATTAATTGAGAATCTCCTTATATTGAGAACCTTGTGAACCAATCATATTCACCGATCTGTTTCCAAATTAAACACAAATAAAAACAACAGGATTAATGAATGTGAGGCATAATTAATTTTCATTTGATGTGATGAAGTGAGATGTGTTAGTGACATTTATGTAGTGTCAATTAAGAAAAAAATAGTTTTTCTGTAATCGCGCTTAAATATTTGATTGACGGATTTTGTCTCCTTGATTTCTGAATTTTGTTTCCTTAATTTCCGGATTTATGTTTTCTGAGTTATAACTTTCTCAATTTTTTTGATTTTTTTCTAGTGAACATTTTTTTTTATTTTGTACAAATATTTTTTTGATTTTTGTAGTGAACATGTTCACTATCGAAGTTCCGATTGTTCTGTACATTACAGTAACAATGAACATAGTGGATTGCGGAGAATCAAACAATTTATAAATGGTGAACATATGATTGAGTGATTTGTAAATAAAATTATGTATATAATCAAAGAGGAAAGAGAGAAAATTAAATATATGATTGAGTGATTTGCTCCTAATTAATCATGTGAGATTTATGTAATATATGTTACTAAATAAAATCTAATAAAACATAATAAATAAAGTAAAAAAAAAAGATATCGTAATCAAAACACGGTCGTTTTGTGAACTAAATGATTGGTTCACGTTTGTCCACACGGTTCTCAACTTAAGGAGGTTCTCAACTGATCCATTATATATATATATATAAGTGACAAATACGAAATACCCAAAATTACAAATTAAATATAATAACATTTAATATTTTGTAATTATTGGTAATACGAAATTAAAAATCTTGTTTTTTTTAATTCCTAACTAACCCGACATTTGAAGCTAACCCGGCATTTAAATTTTGGTTGGTGGAGATGACTCAAGAAACAAAGACCATGTGCAACGTAAAAAATAAATTAGATAATTTAAACTAACCATGCACGAACGCATTGTTTAATTTCCAACTTGAACTAATTAAATGCTTAAGAAAAGATATTCAAAAAAGTTTTTTTAAAAAATTGATATTATAATTGAAGCGTGTGATAAAAAAGTGAACGTTGTTGTTTGCTTTCGTGTCCCCTTAATTTAGAGAGCATTAATTTTGAAGGACCCACGACTCTCCCCATCACCATGACTTGAAGGGCCCGATGCCTCCTAAATAGGAGGTCATTCTTCATGCATATTTATTATTTAGCGTCCTGACAAAATCTATGGTCTTCAGCTTTTTTATGCTTTTAATTTACTTTTGTGAAAGCATATAACAGCATGCATCTCACTACATGTTTTACAGGTTATGCAAATGGAGTTATTATTGTTGAGCATGGTCTATTGAAAGTTTTACATAAATTTTAATATAGAATTGGGGCTCCTTCATTCATTGTCAATTGATTTTGAGTGTGGATCCGATTAATCTACATGGTATCAGAGCGGGTTTTGGCCGCACTCTTAGAATATGCCTGTAACGGTAAACTAGATGCGCACAAGGTCCTCACTTGTCGACCTTAACAAAGATCCTCGCAAGTGAGAGGGAGTGTTGAGCATAGTGGTATTATCCTACATCGCTCATTGGAAGCTCAAGATTAATTCTTTTATATAATTGGGCTCCCCCACTCATTGTCAATTGATCTTGTGTGTGGATCTGACATATTTTCATGGTATCCGAGCGGATTTTGGTCGCACTCTTAGAATATGACTGTAATGATTAACTAGATCCGCACGAGATCCCACTTGTCGAAGTTAACAAAGGTCCTCGCAAGTGAGGGCGAGTGTTGAGCATAGTGGTATTATCTCACATCGCTCATTGCAAGCTTAAGATTGATCCTAATATATAGTTGGGCACACCCACTCATTACTCATTAATTTTGAGTGTGGATCCGACTAATCTATAATTACTATTAGAATAGGATTTCAGGCTCTCAAGTTACTTTCCGATCACACACAATGATGCAATTTTGGATAACACTAATTATGAGCACATATATGTTTTAGTACATATTACTAATTTGTTTTGGATAAAATCATTCATATTTGTCATGTGTTTAAGTGGTTCTAAACTAGCTTGGTGGCATTAGGTATGGAATCATTCTATAGGCTTATGGGAAGAGCATTATTGAATGAAAAACGATTCATATCGATATAGTTTAACGTAACTAATTCGATTCGGTTAATTTGTAAATTCGATTAAAAACTAAAAAAGCTTGGTTAATTCGGTTAGTTAATGAAAGTAAATTTTTTGAGTTAGACTACGGTTAACTGAACTGATCAAAAATAAATTTATTAATTAAAAATTTAAAGTCTTGTACACAAATATATTGAATTTATTAAACATATTTATTTTTTTGATTAATTTAAATTAATTGAATAATTAATTGATAACCCAATTAATTAATTTATACGTTAACCATTTAATCTGATTCAGTTATCGGTCAGAATTTTAATAATTTGGTTTAACCAAACGACGCTCTCTCTTATTCATTACTATTTTTTCATTTGATGTTTTCTCACATGCAAATAGTGATTCTGAATTTTTTTATTTAAAATATTTTTGAATGGTTAAAAGCTGCTTAAATTATAAAAGTTTACTAAAAATATATTTTGGATCATCTCATTATTATTATGTTCTACAGGTCATTAAGATTTTAAAATATTGAATTTTTGCTAGGTCAAATACAGTAGATTATAATTTTATTGTACTTTAAAATTTTAATTTTGTAATTCTATAATTGAGTTTAAACTAACTCGCAATAGGAAACATTTCACCGAATAAACTTTTACTCATACTATAGGCCTATGAAATATTAGAAAATTCAATATTATTTTTGACTATGTTTGGTTTGAGAAAAAATTATGGGAAAAAATTAAAAGAAAATGAGACCAAAATTTTTTGTTTGTATGAGGAAAATAGATAAAAATAATAAAAAGGAAAATTTTTCATTATTAAAATATGTTTAAGTGTTTTCCATATATTTTTCTATCCCCAGCCAAACATTTTATCAATCGAAATTTACTTCATTTCTCATTTTCATTTCTTCCTATTTTTCCCTAGCCAAAAGACACCGTACGTTGTTGACTCTGTGATAATTAAATTAGTTTAATTTCAAAGTACAATTGTGATTGAATCTCTGTCCAATAAACAAATTATCAACTTGTTATTACTCATTACACTAATTAAGCTTAAAATACCAATTAACATAATAAAATCATAGTAAGTACAAATCTGCGACATGCGAGGTGGGATGTTGACCGGGCATGGGGCCCTAATCGGCCATGCGCATCCCATGAATGGTCGTGTTAAATTAATTAATATAATTATATATTATTGCTCTTTTAAATGCGTTTTGTGCACGAGCTTGTAATTTAAAAAAAAACATTTTAAATTTTTAATGATGTTCAACAATTCAACGTAATCAAAAGTTATTTTATTTTAGTGATTTGAGCTTTCAAATTATTTTCTTTTGACTTTTGATCAGAAATTGATGGCTTATGCGCATGTTGCATCCTTGTTACACTTTCGGTTTTGAACATCATCCGCAACCGCTCCTTCCATGTTTGGATTAAGTATTTTTTGACGTGTTGATTTTTTTGATAAAATTTGTTTTATTATAATGTAAAATAATAAGATAAATATTATAATAATGAGGAGTAATATATGTTCGTATCAAATTATATCTCAATATCCAACTATCATATTCAAACCCTGATGATACCTCATGAGCATGAATATGTTGGAGGTGCGTGTGAGCTGATACGCAATAAGTCTGATTCCACTGTATGTGTAGCCCTAACCACAAGAAAGATATTATACTATCAAAGTGGAGGTGTATATGTGACTCTGACCGCAAAAAAAATCTCAATATTTTACCATCTATATTTTAGATAATTTATGCCAAAAATGTAACGCACATGAAATGTATTTTACAAATAATGAGAATATTGGCCGAGAAATATCATTAACTTTCTCAAATTCTAGATATATGTACTTATAAAATATAATCACCAAAAATCCTGATCAAACTTTCCCAAATTACAAATCCTATGGAGGAAAATATAAATTGTTGTTGAATATATGAAATTTAATAGTTAATGTAGGGCTCAAGGTAGTTGATAAATACATTTTGAGATTGTTAAGTGATAAATAAAGTAACAAATTAATCAGATTTTGACTACACTATTTTTCGGTAAAAATGCATTGGCCGGTTGGGTTCGTCCGGTTTTATCGGGTTCATGATGCAATTCGATATTAATTATAAATCGGACCGTTACTAGATCAAGTTCCTGATCCAACAGATTAAACTAAACTATCCAATCCAAATTTAATAAATATGGTTCTAATTTTGTGCAAATAAGTATAAATAAGGCTCCACCGTAATATGAATTTGGATGAGTGATGCCTGCAAACACTCAACTAAGGTTTTATTTTACAAACTATCCTTCTTTGCATATTCTTGTCAAATCTAATTTCCTTTTTTCATTTTTGATTCTATCATATTTGAAAAAAATCGCAGTTTCAATCCGGTGATTTTATAATCAGGGTTTGACGCGGTTTTGTTAAGAAAATTCACGGTTCACAACTGTGTTTTTCTTAAGAAAAATCATAGTTTTAAACTATGGTTATAAAATCACCTGTTTGAAACCGTGATTTTTTTGAGAAAAACCGTGATTCATAACTGTAATTTTGTTCAAGTAGGATAATATGAAAAATAAAGAAAAAAGAAGGATAAAATTAATAACAAAACTTACAGAAAGAGTAGGTTAATTTTGTAATTGTGATTTTCTAGATAAAATTGTAGTTTTGAATGACAATTTTATATAAAAAAACGAATGCAAAGTAAATAAAAGAGAAAAATCTTAAAAGAGGCATAAAATTATCATCATTTACCCAATTACGGTTAGAACTATCTAAATATTCAAAAAAAGGCAAAAAAAACTGAGTAATTTAAAATGTCACATCGAATTTGATGCATTAAATACAATTTGATCTTATCAAATTTGCTCAGTAATAGAGTCGGTTTAATATGAAATTTATAAAAAAGTTTTTTTTTTCATTTTTAGATATTTAAATAGTTCTGATCATAATTGAGTAAATGATGATAATTCAGAGTCTCATTTAAAACTTTTCCATACAGAAAATAAAGAAAATGATAAGGGTAGTTTGAACTTTGAAGAAAGAAAAAACTGTGCTTCATAACTCAAAGCGAACTCTGGCCCCGAAATGATGAGTAGGCTTAATGAGCGAGCACACAGAAAAAGTTGGGCCCCCAACCCACCAGCCATGAATCACCTCCACGACGCCGTTTTCGAATTCTGAGAAACAATGACGACTGGAAACATACGGCAAATCTGCAGGGTCCGACATATCTCGAATCCTTGTGCTTGAATCCTTCCTAAATCCATTCACAAACCCCCAACCGACCTCCGAAATCCAATGATCGATTTCCCGATCCATTTTCCGGAGTCGCTGGCTTGATCGGCCATCCGTCGTCAATCTTTTTCATCCTTGTATCTTAATTTTTGAGATCTTGGTGGGAGTGAGAGGGATGTATCAATGGCGGAAGTTCGATTTCTTCGAGGAGAAACTCGCTGGAAAGTGCACGGTTCCCGAGGATGTGACCGGTACTATCACCTGCTGCTCCAGCGGGCGAGGTAGAGTCGTGGTCGGATCCGACGACGGCACTGTCTGCTTGCTTGATCGGGGGCTCAAGTACAACTACGGGTTTCAAGCTCATTCCTCGTCTGTTCACTTCCTCCAGCAGCTCAAGGTCTGATTCGGAATTTTCAAATCATCAAATTTCTCTTTTGAATGTGGCTTTTAGCTTGCTTATCTCTGTGTTAGTGGTAGCTCATGGATGGATGATTCTGTTGAAACATTATTGTTGAGTAATCACTTGGCGAAATATTCCACATCAGCTAGTGAGGGAAAAGGAGGTGACTTATATTGGATTGTTGAACCATGACTTATAAGTTTTTGCTTTTGAGAGCCGACCCGAAAATTTAACACCTTATGGCTCATATATATGACTGCTTGACTTGATGTCATTTTCTTGTCAATGAGATGGAATTGAATTTCTTGATAAATGGTTACATTGTTATTAATAGCCAAAGGAGGTTCTAAGTGAACAGGTGTCTGGTAAAGAGTAGACCTAGAAATTTGAGTAAGGTTCTAAAGTGCATCACAGAAATGATCTGTGTAGTCATCACACGGGGTAATAATATTAAAGATTTCAATTTTGTTAGTTTAATGAGCTAAGACTAATAGTGCACCGATATCCGGCTATCTACGTTTCCCATATGCCTGGCAACTCCGGCTATGTGTACCTCTCTTGTCAAAAGGCATTATTTTACCGTGCTATACATTTTGGTTTATGTTTAGCTAAAGAGACTCTTATTTCATAACATTTCAAGAGTAAAATGTCGCTTGGATAAGTCGGTATCCATGTTTAGCCACTCTTAACATCAAATGTCATGGATCTTTATGTGTTGGGACACTTAGCTTGTGTTGGCTTATTATCGGATAATTTACTCGGTTACAAAAAATTATGATTCGTGCCTCATCATAGAGGCTTGTTGGTATATTCACTTAGTACCGTGCTACTTCAAATATACGGTGTCTGCAACAAGTTTAACAGTATATTAAAATGGAACAGATGTTGTTGTATAAATGTTTCTTCATAATTGTTCAGCTACTTGCCCTTATTCATTTACTGTATGCTTGAACTATCATGGCACAGCTAAATTAGATGGCTTCTTAGTTATTCTAAGTCAAAACTGATACATATTTTAAAAACCTGTTCTTTCTGTAGCAACGTAACTATATTGTAACTGTTGGAGAGGATGAGCAAGTGTCTCCGCAAACATCAGCAGTGTGCTTGAAAGTCTTTGACCTTGACGCAATGCAACCAGAGAGCTCAAGCACTACAAGTCCTGATTGCATCCAGATACTACGGATATTCACTAACCAGTTCCCTGAAGCAAAGGTCTTACTTTAATTCTCCTTGGAATTATATTTGCTTGTTTTTCTTGAAGATCTTTCCTTTTAAGATATTTACTTTTTATTTAACTTTGCAGTTATTTATATCTGAAAATTATTAAAAACCTTCGGGACCTGCAGATTACCTCTTTCATTGTTTTAGAGGAAGCTCCACCAATATTACTAATTGCCATTGGCTTAAACAACGGTTGCATTTACTGCATCAAAGGGGATATCGCACGTGAGCGCATTACTCGTTTCAAGCTACAAATCGATGATCCGAGTAACTCTTCCATAACAGGTTTGGGATTTCGTATGGATGGTCAAGCCCTCCTTCTGTTTGCTGTTTCTCCAAACTCAGTGAGCCTGTTCAATTTCCAGAGTCAGCCCCCCAGGCTGCAGACCATTGATCAGATTGGAAGTAATGTCAACAGTGTTACGATGAGTGACCGCTCAGTATGTTATCTTCTGATTTTTGCTATTAAACTTTGTTGCTTTTCAAGAGTTCTTATCTCATGTCTTTAAAATTTTTAGGAGCTAATTATTGGACGCCCTGAAGCTGTTTATTTCTATGAGGTCGATGGACGCGGTCCTTGTTGGGCCTTTGAAGGAGAAAAGAGATTCCTGGGGTGGTTCCGTGGGTACCTTTTATGTGTCATCGCTGATCAAAGAACTGGAAAAAATACGTTCAACATTTATGACCTGAAGAATAGATTGATTGCACATAGCTTAGTCGTCAAAGAGGTTTCTCACATGCTTTGTGAATGGGGTAACATCATACTTATAATGACTGACAAATCAGCATTGTGCATTGGAGAAAAGGATATGGAAAGCAAGCTAGATATGCTGTTCAAAAAGAATCTATATACGGTTGCTATTAATCTGGTCCAAAGTCAGCACGCGGATGCTGCTGCAACCTCAGAGGTTCTCAGAAAGTACGGGGATCATTTATACAGCAAACAAGAATATGATGAAGCCATGGCACAGTACATACTTACCATCGGCCATCTTGAGCCTTCATATGTGATACAGAAGTTTCTTGATGCGCAGAGGATTCATAACCTGACGAATTATTTGGAAAAGTTACATGAAAAGGGGCTCGCTTCAAAGGATCACACTACACTACTGTTAAACTGCTACACCAAGTTGAAAGATATTGAGAAATTAAATGTTTTTATCAAAAGTGAAGACGGTGTTGGGGAGCATAAGTTTGACGTCGAAACTGCAATAAGAGTCTGCCGTGCAGCCAATTACCATGAACATGCAATGTATGTTGCTAAGAAAGCTGGGCGACATGAGTGGTATTTAAAGATTTTACTTGAGGACCTCGGCAGCTATGATGAAGCGTTGCAGTATATCTCGAGTTTGGAACCAAGTCAATCTGGTGTAACTGTAAAAGAGTACGGCAAGATTCTCATAGACCACAAACCTGCAGAGACAATCGAAATACTGATGAGGCTATGTACCGAGGAAGGAGATTCATCCAATAAACAATCTTCAAATGGAACATACATAAACCTGTTGCCGTCACCTGTGGACTTCCTCAATATCTTTGTCCACCATCCGCAGCCGCTCATGGATTTTCTTGAAAAATACACCAATAAGGTGAAAGACCCGCCTGCTCAAGTTGAAATCCACAACACCCTATTGGAGTTGTATTTGTCAAATGATTTGAACTTCCCTTCATTGTCACAATTAAGCCTTAGTGATGGAGTTAGAGCAAGTAAACCATCAGGAGCTGTTTCGACGTCAAAAGCTCAATCTAATGGGAAATCAATAGCAAATGGAGAAAGTTCAACAAAGGGCAAGGATAGGGAGGAAAGGCTTCAGAAGGGACTTCGCCTCTTGAAAAGTGCATGGCCATCTGATCAAGAAATCCCTCAGTATGATGTTGATCTGGCTATAATTCTTTGCGAAATGAATAACTTCAAGGAAGGACTATTATATCTTTATGAGAAACTGAAACTTTATAAGGAGGTGATTGCATGCTACATGCAGGCACACGATCATGAGGGATTGATCGCTTGCTGTAAGAAGCTTGGAGACTCCGGCAAGGGAGGGGATCCAACCCTATTGGCAGATTTATTAAAATATTTTGGTGAACTAGGAGAAGATTGTACCAAAGAAGTCAAGGAAGTCTTGACATACATTGAAAGGGATGATATATTGCCTCCTATAGTCGTCCTTCAGACTCTCTCAAGAAATCCATGTCTCACACTGTCAGTCATCAAGGACTACATTGCTCGCAAACTTGAACAGGAATCAAAGCTAATTGAAGATGACAGGAGAGCCATAGAGAAGTATCAGGTTAGAGCTTCATTTGGTGTCGGTGTCTATGCAGTATTGGCAAGTTGCGATCATAAACTAATAATCATACACTATTTCAAGACTGACATGTAAGTTTTGCTCCCATGACAGGAAGAGACTGCTTCAATGAGAAAAGAGATCCAAGATCTGAGGACAAACGCCAGAATCTTCCAACTGAGCAAGTGCACTGCCTGCACATTTACCCTTGACTTACCGGCAGTCCACTTCATGTGCATGCACTCGTTCCACCAGCGGTGCCTTGGAGACAATGAGAAAGAATGCCCCGAGTGTGCTCCAGAGTACCGTGCTGTTCTGGAGATGAAGCGCTCCCTGGAACAGAATGCAAATGACGAAAAGCTTTTTTTCCAACAAGTGAAGGGCTCTAAGGACGGATTCTCAGTGATAGCGGAATATTTTGGTAAAGGCATCATTAGCAAAACCAGCCCTCCACCGGACAACAGTACCACTGCTTCCGGCAGCCTGTTCTAGGTCTACAGAAACATGTGTGAAATATATTTGTGTGAAGCCTCACCATCGCCTCATGTTATTAACATTTTTGCCTCCTTGTTTTTTCTTTTGTGCTCTTGGTTTGGTTGCTGCCCTCGTAGTTGTAGGTGTAGAATTTGAGTGTTTCTATTTTTTGGTGTGTTTGTATTTTACGTGTATGATAAAACTGGAGAGAAATATGCGTTTGAGCCTTTGAGGAATCTTGTTCAATCATCACTCTGAGATATTTTTGGGTGGGTCCACGTGTTCATTGAATTTTAAATTTTTTTGATTTTTCAGTACATGACTGTTTTGGATTGATGAATCCTCAGTCCAGATGGTGAATCTAGTCATTCCTAAATAAATTTTTAGATGTGCACACCCGCTCTCATGTTATACTTAGACTAATCACTTGATGGATTGAAAATGATAAAATGTTATGTGGTACTGGTATTATTCAGTTTCTTAATAATATTAATAAACATTAATCCATTCAACTTTTTCTTCTTAATATTCATAAATTTACCTTATATGATATTAAAAATTGAAATTATATCATTCTAAACATAAATAAATAATCCGTACATTACCAATAACAATAATTGTTTAGCTTTACAACTGAATAATAAATAATTGAATTTGATGTTGGTGGCTGGTGGGACCCGTTAACCGGTCAATCAGTCACGAGGAAAGTGAACAAGCAAAATACAAAGAAAAAGAAAAAGCATATCAAAGTAAGAAAGAAAAACAAGAAGGGAAGAGAATCAGAGATCATCCTCCGCCTCACGCGAATCTCCCTCACCCAAATGCGTAGCTGCGTCTTGATTCATCACTGTCTCCATCCGTAAATCCCACACCCTTTTTTTTTCCCCTAATTTTTTTTTTTGTATACGTCACTGTTTTTGCTTCCCCCAGAAAAATGAGAAAGGGTGCCTGTACCGAACCAAGAATTTTTGGATCAGTCGGGCTCTCGGGATGGGGGTTTCGACATGGGTTTTCGTCTACTATGATAAAGATGTCAGCTTTTTTCATTGAATTTTGATCTGTGTGGTTGTGGCGGGTTTGTAGGGTTTGATCGATTGCGAGGTTGGATTTCGGAAGATGAGTAAAGAGGGTCCGCCGGAGCCTCTAGATTTCTTCATCTGGACCGTTGAGGTATGCTTATTCTACTGTCCAGTCCTGATTTATTCTTGTCTGCAAGATTGGAATTTGTGTGTCAATTTGGTGAACGGTGCTTAGGTGATTAAGCATATATTGGCTTTGGATTTCACCCAATTTACTGCAACAGGCGATCATTTTTCTGATTCAGCTGCCGTTTTAGTCGGTGCTTATGGTCTCATTTGCCAGTTTCTTTATGTATGCTGTGGAAAAATAATGTCAGTCTCGTACGTGATTGTTTGATAAGCTCGGTTGCTTCTTTTGGGTCTGGTTAAGTGTTTCTGTGACACTGGGACATCTTTCGAAACTGTGATAATTGGTAATATTGATGGACAGGTTTCTTGGATTTAGTTGAACTAGTGTTAGACATGGTTTTTCTAATATAAGGACATCCAATTGAAGCTTTGAAGGGAACTCCATGTCAGGTTTAGAAGCCGTTTGTTTTGTTGCGGGTGATTGTTTTTCATCGTCTGCACGAAGCGGTTCGTTGATAGACAATATACAATTAAACGTGTCGTCTATTGTCTTTCAAGATTTTATTAGGCGCTCTCAAAAAACACCGTCTATCACTCGGTGAATCTTTACACGATGCTTTTCAACTAAAAGCGCCGTATATTGTTACTGACCTTTTAAAGTAATAAGCACCATGTATAGTCTAAGATTTTTTCAATTTAAAAATCTTACTTTATACAACGCTTTAAGTTTAAAAAAGCCGTATTTAATTATAATAATTATTTAAATCAATTTTTAACTGTTTACTTAGGTTTATGTAAGGTTTGTTTCAAAGTGAGTGAAAAATTTGTAAAAAGAAGATTTATGAAAATGCTGAGATGGTATGACATAATCTCACGTGTCATGACACAAACCTACTTTTAGATTTGTTTCTATGGGGATGCCCTAAGGTCGAAGTGTAATAAATGAGGTGTCTGCAAATAATCACTTACAAACAGAATTTACTTTTAAAAAGTAGCTCAAGAATCTTCTCAATTTGTAACTATTAAGTGATACTTTAACTTATTAAGTGATTTGTGTGTTTGGTTAAACATTTGAAAAGTCACTTATAAAGTAATCATAAGTAGTACTCAAACAGGCTCCAAAACTTCCTTCTATAACAGCACATTATAGTTGTTTTTGGAGGTTGTCGACAGACTGGCAGTGTGTTTGTTAATGCAGAATTCGCAATCGTTGAGTTTATACACAATACTCACTTTTCCCTATTGTTTATCATTTTTTTTTATGAGTAGGATGTTGGTTTATGGCTGGATGAGATAAACTTAGGCAACTACCGTCAGGTTTTCGAAGAGAACGGAGTGAATGGAGAATATTTAGAGGGGATGTCCATGTTCACCACTGAGCAAATTCTGCGTTTTATAAGGCGATGTCACATGAAGTGGGGAGACTTCATCACCCTCTGTAAAGAACTAAGGCGAATTAAGGGTGAGAAAACTCCCCACCTTCTTAGAGTTTGCCTCATGTGAATGATAGTAGCAAGTCTTATATATCACATTGAGAATCTATTTTCTAGCATCAGAGGAGAACGTAGACGCTGTTGTTATGCAAAGACGTTTTTGTGATCGGTTGTTTTATGATTCGTGCAAAACATGTTTCCAGTGGCTTGCCTGAAAGGGGAACAGAAAGTGCGGCGACCTTGGTGGGCTCCTCCCTGCCTCTCCATAGTCTTTGTGAAGGCAGCAAAGCGCAACAGACAGTCTCGGATTGTCTCCTTGAAGCTAGAGCCATGATCATAGTTATGCCTTGAAAGTCTGTATCATAAATTCCAGTGTGCCAAGGAACAGACAGTATACATAGGGAATAACTCATCCTCATATATTGTTACCTTCCTCCTTTTCATGTTATTGTGGCTCATGTTGTTGGTTCTCTTTTCAAGAACAGATTTACAGATGTATGCACCTTTGTAGCTATATAAAATTGCCGCCTTGTTTTATAGTAGCCATTCTCCCTTGAAATGAACCATCTTCTTTACCTGTGGTCTTCATGAGTATGAAAGAAAAAAAGATCTCGTTGAGAAGGTGTTGGATGACATGGAATATAGATAGGGAATACAGATCTTTGTTTTGAATGCACAAGAGTACAAGTGATCCTCACAACCACAAGATCTTCTGGTGCAACCACAGCCTGACAATAGCCACTACCTTGCTGAGAAAATCTGCAATGGGAATCCAAAGCCTCAAATACGGACCAATAGCCTGGTGCTCACTTGATGAGCTCCTCATCCAGTCATATCCTCAACTTTCTCAATAAATACTCTTGTTCCCTACATCATCTCAATCAACACAAACATCAGCAGTCGGCATAACAAAGCAGTTTCAACAAGCCCATACACTCCAAGGTTATAGATGGCTGCTTCTGCTATCCAACAGTCGGCTTTCGCCGGCCAGACTGCCTTGACTCAGAAGAATGAGCTTGTTCGCAAGGTTGGCAGCTCTGGCGGCCGCATCACCATGAGACGCACTGTCAAAAGCGCCCCGCAGAGCATCTGGTAAGATTTCAGGTCTGCTCATAATATTTGGTTCTGAGATGATTTTGTGACTGTGGCTGATAACATTTGGAACAGGTATGGGGCGGATCGCCCTAAGTACTTGGGTCCTTTCTCTGAGCAGACTCCATCATACCTGACAGGAGAGTTCCCAGGTGACTACGGATGGGACACAGCTGGGCTGTCAGCAGACCCCGAGACCTTCGCCAAGAACCGTGAGCTTGAGGTGATCCACAGCAGATGGGCCATGCTTGGCGCTTTGGGTTGCGTCTTCCCTGAAATACTGTCCAAGAACGGTGTAAAGTTCGGAGAAGCCGTGTGGTTCAAGGCAGGAGCTCAGATCTTCTCTGAGGGCGGACTTGATTACCTCGGAAACCCAAACCTCGTCCACGCGCAGAGCATTCTGGCTATCTGGGCTAGTCAGGTTGTGCTCATGGGACTGATTGAAGGCTACAGAGTTGGTGGAGGTCCCCTCGGAGAAGGGCTGGACAAGATCTACCCAGGAGGAGCCTTCGACCCTCTCGGACTGGCTGATGACCCTGAGGCATTCGCTGAACTGAAGGTCAAGGAAATCAAGAATGGGAGATTGGCCATGTTCTCCATGTTTGGATTCTTCGTCCAAGCTATTGTCACCGGAAAGGGACCGATTGAGAACCTCTCCGACCACATTGCTGATCCTGTGGCCAACAATGCCTGGGCTTATGCCACCAACTTTGTTCCTGGAAAGTGAGAAACTGAATTACCAGTTTGAGTGAGTATCCATGTATGAACTATGAAGACGTAAATTATCTACAAAATGTTATTCTCCAGAGACCCCCACATCAGTAGTGCTATGCAGATCACCTATCAGTTTGGGATTTTTTTTCAAATTTGGCGTTTTCCTCTCGTTCGCTATCATATGTGAACCACTATTTGGGTTTTTATCCAATCTGACTTTTTCGCACTTCCTAACAGTCACAATGTGCCCATTTTTGCGGTTTCGAACCGCGACAATCCACGGTGGATGATTTTTGCCACGAATCAGCCTGCGTGTCTGTCCAGTAGGATCTTCGCAGTTCAGAACCGCGAAAATATTGCTCATTTTCGCACTCCGGAACAAGTGAGGTGTTCAACGGAGTCATCAAGAGTGGCAGAGATTTGCCCATAACTGCACTGGTTCATTACACATTTAAACAGTCAAATCATTATTTTGTCTCTCGGCGGGAACAATATGATTGGCATGAGAAGGAGTACGCACCCCGACTGGAAACTAAGATGGACAAGATGGTGAAGAAAGCTGCATTTCATCAAGTGACCTTGTATAACCATTCGACAGGAGAGGCTTCAATGGAAACTTGGGGGACATATCACGTACATAAGGTGCATATGAAGAACATGACTTGTACTTGTAGGAAGTGGCAGACATTCCACTACCCTTGCAGTCACGCGTTGAAGGTCGGTTCAAAACTTAGACTAAGAAGTATTATGGGGTCGCTGATGAGTACAGAATGGATTCGTACAACAACACTTGGGCTCCCCTATTTCATCTCTGCCACTCTTGATGACTCCGTTGAACACCTCACTTGTTCCGGAGTGTGAAAATGGGCAATGTTTTCGCGGTTCTGAACTGCGAAAATCCTACTGGACAGACACGCAGGCTGATTCGTGGCAAAAATCGTCTACCGCGGATTGACGCGGTTCGAAACCGCGAAAATGGGGCACATTGTGACCGTTAGGAACTGCAAAAAGATCAGATTAGATAAAAAAATAAGCGGTGGTTCACATATGATAACAAACGAGCGAAAAACGCCAAATTTGAAAAAAAAATCTCATTTTGGTCATCCTCGCTTCTCAAATAGCCGTAGTTTTATACAGTAGTCTCATCTTGTAGTACGAGAACTTGGGTGATGTGGATAATAGCACTATGCTCAACAGATTTACTCCGCACTTTTTCGGAAAGGAAATAATCAAGTGACTTTGAGAGAGATCCAAACCAGGGATCTACTTACACAAGGGCTTCATGTTGCCAAAGTCAAGTTCATCTACAGAAGAAATCACAGTTTAATCTATTTTCACACCATCCGCGGCAAATACATTTGGCCTGCGTTTTGTCTGGTCTTGAAAAGTTGCTGCGAGTATATGCAGAGACAACACTGTACCCGATTTATACAACATCCGATTTTCACCAGTGGTGATCCTATGAGTCGTCACTGAGGTCTCCCCACCTCACATTGTGCTTGGCAGCAAGATAGTGAGCCCCAACTGGCCCTCTACTACCGTATGGGTATAGCTCTGGAGCGATTTTCTGCACTTCGAGCTCTTTCAACAATGGCGTGAACAGTGCCCAGGCTGAGTCCAGTTCATCACTTCTGATGAACAGACGCCTCTCACCTTCTATGGCATCTAGTAGCAGTCTCTCATATGCATCAGGAATCTCTTTCGTATACCTTCACACAAACATCGTTCAACTCCAGTAGTTGATGAAAAATCGGCAGAATATCGTACAGTCGAGTGTACTCATCTATTTGGGGCGCAATTATTACCTTGCTCGATAAAGTAGATTGAGGTCACTACGATCTAGCCTCATCCCAAGGCCTGGAACCTTGTTGTTAATCTTCAGATATATGGCTTCATCGGGCTGGACGCGGAGGACCAGCTCATTTGTAGCTTTGTCTAAATCAGTCCCGAAGTTCTTGCGGTACAAGTTCCCCGGCACATGTCTGAATTGCACCCGAATCTCGGCTCTGTATCATGGCAGCAGCAATCTCAGCTCAGCCTCATTTCAAATGTTTCAAGGAAGTATTCATAGGGAAAAGCCGAACCTCTTGGTGTGAAGAGCTTTGCCTGCTTTCATGAGAAAAGGAACACCGTCCCATCTAGCATTATCTATGAAGAGCGCAGCGGCTGCGAAAGTCGGAGTCAGACTCCCTTTAGGCACCGTTGGATCATCGGTGTAGCCTGGATACGACTTGCCTCCTTTGCTGTGACCCTTGTACTGCCCGACTATTACGTTTTCAAGCTGGATGGGTCTCATGGACCTCAAAACCTTAACCTGAAATTTTAAAAACGATAATAATAAATCATCAACGTAATATCTGATCTTTACACGCTGGTCATCGTTCTTCGCCTATTCAAAATTTGACCGTACCTTTTCGTTCCTGATATCTTCCCCATCTAAGCTGACTGGTGTTTCCATTGCAAACAAGGCAAGAATTTGCAGAAGATGATTTTGCATAATATCTCGTATGATCCCATAGTTGTCGAAGTAGCTGTGTCCAAGGATTACATGATCAATATGGTGGGTGCCTTTTGACGTGAATATACGTCGTTAGTTTCAGGCTTAAGTAGACAAAATAAATGCAGAACATAAACATACCCTCCACGACCTTCTGTGCCAAAGTCTTCGGAGAATATGAACTGAACATTTCGGATGTAATTTCTCGACCAGAGAGGTTCAAAAACAAGATTTGAGAAACGAAGCACAGACAAATTTTCGACCAGTTCCTTTCCCAGGTAATGATCAATCCTGCAGAGACGACATATTATTTTTCTGTTTTGAAAAGAAAGCTACACTAAGTTTGTGACCTGAGATGCCAAGAAGGGGTTTAGTACCGAAATATCTGATCTTCAGTGAGATACTGCTTAAAACATCTGGTTAGCTCTCCAGACGACTCTGAGTCACGGCCAAATGGCTTTTCTACAATCACTCTCGTCCATCCAGTCTCTGATGATGCCCTAAGGCTAGCACATCTCACCACGTCAACAAATACGTTCGGAGGTATCGATAAGTAAAACAGCCTGTTCGGTAGTTTCCCAGCCTGGGAACAAAACCAACTAGGAATTACAAAGCGTCTGAGAAGGAAAAATGTGATCAACAACGCGCGCTATGTTACAGTACCTCCTTTTCTTTCAGTTTTTTGTCCAGCGCCGCAAAATCATCCTCTGAGTCGTACATACCTGAATGGTAAAAGCATCTATTCAGGAATTGTTCCATTTTATCATCGCAGTTTTCCCTGCAGGGCGTCCCAAAGATACGGTGGTGTTAATTGTGAAGTAAATAGCCGCCTAACAATAGCTGTATAAACAAAAGAGTTTTATACCTCTTGTCAATCCGGCATGTTAGGGTTCTGCTAATAATCTCTCGCAGTTCCTCATCGTTCATTTTAGTCCGTGCATAGCCAAAAACTGTGAAGTTCTGAAAATCAAATTACACGTTAAACTGATATTTGGTTGAACGAGCATTTATCAGTCTGAGAAGAAACTGAAGAGGTGATTTGACTTTATGAAAAACAACCTTTGGCAGGCAGCCTTCATAATACAGAGCAAAAAGCGCTGGAAAGATCTTCTTCTTGGCAAGATCTCCCGAAGCCCCTACAACTGTTATACTGAGGGTAGGCTCCAGATTTTCAGGTGCTGTTGCACCCGAAGAGTGCTCTTGAACATGATTCACAGCCTGCTCGTTGGAGGGAGGCTTTCCAGGCACATCTGAAATTCATATGAAAATATAAATGATGCACAAGACACAATCTGATGTAATTGGCAGGCCAGATCATACAAAAGATTATCAATTTTTAAGATGTTTGATGCATGATATAACCGCTAAAGACAGCAATCACGGCAATCATAACACAGCAAGGTCAAACTGTGTAGAGTTTGAGGTACCGGTTATACCCAAATTTACTTTCATAAATAAAAAATATCCCTGTCCTTGGATTTTAATGTTTCATACTAAAACTCACACTAGATTTGCAGGTCAGCTTATGTGCACCTGCTTGAACATGGGAGTTGGAAGTTGTCTGACAACATCCAACCACCGGTCCAACAACAAGTTGGTACAAGAGTTTGTATTCAATGCTCGTGTTCGTCCATTAATTCTAGCAGTGACCACCACCAATCAGTCTGGTGCTAGATTTTTGTGGTTGTGCACAGAGTAAATTGATCTATCAATAGATGATGCTAGCTATCATATTGGTGAAGCTTAAAGAAAGCAGTCATGATTTTCCAAAACCAGATGATTTTGAGCTAGCCTAATGTCACCACTGAACTTCCAGTTGATGAAATACCCACTTAGAAACATTAATCAGAATAGAGGGGCTGCAGCCGGACAACCAGAGTCAAACATTTCTGACTATGATTAAGCAAAAACCGGATCATGAAAAACAAGAGAGCAGCAGAAATCGGTGACAAGTAAAGATCAAGAATTGACCGACCATCCTGCAAGGAGACGGCATTCAGCGGATGCCCATTTGAGGAATTGAGCTCAAAATGCTTCGTCTGGCGAAATCTGGAGCGAATCCGAGTGACCCATGAGGAAGCGTAGGTCGTACATGGCTCAAGATTGAGTCTTTTGGAAGCGTGAAGTTCGTTCTTCCATGCCGAATGCAAGCAGTAGTGAGTGAAATGGGTCGCCATGAGTAATGTGAAGACGAAGACGCTGCTCACAAGTCACGTTATCCAAACTGAGATTTTCTACGAGCCGATGAGAGTTGGTATCCTTGTAGCAAAAAATTACAAATAACTCCCAAAAATATATAAATAAAATGATTAATTTGTTATCACATATTTAAATTTTGGTATTATAATTATCTAATTTACAGTCTTACAAATGCAGTTCAAGAGTTTAATTTAATTATTGAATTTTAAATAAAATTCAAACTTTTTCTTGAAAACTAAGTAAAATAAAAGATTTTCTTTAAAATTCACAGTATCCCACTTGTACACAAAATTGTCAAAATTATTTTAAAAGTTAAGGTTTTCAATTAAAATATGATTAATTCGGATCAAATTTAATTCATCTCATTAATTTTGTTAAGAATTAAGGTTAGTTGAGTAGATAAAAATATGGTCTTATCTATGAGAATAAAGCAGTATCGTTGTGTACATGTATGATTCTTGTGATATTAGTTTAAAAGTGTAATTGTAAATTTTATTTTTCAAATTAACTCAAAATACTTTGATTGTAGTATATTATGAATAATAATATTATAATTGTGACTACTTATGATTAGTGGATTATAAGGCTTTGTTTACAAATTTTGAGAAAGTAAGAAGGAAAAAATTTAGATAAAAAAAGAGAAAGGATTTAAGGGTGAAAGGAAAAAATAGGTGTTACTGAGTTTAAGAGGAATTTAGAATGATAAGATTTAAAAGAGAACAAAATTATTTAAATAACCTTACATATAAAAATAAAAATAAAAAAATAAAGATTTGAAGGGTATGGTGGTAGTATCATGGTGAATCCCCCTCCCTTTTCTCCAAAATCCACCCAAATCTGGTGGAAAGGAAAAGAGTGATTCACTTAAAAAAAATTCAAAAACACATATTTTCACTCTTCTCCTTCACTTTCTCTCCAATTTCACAATAAGAAACACTATCTAAAGAATTAGTCCTCAATTAGCTAAGAATAAACTTAAAAGGTGACAAACAAACATGAATTTGATTATTACACACTAACCATGATTCAGTCCAGCCCACATCTTATGGGATGGTCCACTCAAAGCCCAAACTTTTTTTTTCAAGTTTAAATATAAAGTTAAAGTTTTATCAAACAAAAGAAGTCATTTTACGCAATGATGTGAGAGTTAGCGAGGCAAAACATGGTCTGGTGCCTTTCAACTATGCTAGTGCTCCCTGTTGCACATATGACTTGTGAGACTTAAAACATTGTGAGCCATCCAAACCCAATGAATTTTAGTAAAATTATAGTTCGATTTCTAATAATATATAAATTTACACAATACAATTAAAAATAAAATATCATTTTTATATAACCCTAATAAACACCTCAAATAAAAATGACAAAGTTTTGTAATTTTTGTAATTTTGTTGTGTTAGTTTATGTTGTTAGAGACCAAATTATATATATATATATATATATATATATATATTTAAATTTATTGAGTTAGATTTTAGTTTAATCAATTGTAGAAAAATTCCAAATGACTTTCATTTTAAATTGTAAGATTTGGTTGTTGCGCCCCCCAATTTCAAAATTTAGTTATGGCCCTTGTGCATTTTACATATTGGATTCAATAATCAATATCTAATCAAACCCCCTCCCCCAGCCCCTATAAAAAGGGTCTAATCGGATGCTTAAAAAAGGATACATATAAGGGAGCAGAGTTAGTTTGCAGCGAGGATAGTTACACAAAGTAAAAGTGATTTAACGTAAAATAAAGTGTCTTCATACAAAACATGATGGTTCTAATTTGATAAAACATGTGTTCGTCAAGAATTGATTAATAAAACCTACATCTAGATCATTTTAAGTAACTGCTAACTGTTTGGCAACATTGAATTTTATTCCTTAAAAAATAAATGAGCAACGTCTTTGAATCTCCGTGACCAACAACATCCGTAACTGCTTGCATATGTCATATTTCATTTTTTATTAAACAAATTTAAAATGAGGTTTTTGTTATGCTACGTGAAATTTGTGTTACATGACATGAACATTGTCATAAATTTTATTTTCACAAATCTTTTATCCACATTAAAACAAATATTTCACAACTCATTTTCACCTAAAAGTAATTTTTATGAATGAGAATTTCAAACTGACACTTAATAAATATATAAAATTAAGGAATGTCATGTCTAGCCTTTATGATGGAACACATGATTGTGTATCATAAATTATTGGTCACTCATGGTGCCAGTGTTCTTCATCAAATTCTAGTAAAAATAGCACAAAGTGTACCATTTGTTGCTTCTCAATTCCGCAAACTTTTGAGCCTAAAATTTTCCATTTTTGATTGATTCAGAAACATTTTTCTTTTCATTTTCCCTATCAATTCTCATTTAGCAGCCTTTTAATTGATAAGACGACTTTCTAATTAATTAACTATACGGCTGTGTTTGGTATAGGGAAAATTTGGTGGAAAGGAAAATTTGATGGAAAATTAGTAAAATTCATTGTTTGGGTTAGATGGAAAATAGGAGGGAAAGAAAATTAGATGGAAAATGTGATTCTACATGTATTAAACAAGTTTTTTATGTATCTTAAACAAATAACTATTTTTTGAACAAATTCAATGTATTTCATCAAATTCAATGTATGAAATAATGAAATGTTGATATTTTTGTACCTATTTTTCATAAAACTTTCCATGATTATGGAAAATGAAATAGATTTCCAACAATTTTTCTTGACATTTTCTTTATGAAATCAAACAAAAAAAAAATAAATGGAATTCTTCAAGAATTTCATTTCATTTCAATTTCCCTCAAGCTTTACTTTTCACCCAATTTTCCTTAAACCAAACACAGTCTAAGTGTTATACTCATTATCATGAGTGACACAAAACTAAATCATAAATTCAGAATTCTCTGACATCAACAGCAATTTTAACTGCTGCATATGCATTTGATTTATGTACAACCTCTTAAAAACTCACATTACACTTCAGGTCTCCCGCCTTAGAATACTCGATGTGCCTTCTCCAAAATTATGCAATTAATTTTTGGGGAAAAATCTAAAAGGACACTGACTATCACCGTTTATCTAATTGCGATCAGAACTATCATGATTTTCAAAAAAGGTGCGATGAAAATTTTTTATACTGATTTACTAAAATAAAATTCACCACTACATTCCAAAACTTATATAATTATAAAAATTAAATTTGTGTGAGAAGATTATGTCATTTGGTTATTAAAAGACGTTGTTTTCTTTATGTGCACAAAATGATATAATTTATTTTTATAACCAAATGACGTAATTTTCTTACACAAATCTAAGTCTTATAATAATATTAGTTTTGGAATGTAATGTTAAATTTTATTTTAGAATTTTTTGAAAATCATAATAGTTCTGACTAAATAATGATAGTTCAGAGCCCATTTTGACTTTAATTCCTTGATTTTTTTTTAAAAGTATTTTGGGTGGAACCAACCGATCGAGCCCCTTTTAAATAAGCTTCTAGTTTGTTTTATTGACAGTCGAATTGTGAAATGATAACCCAAGATTCCTACTACCTACTGCGATCGAAACATTAGTTTCAGGACCGTTTTTCACAAACATACAAATTATAACATCTGTAAACATGTGTCGCCAACAACATGGAGCTAGCTGTGGGGTTACTTTTACTTAAGCCCCCTTCCTTAAACTTAACCGTGGTTAGCCTCCCACAACATGCTAAATCCAGTCTGTCCTCCCGGCCCACCGACACCACCACCAACTTATCTCCCTCATACGACGCCGTTGCATCACCCAACTGCACCAGATGATGCCGTTTCATCACTCTCCTTAGTCCTTACTATATACACTCCTACTTCCACTGCCTGCTCTCACTCACCAATGGAGCGTTTCGGATTCAGGTCACATTTCTCTTCACACGCTCTAACCATTTTTCTCGTACTTTGTCTTGTTTTTGCTACCACAACGAATGCGCACAACATCACCCGGATGCTCGCGGAGCTTCCGGAGTTCTCCACCTTCAACCACTACCTGACCGTCACCCACCTCGCCGCGGAAATCAACCGACGCCAGACCATCACCGTCCTCGCTGTCGACAATGCCGGCATGTCCGACATCCTCTCCAAACACCTCTCCCTCCCAACCCTCAAAAACGTCCTATCCCTCCACGTCCTCGTCGACTACTACGGCGCCAAGAAGCTCCACCAGATCACCGACGGCACCACCCTCACCTCCACCATCTTCCAAGCCTCCGGCGCCGCCGCCGGCACCTCTGGCTTCGTCAACATCACCGATCTCAAAGCCGGCAAGGTCGGCTTCGGCACCGAGGACGGCGAACTCACCGCCACCTTCGTCAAATCCATCAAGGAAATCCCGTACTACATCTCCGTGTTGCAGATCAGCAAAATCCTCACCTCCCAG
This sequence comes from Kalanchoe fedtschenkoi, assembly GCA_002312845.1. Classification (NCBI taxonomy): domain Eukaryota; kingdom Viridiplantae; phylum Streptophyta; class Magnoliopsida; order Saxifragales; family Crassulaceae; genus Kalanchoe; species Kalanchoe fedtschenkoi. The sequence goes on from NQLW01000011.1 coordinate 6,976,325, forward strand.
GAAGCCGAGGCTCCCGTCGCCGCTCCTTCCCTGAACCTGACCGACATTCTGAACATGCAGGGATGCAAAGCGTTCGCAGATCTGCTGAAGGCGACCGGAGCGGAGCAGACGTTCGACGAAAATGTGGACGGGGGACTCACCGTGTTCTGCCCTAGCGACGCGGCGATCAGAGGCTTCGCCAGCAGGTACAAAAATCTGACGGCGGCGAAGAAGACGTCGCTCCTCCTCTACCACGGCTTCCCGGTCTACTACTCGCTGCAGATGCTGAAATCGAACAACGGGAAGATGAACACGCTGGCGACGGACGGGAAGCAGAAGTACGCGCTGACGGTGCAGACTGACGGGGAGGACGTGAAGCTGGAGACGGAGGTAGTGACGGCGACGATCACAGGGACGGTGAAGGACGAGGAGCCGCTGGTGGTGTACAAGATCGACAAGGTTCTGCAGCCGACGGAGCTGTTCGACGCTGGCTCGGAGCCGGATGACGAGGCGGCGCCGGCGCCGAAGGCGTCTAAGAAGGCGAAGTCGAAAGCGAAGGGCGCTGCAGATGACGGTGACGCGGAAGCGCCGGCGGACGATTCGGAGGATACGACGGCGGATGAGGATAACGCCGCGGCGAAATTGAGTGGTGGGAAATTGGTGGCCACAGTTTTGTTCGCTTTGTGTTTGCGGATATTTTAGGGTGAACCGACTTTCTGTCCTACCCACGGAGAAAATTATACGTGGAAGTTTATCAGTGGCAGATGAGGGCTCTGAGTCTGATGAAGACTCTCGGCGGGTTTTCTTATTTATTTTGTTTTTATTTTTATTATATTTGGATTTATCGATTTGTTTACATGAATTTATGAATGGTATTCTTGGGCATGCGACTTGTGTATTATGAGAAAATAATTGGGTATGCGGTAATGCAGATTGTATTTATTCAGTAATGCTGTGTTAATTATTAATGTGATTTGAAACAATTTATTGTTGAAAATTGGTTTGTATTAAAAAAACAGAAAAACGGTTCAAGATTCATGTGCTCGCTGATCTAGCTTATTTTTTTATTATAATTTTCAAATCGAATAGAACCAATCAGTTTTAGAAGTTGAACCAAATCAAATTATTCGGTTCGGTTTTATTATCAATCTTCTTGTTCTAAGAGTGATCATTCGAGGACTGTCCATGATGTGTACATGTCTCAACCAAAAATTTTTATCGCCCGGAGATCTCTATTTTTAAACTCTCTTGGACTCTCTTTATATAGGCTAAGGTTAGATCAAAGTTACAGATCTGGCTTCTTGTATGATGTAAATCTTCATGAGATAATGATGAGATTCAGATTTCAGCCTATGAAAATCAGAATCGAAATAGGAGTCAACTTAGAAAGTTTATCTGCTCAGAGACTTTACTGATGATTTTGGCACATATCCAAAAATTAGACTCCGATTTCTAATAAAAATTTGTAGGTAATAATCTGACCTTCCATAGCCACTTGAAATGTATAAATCAGACATTTGAGTCAAAAGATATGCTCCTCGAAAGTTGAAAAGATTTTGCAGACCGGATTAGAAAACTGCACCTCTCGCCCGCGGCCAGTGAACACATCGTCTTTTATTTCTTTTCTTTGTTTGGCGCATATCAGCTCTTCCACATATGCGGTAGTGAATCACTGCACGCGGCTCTTGCGCTCGGCTGATCACTATTATCGTTTGTCCGGTTTATTCTTCTTGTTTGAATTATGCTCCAAAACTACCTTTTTAGCATGTTTTCGCATTAAGGTCTAAAATCAGTCTGAAATATAAAAGCTAGCTAAAATAATTAAATAATACTTAAGAATATAGTTCAGAATTAGGTGAATTAAGTATAAATGAGACGTAATATTTTGGTCTCATCAGTTATAGACAGGTGTTGATCTTATGGGGTGTTTCATACTAAGTAGTCGATATCAGGATACATCTTCACCCTTGCAAGAGGAGTTATTTCATGGAAAAAATCTAAACAAGAGCTTACAACATCATTATTTATGCAAGATGAGTTTGTGGCATGTTTTGAAACCACATGACAAACTGTATGGCTTAAGAATTTTAAGATAGGGCTTGAAAGTGGTCAACAACATTTCTAGACTACTTAAGTTATACTAGGATAATATCAGGCCGCGATATTCTTTTTGAATAATCACAAGCCAAGTGGTGCTTCCAAGCACATTGACATTAAGTATCATATTGTAACAGATAGAATTTAGGATCAGACATTAGAGTAAAGAGAAATTATTGGATGGACACACCAATAAGGAGCGCCACCACGTGACATTTTGACCAGACACAAAGTTAAAAAAATTTCAAAACCAATGGTAAATCATCACGTGTCACTTTGACGATTCAAAATGCCGCGTGGCGGCTCCTTATTGGAGGTGTCCACAATCCACGTGTCCACGTAAGAATTTCTCTATGGTTAAACACATAAGTTCTAAGTTAATAATGTTAGTTGATTCACTTACTAAAGACTTACCATCCAATCTCTTTCAAGAACATGTTGTCGACATGAGTTTAAAAGGTAGCATGTGATCTTATTCAGAAAAAGAGGCCATAATTATGAACCAACTCAAATAAGAATTAATGATTATCTTAGCGAGATAGAGTCATATACTATAGGTACTGGAATTTAGTGTTATCTTACAAACTAATGTAACTCATTATCTGAAGAAACAATTCTCATCATAAGAGGTGCTGAAGCGGCTGGAAGGCCATTTATTTCTGGCTTGCCATCTAATGTATCTGAAAAAACAATTCACGAGATGTCTTCATCTTAAAACACCGGTCTGTTTTATGTTTTCGTAATAAGATTATGATGTTTATGCTGATTAGACTAAATTAATGTATGTTGATGCGTTCCTAAGTATGATGTTTTATTCAAATTTAACACTTGTTTTATCCGCTCTTTTTCATATCCTAACATATATGTCTCCTATATAATTGAACACATTCATTGAACTGAAATGAACTTATTAGGGAAAAAATGAGATTGAAAATGATGAAAGTTGCCACATTGCTTAACGAGAACAAAAGACATAGTCCAAGGAAGCCAGAAGAAAGCCACAAGAAAGGGTGGATACAACAAGGAATACCAAAACGAAAGATGAAGGAAAAAAAGGAAATGCAAGAAACACAGAAGATATATATGGGAGCGACTCAATCCTTCATGAGAGGCACGTAGGCAGACAACACAGCATCAGTGATTCTGATCATTAGAAATTCACCACCAGGCTCAATCTTCAACAACGGTCACTTCCTCGATGATATGGCCATGGTTATTAAATGGTTGGATGTTTGAGCATTTAGAGGGCAGGAGCATTGCTCCTCGGCCGTGATCATGATCATGAGTGTGGACGGGCACGGCTGTCTTTTTTGCAATGACTACTGAGTTTATTACCTCATCAGTCGGATGGTATACGGATAGAACCTCGAATCCACGGAGATCGCAGGGATCAACCACTGGGTACAGGAAAGCCCGTGCACCATGAGCGCTCCTCAGCATCAATGTGGCACCAGGAGCCATATGCTTAGCCAGGTGATCTATCACTTGGATCTTTTCCTCCTTGTCCATACCCACCAAGGCAGCCAAAAAGACAACATCGTACTCCTTCAACGCGTCTGTTACACTCATGATATTTTCTGTGTGGAAAACCATCCTTGTGGAAAGGTCGGCGTCGCAAGAGACCAAGCGGCTGGCGAGTGAATTGGCAGATTCATCAATGTCGTAATTATGGAAAGTAGAGCTTGTGAGGTGCTTAGAGGCCAGAACTACAGAAGTGAGCGGGAGCGGACCTGAGCCCACGAAGGCAATTTGGGCAGGGACACTAGGGTTGTGCTTTCTTAAGATGTTGAACTCGAGTTTGCCGAGTTTGATGTAGTTTGTGTGGTATGGAAAAAGGTCAAGTTGATCAAGGGGGGATTCAAATGATCCCAAAATAGCCGAATAATGACTCTCCATCAGCCCTTCGGCTACTCCACAGATTCTGATCAGCTTAGACCTCCATTGTTGCACCTCCTTAGGTAGCTTGGTGACTTCAACGGGGCAAGGTGGAACGCACATTTGCACAAGGTTAGTGAAGATCATGTTCACCTCTTTGGAGGGCTTCAGGCTCTCCAGCCGCGACAGCTTCTCATAAATCTCACGCACGTTTGACACGAGATCGTCCGCCTGGCTAACCATGTCCATCGAGACACTGCTGCTATGAACGGTGAAGAGTAAAGATGTTTATGTTCTTTGAGGGGGAAGAAGCAGCGAAACTCTCGCTGAACACTTTGGTACAACTCCGATTTTGGTTTGGGTATTTATGGGCACTTGTGGGGATCGCAGGCATGGGTTAGACCTTGTTTTGGATTATTAGTTGATATATTAGTTGATACTTTATACTAATGAGTGGTATGTATGACGATGGTAGTGAAATACATTCCGATACTGTAATGATTCGGTTCGATTTGATTTTTAATAAAAATTAAATTGAACTATTTTTAATGGTTTGAAAATTGAAAACTGAACCAGATTTCTAGCTTCGAAAATTCAAATCGAATCTAATTATGCATGTAATTCGATTCGGTTTGATTTATTTTTCATAAACTTTATTTACTAATTTATTTATTAAATATGAGACTTTTTATATAAAAAATAATACAGAGATATTACATGATATTATATATTATTTAATTAAATTTATATATATTTATAGTGAAATAGTTTGATTTGGTTTAGAAAAAATAAAAAAACGAATCAAATCATTAATCATTAGTTTTAAAAATTTAAATTGTAATCGAACCACTAACACTCATAACCGAGCCGATCTATGATTTTTCAATAAGTAAAATCATAACCGAACCATTAACACTGCTCCTAGTCAAACCGAACCTATCAGTTTGATCGATTTGAGATTCGGTTGATTAATTTTAATATACACTCCTAGGGTCACTTTGTTACCTGGTTATTCATATTACTAGCTGCTTTAAAGGGCAAGGTTACATTTTCAAAATGTTAATTTAATAAATGCAACTCTAACATCATATATATTATATATATATATATATATATATGGTGATGCCTGGTGATTCAGTAAACTCTTATCTAGCTAGGTCTCCCAATACATTATAATTAATGGGAGCCGAACAATACGAGACCGACACCTCATACTGGTGCATGTGGATAAGTCGCAAGCTGAAATTTTCAGTGTTGTATTGACTGGTGACTGTGTGTGTCTTGATTGTTGTGGGATAGAAAATCAGTCGTAATTCAGACGTGTCGATTATTGAAGGCAAAACGAGTGGCATGAAGCAGACCTATGTACGTATCTTGTTGTTCCAACAACTCTTTCTCAACCAACAAGGCACCAACCCCTTTTGGATTTATTTTCAAATTTGGTTCTTTCGTTTCGTTTCTTATTATTTGTGAACCCCCGTTTGGTTTATTTTCCATTCTGACCTTTTCGCAGTTCCGAACTGCTAAAAACTCCATATGATTTTCGTAGACCACAACTGCGAAAAATCATATATTCACGTGAAATTTTTTTAGGGTTTCAATTTCCGCAGTTCGGAACCGCGAAAATCTTTACGATTTTCGCACTTTGTAACTGCGAAAATTACATGGGAGCTTTTCGCAGTTGCGAACAGCGAAAATAATAGGGATTTTCGCAGTTCGGAACTGCGAAAAGGTCAGAATGGAAAAAAAACCAAGCGGGGGTTCACAAATGATAGTGAACGAAGCAAAACAGTCAAATTTGAAAAAAAATCCCCTTTTGTTTGTGTTTTGTAAGACTGAATTGTTTTGTAGGCAAGAGCCATGTTTTGATTTGCGATTGTCGTGTTGCTGGCTTTGAACAACTACTGCGCAAAAGCTCCATAGCAGATTATTAGTCTCTACTCACTACCTCATTTTGAATATACCAACAAATCACATATATATATTAGCTACATTATTTTTCATTAGCACAGTTATCAGAGCATCAGATTCTATGGTGATTCAATAAGCTCAGGCTAGGTCTCCCAACAATACTGCTGTATCTAGACAAGTCGCAAGCTAGGGATAATGTTCTTTGCTGCTTGACTGGAAGAGGCCTTTGATTTGATTCTTGGTTGGACCGTGGCTGTGATACCATCAATAGAAAATCGTCTCATATCGCGTTGAAAAGTTAAAGTGACACGATTTGTCCATTTACTATATATTAATGTAAATTTTTTTAACTTTTCAACGTGTCACGTGATGACTTTCTGTTTGTGATGTCCACCGCAACGGAAATGGACACATACCATCGAAGAATCACTCTCTCTCCCGGCATGTTTGTGTCGATGACTGATGTCTTACTGATTCATCAGTTTCTGCATGACCCATGCAGGCAGCAAATGCTCAACTAACGTGTTGCTATTCTATTCAATAATTTGTTATGCTTATTTTTTTATTGCTGCACGGGAACAAAACAAATGAAAGGCATGAATGAAGCTCACCTTTGTTGTTCCAACAGCTCTTCCTCAACCACCAACCCTTCTGTATCTTTCTTTAGGATTGAACTCTTTTGAAGGTCGTAAGAATTGAGTTTTGAACTTTTGATTTACTATTGTCGTGTTAGGTCTTCACTATTTCCAAAACAAACTATATATTAGTGTCTACTCACACTCTCATTTTGAATTTACAGCCACTCCGTTATTGATACCCATAGGATAAAATGAAAGTGCTGTGCTTGTACTTCAGTAAAGAATTTATCTATAAGACATTTCGATATATCAAAATGCATCTTACGAAAATCCACAAAATATATTGTAATTAACTAATCTAATATGACGCTTCTAAGATGTAAGTTTGATATAAAACAATAGCATTATTGATCTATTGGAACAAAATATGATGCGCTACAGATACACTAGACGCATGGATCACAGCGCAGGAAATGATAGAGAAATGGTTGCTAGTATAAGAAACTCACATGGCGGAAAAGATTAGTTTTAGCCTATACATATGAGGACAACCTCTTAGATAGAAAATAATAGAATTTTTGTATAAAATTAGTTTTAGCCTTTACTTGTTCACCGCGTATACATATATTACAGAAGGAAAGTTATCACAATTCCAACTAGTAGATGTTTTCAGAGTTTTTTTTTTTTCATCCGGTACTTGTTAGCAAGCTCAGTCACGCTCTGAGAGTCTTTTTTTTACATGGTATCAAAGTAATAAGATGATCCTCCTTATTTTATTCGTCTTCACTGATAGTTCACATCTTCTTCACAATATTCAGTGCTCCTCAAATGATAAACTTTCTGAGAATGACTTGATCCAACCCCAGTGATGTTGAGGCTGCCACTCGAAGCAACTCAACATAAATGTGGATTCAAACCCCACCAACGACCTTTGCACGTTAACCCAAAAGAGAGTGCGCCAGCATATGCATAATTAGTGAACTCTAAATAGGAACCAAGAATTTTGGCTCATGGAGCTTGCGTTTGGAGCTAGGTCGAACTCAAGTTCATTAAGGAATAGATTTCTAATTAAATCCGGTGATGCCAATGGAGCATAAAGATGGGAGATGTGCAATGATATTGTCACGTCATGGCTTATATGCTCGATTTCAAAATTTATAGCTGGATTATTTGAGATCTAAAGGTACAGTAGCATCGTGATCCAATTTACACTCAAGATATGCAAGATTTAATAGACTTAAGATATTCACTCAATGAAGTTTAATATGAACACCATCAACATGTAACATTCTATTTTCACGTCTCATGAACAGTGGCGGATCCATGCTTTGCTCAATGGGGTCAGATGACTCAGTTGAAATTTTTATATTTATATGTTAATTTAGGTTATGAAGTTTAAAAATGGTTACAGAAAACCCTCTAATCAGGACAACCCCTCTAAAATTAAAACTATACAATAAATATACACATTTTACGTTAATATTTTATAATTGACCACTCTCAATAATATTTCTTGATCCGCCCTGCTCATGAAACCAATTTAACAAATTCATTTTATCTGGCTCCTTGATCACTTGCACCATAGTTTTTTAAAAATAATTTATGTAGCTTATTACAAATTAAACTTAAATATATGGGCGAGCTAACTCTAAGTCAAGTAGCTTTCACCGGTGTAAACAAAAACGTCTGTTTGATTACTATTAGTGACTAAAGGAGCTTCATCTCTGGAGGATCGCCAAGTATCACATTCTTAGCTTGACACGTATCTTTAATCATTTTTTCGATATTAAAAAGCATGTGGTGCCAAAATCATTCATGATCAAGGTCATTATTTGCAATGGTCGTGGTCCTCTCTAACTCAGTCTTAAAGGTAATATGAGCTTATTTTTTATCACACATCATTAAATGGTTCGTGGAAAGTTTCTATAAATAATTGCACACCTTACTTAATTCGAATATTTTATAATCCTTGAAATTCTTCTTAAGGTTCCGCCTAGTTCAGCTCTTTGACTTAATGCAAGAGCCCATTTTCCAGATCCCATTCAATTCGTAACCTATAAAGGGAAATCCAACTTTCAGGATCCATCTAATCTCTTATACTTGATATCAAGGGAAAATGGGTCACCATACACCTAGCCTCAACAGGTGACTAGTTATGAGTCGTCGGGGTCTCGCCATGTTTTCCTAACTTTCATAAGGCGGTCACCATCTTATGGAGACTGTTAGGTATATATAACTCATATACTCGTTATGATTTAGTTGCAGTGATGATGTGCTTTATATATTGACTACTCAATTCTCATGATTGCATGGATTATTAATTTAGGATGCTCTTATCATATTACGCCTAACAGAGAATATATAATTTTTTAGATACATATCAACTAATTCTGGTGTCGTCTATGTGATGATATATGCTGCAATATTATATGTATTGGTGATGCCAGAATTTGGGTGTATGATGCTAATTAATGTAAGAATATTGTATGATATGAGACATAGACATAGACCTGAATTTAATAAGAATATAATATCCTTTGGTACTTTGCATAAGAATAGTTTCTCCTAAGACAAGTGAGGATAGAGAAATCATTAAAATTATTAAAGGTGCGCATTGACGGTGATGAAACGTGAGATAACTAAGGGAAATATTTATAACCTATTAGAGAGCATAGTTATACGTAGAGTTCATTTTATTGAGTCGTATGATGATAGTACAAAGTTGTAGCATGTCCGTCTTGGTCATCTTAATGAGTGAAGTATGACTGAATTAAATAAATGAAATATGATGCATAGAGTTAAAAGCTGCAAGCTCGATTTTTATAAGTTTTGTATTCTTGGAAAGTAGGACAAAGTTAGTTTTGTGGATGAAAAATATAAAACTGAAGAGATTCTTAATTATATGCATTCTTATATATGGGGTCTTATAAAGGAGTCATCATTGGGGGTATATGTGTAGTATGTTACTTTTACTGATAATTTTTCTAAAAAAGTTTGGGTGTATTTCTTGAAACATAAATTTGAAGGTTTTGACAAGTTCGAGTTGTGAAAAGAAAGCTTGAGATTGAATTCAGAACTTTCTAAAAATTTTTGAGAGCTATTTGACTTTATGAGGTAAAAAAAGCTATTGGTTGCAAATGAGTATATAAGAGGAAACCAGCAATTTCAGAAAAAGAAATGGTAAAGTTCAAGATTTGATTGGTTGCAAATGGCTATTCAAAGCAAAAGGGAATTGATTATGGTGAGATTTTTTCTCCTGTGTTTAGATATACTTTAATTTGGATAGTACTTAATAGTTAGTTGAGATTTGTATTAAAACGGATGGATGTGAAGATTGCTTTCTTGCATTGTGATCTAGAGGAGCATATTTATATGGAGCAATTAGAAGATTTCACTCAAGTTGAACATGAGTGTTTGATACACATGGATAAAAGCTCAAACAAACTGTGGTTGTCTCATCGTAGCTATTTTGAGAAAGTACTAGACAGGTTCGGGATGAGTAGTGCGAAGTGAGTGAGCAATCCATTGGCAAATCATTTTAAACTTTCTTTAAAATAGTGCCCAAGACATATGAGGATATTGAATACATGACAATGGTTCCTTATGCTAGTGCACTTGGCTGATTGATGTATGAAATGATATGTAGTCAACCTTATTTAGCTCATGATGTTAGTCAAGTTTGTAAATGCATGTGTAAACCATGTAGGCGACATTGAGAGACAGTCAAGTGAATTTTCACGTATCTGAAAGGTACTGTAGGGCATGAAATTTTGTATGACAGTTAGCACAATGACCATTCGGTTATGGAAAATGTGGATTCAGACTATGCAGATTATTTGGATGATAAAAGATATATTACTGAGTATGTTTTTACTCTTAGGGAGGGCCTATATGTTGGAAGTCAACTGTTTAATTTATTATGACATTATCTACTACTAAAGCAGAATATATGCCAGTAACTGAAGCTATAAATGAGACTTTATGGTTTACTAGGCTAGTAAAGAAATTAGGTGTTCAGCAAGGTGGAGTTTAGTTGCATTTAAATGTCAAAGTGTTATTCCTTAGTAAAGAATTATGTGTATCATGCCAGAACTAACCTATAGATGTGAGGTTTCACAAGATCAGAGAGTTTATTGCATCTAGAGAGATACGGTTATAGAAGGTTCATACTTCAAATAATGCAGTTGATATGTTGACCAAACCGATTATTACAGACAAGTTCAAACATTGTTTGGGCTTGTTGAATGTTAGTAGTTGATAAAAAAGCATGGTATCTCGGTGCACTTATACTTCCAGATTTTATCTCCTAAGAGGCGGGATATTTGTTAAGGTGGAGATTTGTAAGGTATATCTTATATACTAGCTCAGAGCGGAGCAACAATATGTATCCTGTTGGGGGTGAAGCATAGTAAATTGCGGGCTAGAATTTAGTGGGTTTGGAATGCGGGGGGCAAATGGGGTAATTTTTTTAGTATCTCTAGGGTTATTATTATATATTTTATAATTGTAACTTAAATGAGGTACATTCTCAATAATAATAAAACATATGCTCATCACTCCCGAGAACATAGACAAGTTGCCGAACCTCGTTAAATTTTATATTCTTGAATCTCTTTACTATTTTTTCTCTTATTATAGCCTTATTTGTCAACAAAGACCTTCGAGCATCGTTAGACAACTGAAAGACCCTCCATCATGTCTCTATGAATTGTGCTCACTTTGTGGTCGAATCTGAGTACTTACCTCGGGGTGGCCGACCGCCGAACTCATCAACACCTCTAATAGAGTTTTTTCAAGTTCTTTGAAAATAAACATCATAATTATTTTTCCTTACATACTATCTTCGTTCATCCGATTTGAATGATTCACACATCGATATATAGACTCGTACTAAAGTCTATTTTCATAATCAAATCATGTATACAGACAACGTTCCGAAAGTCTGTGTGACACTGAAACTTTTTACTAGGTTTTATCACAGATCTATCCTATGACACGAAGCTCAAACTCAGGCATATCATATCATATGAGCAGGGTTGGCTCACCATATCCAGGGTCCCTGAGCAAATATCAATTTTGAGGCCCTCAACTATAAAATTTCAAAACAGTTAGATTTCAACCCAGCAAGCCAAATCGAAACTGCACAAAGCCATATGCTGACAAAAACGAGTTAATTTGACGTCCACTGGACAGAGTATCAAAAACGAGAACAACCTGGCTGATGATGATCATATACAACAAAAGCTAATGGGGAAGAAGCTTTAACATACATTTTCAAACTCCATTATTTGTGGTAGGGCTACCTCGTTAGGCAGCCACATACAAGAAAAAACAAAGGTGTGCTAGAAAACAAGTGACCCTTAAAACATCATCATGGCAAAAATGACACCAATCTACTTCCTAATGCTTAATCAACAACACTAGAGATATTATATCTACGATAACGATAATGACCCAGACAACCTACCTTTATCCTTGGACGAAAGAATCTTCTCACATCTCACAAATATTCTAATGAATCAAACCTAACCTTGCTCAATCAATTGATAAATACAAAAACGTGTGATTGCGTACCTTAATGTTGATGATGTCTCCGTGACTTCTTGGAATTTGGATGATTAGCTCGAATGGCTACACTCTTTATAAATATAATAAAAAATAAAATGTCATTTTCAGATGAATCAAGTATATAGAGCAATTTCATGACACGTTAAAAAAATAAACAAAATTTATAATATTTGTCAAATGTCACTTTGAATTCTCAATATTGTATGTGGCATCTCAGCAACAACAGCTATCCACACAAAAAACCACTCAAAATGAACACCAATTTATTAAACTCGATTTTTATCGGGCTCTTTACATCTCGGTCAATGGAAATTCAACTAAATCAGTTACTCATCGACCATTTAATAAACTCATGTGGGGGACACTCCTACAAATAGAGTCATTCTTGGATGTGTAGACCATCGACTAATCATTCACGCGATAGTTTGACCAATAACACATCAAATTGAAAGAAAAAAAATTAATTTGTATTTGTCGGTTTAATTTTTCAACGGGACGTATCCCGTATTAAAGAAAGAATGGTTGTTCTACACGTCAAAAGAAGATCTGCACCTCTCACTAAAATCCTGAGCTTGCTGCACCATCCATGAACACTAACACACACTAATGCTAATTTATGAGATTTGGGTTTATCTTAGAAGACAGTAGGTGTCCTTACACCAAAGGTTCAGCATTGTCCACTATGAGGATCCATGTCTAATGGTTATCTACAGAATAATGGCGATGGGATATGAAATGGCAACAATATTTCGTAGATGAAGTTTAAAAGCACTATCCTGTGTCCCCCACTTCCTCCTCCATTACCAACTTTTTTTGAAAACTAGACCCGTGATGGACTCAATCAATCAAACCACTAACCTCGCAATGGTCATACTTCTAGGTATGAGGTAACTTCAACAAGCTTGCTTGGGTCTCCAATATCCGCAAATATTAAAAATGAGGTAAATGCTATAAATATGCAAGCTCCAGACAGGGAAAGATGGAGCAGTTATCCCACAAGTTACCAGTATGTGCTAGCTAGTGTTTACGTGTGAACCAGTGCAAGTCAGTCATATCCACAAACAGCCAGATTATAAGCTTAGCCCTACAGCCGAGAGATACAGCTAGCCAGGTAAAGAGCAAGTGGAATCTATGATTGCATTGGTGTAGCTAGCCAGAGCTGTGATTCTTCATATTCGATACTGAATCATACAATTATTGTCTTCCGGTTTTTTGTTATCTCAGAGCTGCTGCTGTCCGAAAAAAGCTAGAGAGAAAAATGTCGAGAATCAAGATAGCAGCTCTTATGGTTCTGCTCATTGCAAGCTCCTGCTGTGGATGCACAGATGCGGCGAAAGATGTGAAGAAGACTTACATAGTTCATGTGGATAAACTGCACATGCCTGCCAGTTTCGATCATCATCTCCAGTGGTACGAGGCCTCGTTGAAATCTGTTTCAGAGTCGGCTACTGTGCTCTATAGCTACAAGAATGTCATCCATGGATTCTCCGCGAGGATCACGGATGAGGAGGCTGAGCTGCTCCAGAAGCAAGAAGGGGTTTTATCAGTTGTTCCGGAGTTGGTTTATGAGCTTCACACGACCAGGACACCGGAGTTTCTGGGTCTGGGAGAAGGCGGTGACTCGATCCCCGCTTCTGGTTCGGTGAGCGATGTGATCGTCGGAGTGTTGGATACTGGGGTGTGGCCGGAATCTCCGAGCTTTGACGACACGGGGCTCGGCCCCGTTCCTAGCTCATGGAAAGGCCAGTGTGAAGTCGGCAAGGGCTTCAACTCTTCCAGCTGCAACAAGAAGCTTATTGGCGCAAGATATTTCTTGAAAGGATATGAGGCGTCGTTTGGACCGATAGATGAGACCAAGGAATCCAAATCTCCGAGAGACGACGAGGGCCACGGCACGCATACCGCCACTACGGCAGCTGGCTCTGCTGTTCCCGGGGCGAACTTTTTCGGATTCGCCCCTGGAACCGCACGCGGGATGGCCCCCTCCGCTAGAGTCGCTGCTTATAAAATATGCTGGCTCGGGGGATGCTTTGGCACAGACATACTCGCAGCACTGGACAAGGCTGTTGCCGACGGCGTCCATGTCTTGTCTCTGTCCATCGGCGGAGGATCATCAGATTACGCAAGAGACACCATAGCGATTGGCGCATTCGCAGCCACAGAGCATGGAATTCTAGTATCATGCTCCGCTGGTAATGCAGGGCCTAGCCCCGGAAGCTTATCTAACGTCGCGCCTTGGGTAACTAATGTTGGGGCCGGAACTTTAGACCGCGATTTCCCCGCATATGTGACCCTGGGTGACGGCAAGAATTTCTCCGGTGTCTCCCTTTACAACGGAAAATCATTGTCGGACACGAAGCTGCTTCCCCTTGTTTTCGCAGGTAATTTGATCTTCTTCTGAACTGACACCAATTGAGAAATTTTTGTCCAAAAAAAATACTGATTGAAGGGGCTTCTATAATATATCTGCAGGTAATGCGAGCAACTCATCGTCTGGCAACCTTTGCATGAGGGACAGCTTGATACCTGAGAAAGTTGCCGGAAAAATAGTGTTCTGCGAGCGAGGAATGAACGCCAGGGTGGAAAAAGGGTTCGTAGTGAAAGAAGCAGGCGGAGCAGGGATGATCTTGGCCAACACTGATCTTTACGGAGAAGAGCTGGTGGCGGATGCGCAAATTTTGCCGTCAGCAACTGTAGGACAGAAAGCCGGCCACGCCATAAAGCAGTACCTGTTCAAAGACCCCAACCCGACCGCTACGATAGCCTCTGGTGGAACGAAGCTGGGCATCCAGCCTTCGCCAGTGGTGGCAGCGTTTAGCTCCAGAGGTCCCAACACGCTCACACCGCAGATACTCAAACCCGATATAATAGCGCCGGGTGTGAACATCCTGGCCGGGTGGACAGGTGCAGCAGGTCCCACAGGGCTAGATGCAGATAAGCGGCCTGTGAAATTCAACATAATATCAGGCACGTCCATGTCGTGCCCGCATGTCAGTGGGTTGGCCGCGCTTGTTAAGGCCGCTCATCCCGACTGGAGCCCCGGGGCGATCAGGTCTGCGCTGATGACCACCGCTTACACAGCGTACAAGAATGGGCACATCATTGAAGATATCGCCACTGGAAATCCGTCAACCCCTTTTGACATCGGCGCTGGCCACGTGGATCCGGTCGCTGCCCTTGATCCTGGCCTTGTATACGACACAACAGTGGACGACTACATTGGCTTTTTGTGCGCCTTAAACTACTCCGCCAGTGAAATCAAGCAGATCGCCAGAAAGTCTTACACTTGTGAATCAGAAAAGACCTACAGAGTCGAAGATCTCAACTACCCATCTTTCGCAGTTCCCTTAGAAACATCCTCAGGCGCCGGAGGAGGTAAAAAGGAAGCATCCACGATAAAATATGCCAGAACATTAACAAATGTAGGAAGTTCAGGAACGTACAAGGTGTCCGTGACTTCACCTTCCGCGTCAGTCAAAATCCTAGTCGAGCCACAGTCGTTAACTTTCAGTGAAGCATACGAGAAGAAGTCCTACACAGTGACATTCACGGCTAGTTCCCAGCCGTCCGGCACTGTCAGCTTCGGCCGCCTGGAGTGGTCAGATGGTAAACACACTGTCAGCAGTCCGGTGGCTTTCAGCTGGACATGATGGATAGTTTCTCAGGGGGGGCATTGCAGCTAATTAGTTCTTGCTAAATTAAAAGTCGATTTAGCACCCCAAAAAAAAAAAAGCAGAAAGCTTTGTACCTATTCCAATAATCAATGTCAGGAATAAACTTTTTGCTGGAATATAGCTTCACCGGGAATCTCTAACAACGTTAAACTTCCTGCTGAAATAGTTACAAACACTGCACGGCCATCATGATACAAACTATAACGGAGAGAAGCTGACCTTCCCCACAAGAAGAACAAGGAGTCAACCCATAGTTTATCTCCACTTGAAACTTCAGGAGCTACATCAGAAGTAACAATGGCAATTGGCAAGCCGCTCTGCACCGAGTATCATGATTCACCAAATGGTCAGTTAAATGCACCGTGATTGGTTTCATCTGTTACATCACCCAGATAGCTAGCTAGCTCTTCCTCGCACCTCTTCCAAGGCCTCTATATTGGCCTCTTAAGCTGCTTGGTTACGTCCTCTAATCACTTCCATCCCTCTACCACAGCTTCTTTAATTAGCTGCCAACTTAGCTGCTTGGATTACTTGCAGCATCTTGGCCAAGTCGCGAGTCACAGCCATGAAGTCAAACTTGAGCTGGTTGAGTATAAAATCCACAAGGGAAAACGCCAAGAGTGAAGGGGATGGTTATTTTCTGGCAAACTACAACTCAGGAAGTCTAACAATTCTAAACTTTGCAAATTTCACAAATTTTAAATCATCATAAACTCACAGGCGTGAAAGCAGATTAAAACACACGCAAAATTCATGATAATGAGTATCAA
>NQLW01000011.1:6993672-7019389 GCA_002312845.1 Kalanchoe fedtschenkoi
TAGCTAGCTCTTCCTCGCATCTCTTCCAAGGCCTCTATAATAGCCTCTTTAGCTGCTTGGTTACGTCCTCTAATCACTTCCATCCCTCTACCACAGCTTCTTTAATTAGCTGCCAACTTAGCTGCTTGGATTACTTGCAGCATCTTGGCCAAGTCGCGAGTCACAGCCATGAAGTCAAACTTGAGCTGGTTGAGTATAAAATCCACAAGGGAAAACACCAAGAGCGAAGGGGATGGTTATTTTCTGGCAAACTACAACTCAGGAAGTCTAACAATTCTAAACTTTGCAAATTTCACAAATTTTAAATCATCATATACTCACAGGCGTGAAAGCAGATTAAAACACACGCAAAATTCATGATAATGAGTATCAATATGATCATATGAGATTCTATTTTATAACTTAATGCACAAAATTAAGTGACAAATATATATTACATAATTCAGAAACGACCTTGAGGAGGTTGGGACAAATAGCATCCGCAATGCAATCTGCAATGGTTGCCCAGCTCTCGAGCAATAAGAGTAAGATGGTGGTCAAATTGCCTATCAGCTGCGACTCATAAATCCCCACGGCCTCCTCCATGGGAATATATATATATATATATATATATATATAAATAATGAATATGTGTATGCAAGTAGTGAATATGTGTATGATAGAATATATGCGAGCAAGTGATGAATATGTGTATGCAAGTGATGAATATGTATATTCAAGTGATGAGTATATGTATGCACGTGATGAATATGTATATGCAAATGATAAGTATACACACACAAGTGATGAATATACGTATGAAAGTGATGAATATTTACATGCAAATGATAAATATGAGTATGCAAGTGTTGAATATGATGTCGTTTCGGTCATAACCTGTTACCACGTTCGGTTCTGCTAAAGAGACCGTAGATACGGTCGTAATAAAATACTAAAACATGGTAAAAACCAAAATGTACAGTACTAGCTAGTAAAGGGCTGCTCACATTTGAAGTTGTAGTTCTAATAGATTAATTTTTTACTTAGTATTATCATATTTTATTATGAATAACTATATGGATTTGTAAATTTCACATATTTAGAGATGTATTATGATCTCATGTTGCGCAGCCTTTGCACGTGCTAAAATGTGATTTGCTATTACTTATTAAAATTACAAAATTTTATGTTTGCTGTCTAGTTTGAATGTACGTAATTCAACTCTTTTAGAAATATTACGATATCAATATAGTTTCATTAAAACGATATTTACTTCACTTCATTTGAAATAAAACTATCTCATTTAGCGTTGAATAAACTTACGTTGTTTTGGACATTCATTATAGTTATTACTCTCTCCGTCCTCTAATATATGTCGTTTAAGGTTAATTTGAGTAGATTAAGATGACGTTAATGCTAGCAGTTGAACAAATTTAATGAGTGGGTGATTGGTGTTTTTTTTAAAAAATTCACGTAAAAAGTAAAATTGGTAGATTATTACTGGTGATGAATGATTTTTTTATTGATTATAATAAAGAAGTGATTAGTGTTTGATGTTTTAAGGTAGTTGTTGATATTAAATATGCATTAAAAATTGTTAAGTGACAGATAAAAATGGACAAAAAAATTCGATTAAATGACATGTAAAAAAGAACAGAGGAAGTATCCTACATGATTTACATCAATAAACAATGTGGTTTGTGTAAGATTAAGGTGAAGGAGTATTTGTTGGGTAAAAATGGTTTATCAAATAAAACTAATCTAATTAAGTGGATTGGATACCGTTAAATTAATTTGCAGTTGATTCGGACAATAACCGAATAAATTTAATTTATTTTTTTAGCAAAAAAATAGTAACATGAATTAATTTGGTTAGCTAAATTATAAGTTTGTTAAACTAAATTTGAAATTTTAATTTAGTTCAGTAAATTTATAATATCACGAAGCAATTGGCTGAACACTTAATGATAATAAATTATCATGACCTAAATGATTTTTTAAATATAAATTAGCTTTTTTTCAGTATAAATTTTGTCATAATTTAATTTTCACCCCATAACTTTGGGATTTTCATATTTGTACCCTTAAGTTTCAGGGAATTTATATATAAATATCTTCGCTAGATTTTTTTAAAATCAAATATAATACTTATTTTCTAATGAGAAATGAAAGATATCCTGAATTTAAGCAAATTTATTAGTAAAATTGATTGAATATTTTTTTTAAAAAATTATGTTTTACTAACAATTATGTTTAATAGATTACTTTTGATTCCACTTGTTTATTTTTCTGGCCCCGTAATTTTAAATGCAAATTCTATAATTACAATAAGATTTTAAATGCATTTTTTGACATCAAAAATTGATGATGACACCCATAATTTTTGAATGATAAATACTTTTTCTTTGACTTTTTTCAAGAATTTGTGCTCGACATAGAATTCTCAGAGCAAGAAAATTTATTATTTCCTAGCAATTGTGTTTCAGATGAAAATGAAAATGCAAGTTGAGTCAAAGATATTAAAGATAAATTGTTACTAACAACCACCACTGTTTCTTTGAAAGTCGTCCGGCTAGCCGTATAGGCGGCCGTGTCAAAACGCCCGCTTAGCGCCCTAGTCGGTTTTGAGGGTTTTGTACAAATTTGGGTCTTAAATATTTTGGGGCCTTAGAAAAGGTCTTCGCCTCTTTCTTTGCTCTCTCAGATTTTTGTGTTAGAATTTATAAAATTGGAACAGAAGAAAAATTTAAAAAAATTTAGGAACCTTAACAAATTTGGGATCAGTGCAGTTGATCCATTTGCACTAGGCCTCCGCCAGTCATGATTAGATCCACCGCCTAATCTCTCCTACGGCTTCTTACAACGTTGTTAACAACGTGGTGGGTGATGAGTGTGACAGGTTCTGGATTCAGGGTGTAACCAGTCCGACAAGTTCATGTTCCTGCGCACCAAACATGGGGTAATTTGAGAAGGCTGAGGACGAAGCTGGCAAATAGCACCACGATACCTTAATCTTGGTCCGACAACCGAACAAGGCCCTCGATTAGAGATGTCCCAACTTCATGTGCGGGGAGAGAAATGGGTTAAGGACGACAAGCTGCCTTCAAACACACATGATCTGAACTCAATATTTTTACATTCAATCCGAATTCAGAAGGGATTCATGGCTGCTTTTCTTGGAGTTTGGCTCCAGCTTTGTCGATTTCTTTACGGCAATAATTGCAAACCTCCACATTTCTTTAATGAATACTTAGTGAGCTAAGGGAAGTCCCATGTTACATGATCGAAAGAATAGAATGGTGATTTTTTTATTTTTTCAATCTATCATTTCTTTTAAGTTTTGTTATCCAATTTATTCTTTCTTTTTCTTTATTTGCGATCTATCATACTTGAAGAAAATCGCAGTTGTGCCCTCTCACATGATCATTGCATGATTGTTAGAGTTATATTTAGGTGGATTGAAATTGAATCTATAAGAAATGAAATTTTTTATTTGTTGGTGGAGTTACTGCGTATCTCAACCCATTATTTATTAGTAATTTACCAATATTTTAAAATAATTTCAGGGTCTTTATTTTGTAAGAAATTTTTTTATCCCAAAATGTGACTCTATGCTAACGATCCAATTGCACACCAAATTAGACGGTGTTGATTAGAAGTTTCCGTTACATGTAAGATTTAAGAACTACACACAAAAATAATTTAATTTTTAAGATTTAGGGTTTGAAAATATTTTAATTTTTGAACATATCATATGTACTGATTTATAATTCACTGACAAATATCTATGAAAGTTTAATTTTACCCTTTTAGATAGTACATCACCAACAAGGTGTTGACCTAGTGGTATTAGGTGGTGTCTAACAATCTCAATGTCCTGGGTTTAAGCCCTGTTGATACCGCATTTACGCTGGAGGTACGCGTGAGCTGACTCACAATGAGTATGAGTCTCGCTATCAAGATGGAGGGGTGTGCAACCCCTGACCATCGCAAAAAAAAAATACATCAAATTGAATAGAGTAGCATGATTATATTATGAAAATCTAAATTATAAAAAAAGGAAAACTTTGAAAGATGTTCTGAACTATTATCACCCTTTGTTACAATCTCAACTATCTAATTATTAAAAATGGTGTAAGAAAAATTTATTTTGGACTAATTTTTAAAATAAATTTTACAGTCGCATTTCTTGACTAATATTACTATATGATTTAATCTGTGTGCTAAAACTACGTTCTTTAGTCATCAAATTAAACGATATTATTTTTTTACGCAAAAAAATTCATGTATTTCATATTTGATCGACTTTATTGCTAAACAAATTATATTTAATGAATCAAACTCTACAATTTAAATTAGTTAAAAATATATTTTTACATCATATTTGTCAATTTAATAATTCAAACAATAAACTAAGAAATGACATAGTTTGAAGCCGTGTTTAAAATTTTTCCTTGAAAAACACGGGACTTTTGAGGTTTGAGATTTGCAATAAAGTGAATCAAAAAGTTATATTATCAATCATATCTCAATCATTTTTTTGGCTTTTTTTGTCATTTTATACTAAGGGTATTTCTATTGAACAAATTTCAAAAGTAGATTTGTGTTATACCACGTAAGATTTGTATCATGTTATATTACTATCTTCATAAAAAATTTTTTATAAACTTTTCACCCACATTGAATAAATTTTTTACATAACTCTGCACATAGAGCCCACAAGTCATATTATTTTTTATACATTCCCATATCAAACTAATTAATAATTTAGTAAATATTTCATTATATTGTTATTATTTGTTTATATTATTTTTATATATATTATTTATTATTATTATTTTTATATTGTTTATATTACTTTCATTATTTGTTTAGAGAAGAAAAATAAGAAAACATAATTAAAAATTTTCATTAATAACAATAATAATATATTAAATCTAATACACTCCACACATAAATTAAAATATAAGCCACATAATTAAAGAAGGCTATAAAATACAATAGTTATAAAATATTTAAATCTAATTTTATACGTTGTTTATAAACCAGTCCAATTTATTTTAAAAATCATAAATGCATATATAACGTTCATAACTTAAAAACGTCATAAAAATATTCAATAATGAGATATACAACATTTTTAATCCGAAAATGTTGTATGAAGTAAGTTTATATGGTTTATACGACGCTTTCGATTTAAAAACGTCGTATAGTTTCTGTGGAATGCATCGGCATATATCAAAGAAGAGTAAACCGTCACCCACATTGTAACCATGCCGGATAAACTTCATTTCTTATAAAACTCATCAATATATTTCTTTGGATATGCCCTAAATTTTGTAACTGCTTTTTTTTTTAAATTAAAAAAAAAGGTTCACAGTTTTGAGACAATCAGATCCAACGGCTGTCAAAACTGAATAACGCCAGTAACACGATTACTAAAAATCGACGCCTAACTCGTCCCAAACATTTCAACCCCAGCCGCCTTCGCCACTACTACTGCGTCACACCATTTGCATTTTATATTATACAAACGTGCCTACGAGGACATGCCGGCCACCAAGACAAGGGCTCGACATTTTCCTGTCTTCGATCCATTTCAAGATCCCCAACTCTTCATTTTACGTTCTGGGGTCACTCTTTTTCCCCACTCCTATTTAGTCTACACTCGGCGGATCAGCTCTGTGAGAGCTGATTTGCGTCAGGTGAGCGTTTTTGGCTTCTGGGTTGGTCTTTTTGGATCCTGGATTGATCAAAGTTCGTTGCTTTCTTTTGCCTTCTGTTTAAAGTAGTTATTGGGTTTTATCCAGCCTGGAATGCTGCGGTGATGTGAGAAGTTTGATGTGTTTTGATTACTGTTTGACCCTTGTGTGGCTGCTGGTTACGTAGCATTTTTATGATGATTGCTGCTTTGTGTTGATTTAGGGATTTGTTCGCTCCTGTTGCGATGGTTGGCATGCTTTCTTCACACTGCTGTTTCAGTCGAAATGTGGACTTGGCAAAAGCAGCTAATGAGTTGAGTTCTGTTGGCTCGATCTCTACAGCAAAAAGGAAGCGAAAAAGTTGTGTTTCCTCCCCCGGGCGGAAGGGATTTCGGCTCCGCGTGGAACTGCGGCAGACTGACTCACGGGCGAAATTAGGACCTAATGGATCAGCAATCCAAATGGTGCCCACAAGCGAGATAGTGAAAAGAAAAACAGCGGTTAAGAAAGTAGAGATCATTAATGGTAAAGAGAAGGTTGTTAACGGAGTAGCCATAGTTAAGGTAGTGAAAACCCCGGTGGAGTCGGGAAAAGGTGAGAACATTAAGCAGCTTCCTCCCGCCGAGGAATCACAACCCATTATTTCAGTAAAAACTTATAGTTGGTCCGATGAAAACTACAGCTCGTTGCACCGGAACATTGAGGTTTGGTCTTTAGTTATTTCAATGCGTATTCGTTTTCTCTTGGACAATGCAAAATGGACATACTTGGGAGGCTTCACAGAAGATAGAAAAGTGAGTCTTGTCCTTCTGTTTGACGAAGCATTTCCTCGATTTTATTTTATTTTTTGATTCTTTTGTTTCAGAAAAAAAGAATGCGTAGAACTGCCTCCTGGCTCCGAGAACAAATGCTGCAACTTGGTGCAACATTTATTAAACTTGGCCAATTGCTGTCATCAAGGTCAGATTTATTACCCACTGAGTACGTCGAGGAACTTGCAAAGCTTCAGGTTTCAAACATTTCGCTACAAGTTCTTCATTGTAACAAGTTAAACAATTCCAAATTTATTCCTTCTCCAACTTCCAATGGCAGGATAAGGTACCAGCGTTCCCATCAAAGCGAGCAAGAGAGTTGATCGAGAGTGAGCTCAGAGCTCCTGTTGAAGCCTTGTTCCAAAAGTTCGAGGATCAGCCAATTGCTGCTGCTAGCCTTGGTCAGGTGTCTGTCTGCTCCCAAGATTTTGATACACACTTTTTATCAAGAATATGTTTTTGTCCTGGCTAGTCCAATCAAACCGAGGTCGGTCAGTTACTGATTTCGTACTCCACTTTTTAGGTGCACCGTGCTGTTCTGCATAATGGTGAGAAGGTAGTGGTAAAAGTCCAAAGACCGGGACTAAAGAGATTGTTTGACATTGACATGAGTAAGCACATAACTTAAAGTTTTCGATTGAGTATTCCCTAACGGTATGTTCCTATTTTTAACTGAAGCACTCATTTGGCCCAGAAAATATGAAGATACTGGCCGAGTATTTTCAGAGAACTGGGACACTGGGCGGTCCTATAAAAGATTGGGTTGGTGTATACGAGGAATGCTCCATGTGAGTTGCAAGCATTGCACACCAGTCTATTTAACTAGAGCTGCAGAATTCTAATGTTCCAGATCACGCTTACTACAGGATACTTTATCAAGAAATCGATTATATAAATGAGGGGAAGAATTGTGACAGATTTCGACGTGACTTTCGGAACATAAAATGGGTTCGAGTGCCTGTATGTCTCTCTTGTTATCCCATTACCATTATTTCTTTTCCATTTTATTTTATGTTATTTTTTGCTTGACGTGAAATTATTAATCTCTTTGAAGTTGATATTTTGGGATTACACTGGCTCAAAGGTGATCACCATGGAATACGTGCCAGGTTAAAGCCGAGCTTGGGTTATTTTATAGTTTGAAATGATACGTAATATATTACTGACAATACGGATTAAACGCAGGCATCAAGATAAATCAATTGCATGTACTAGATGCACGACGTGTGGACCGTTCTCGAATTGCTTCGCATGTGGTTGAGTCCTACTTGATCCAGGTTAATCATAATTTTCAGTCCTTTCAGGATATGATGTATACAATGTGCAAAAAATTTTTTGTGG
Source organism: Kalanchoe fedtschenkoi (assembly GCA_002312845.1). NCBI lineage: Eukaryota > Viridiplantae > Streptophyta > Magnoliopsida > Saxifragales > Crassulaceae > Kalanchoe > Kalanchoe fedtschenkoi. The sequence continues at coordinate 7,001,507 of NQLW01000011.1, forward strand.
GACATAACTGGATCGTTCTCAATTCAGGTATTAAGAACAGGTTTCTTTCACGCTGATCCTCATCCTGGAAATCTAGCAATTGACACGGACGAGGCACTCATCTACTATGATTTTGGTATGATGGGTGATATCAAATCTTCCACGCGAGAAAGATTGCTTGAGCTTTTCTATGCAATTTATGAGAAAGATATAAAAAAGGTTTGTTTCCCGTCCGAGTCTCATATCTCTTAGCTGGCCATATCTGTCATCTTTGTACGAATCACGATGATTATGACCTTTTGTATAGGTGATGAAGAGCCTGGTGGACCTCGGAGCACTAAAGTCAGCAGGAGATATGTCATCTGTACGTGAAAAACAAAATGAACATTTTCGAGCTGGAAAAAATATACGCTTCCGGTGACTGATTAGCTTTGTTCTTCGCACTCTTCTATCTATTTAGGTGAGAAGATCTGTGCAGTTTTTCTTGGACAATCTATTAAATCAAAAGCCAGACCATGAGACAACATTTTCTGCAATTGGAGAGGTATGGAGTTACGCAGACTGCGGCTTTCGAAACATTTGCATCAGCCATTTATCATAAAGAAATCTTATTTCCAGTTAAAATTTCTGAATTTCATAACTTCTGTTTCAGGATTTATTTGCAATCGCGACAGACCAACCATTTCAATTTCCTTCCACTTTTGCCTTTGTCTTGAGGGCATTCACAACTCTCGAAGGTGTTGCATATAGCTGCAATGATTCGTAGTTCTGATATAAATTTTTTTGGAAAGAGTTTTAAATTTGGGTTATCTGTTGCAGGCATTGGGAATATATTAGATCCGAATTTCTCATTTATGAAAATTGCGGCACCTTTTGCAGAGGTAGCTTTCCGGCATGCCTGATCCCCGAATTCACTTTCTCTGAGTATTAATTTTAGCATCTGTTCGCCTGCAGGAAATTTTGATGAAGCGCCACCAGCAGAGTGGCGCCCTTCTGGTGGCCGAGTTAGGGAAACAAGCTGACGATGTATCTTACAGTTCTCGAAAATTCTTCATTTACCTTCTACTAAGTTTCTCTTACGACACCAATAACTAATTCGGTATATACTGTTCTTTTGTCAGGCGAGAAATCATACCATGTCCATGCCGTACAGAATCCAGCGTATAGAAGAATTCATAAAACAGCTCGACTCGGGGGACTTGAAACTCCGTGTCCGTGTCCTCGAGGTATTCACGACTCACATCTCCGTCCAATTATCTTAAATGAAAGTAGCACTCAACTGAATACCAATTCAGACCGAAATCCATTAGCTGAAGCGAAACTGTATTGTGACCTTTTGCTTCCAGACACTAAAACTTTTCTTGATCTCAATGCTTGCTTGAATCAGTCTGAAAGAGCCGCTCAGAAGGCCAGTTTACTACAAGTGGCGACCATTCATACAGTCTTGGGATGCACACTTTTAAACATCGGCCTGACCCTGTACAGTCGAGGGATCGGAGTTTTATCAAATGTATCATTCTTTGCTGCAGGTAACAGGAAAATTTTCCTTCTGATGAAACCATCCTTAGGTCATAAATAAAGTACTTTTCTAACAAAACTGGTTTTTCCATATGCAGGTTTATTCTTGTTGCTAGTTTTGAGATCAGTTCAGAAAGCAAAAGACATAGAAAAGTTTGAGAAAATGATTTGATTGGAACTCCCAGAAACATAGTTCATTTTTTCACATTATTATTTATCGAAATTCGAAAAATGGAGTATTGCACGTTTGCTAAAATGTATTAAGAGATATGTAGTTCTCCCTCTTACCTCTAATACATGTCGTTTAAGTTTAATTTGATTAGATTAAGGTAAAATAGTTGAACAAATTTAATAAATACGTGGTTAATATTCTTTTGAAAAAGTTCGTGCAAAAAGTAAAATTGGTAGATGATTACTGATGAAGAATGTATTTTTTATTGATTATGATAATAAAGTGATTAATGTTTGACATTTTAAGGTACTCCATCTCTCCTCTTTTATATGTCACTTACCCGAATTTTTTTTACATTTTTATTTGTCACTAAATAATTTTCAATGTGTATTTAATATCAACAACTACCTTAAAATGTTAAACATTAATCATTTATTTGTTATAATGAATATAAAAATAATTCATCATCAGTAATCATCTACCAATTTTACTTTTTGCACTATTTTTTTTGAAAAAAGCACTAACCTCTCACTCATTAAATTTATTCAACCGCTAGTATTTACTTCATCTTAATTTACTTAAATTAACCTTAAACGACATGTATTAGAGGACGGAGGGAGTAGTTGTTAATATTAAATATGTATTGAAAAATTGTTAAGTGATAAATAAAAGTGGACAAAAAAATTCAATTCAGTAACATGTAAAAGAGGACATAGAGAGTAATAATTATGTTTATGAAATTGTTTGGCATACGCTACACCCAAAAAATTAATAATAATGTAATGAAAAAAATATTATTAATACCTATACCTTGGTGTGAGATGCGTTAAATAATATCTTCATTATTAATATCGGAATAAATACATCCTCCCAAACATCCTCCCAAACGTGCCTTAGTATACGGAACTTGAGAAAACATTTGACAAACATGTCGCTTGATTATATTTTGCAACAGAATCATTGAAGCCCGTTTGAGTTTCTAAATCATATTTCACAATGAAACCGAAAATCCAATAAAGCGAATGGAGAGAAGTGACTAGCAAAAGAGTTTGACAGTTGCTACACGTCCGAGATTAATATAGAGACTCTAAACTCTTGATGTTCCAAGCTTCCGTTCAAACAGCCGCTTCAGGAGATACACTTGTAGGAAGCTGGCGCCGATCAGTGCTAAAGACTCGACTATGGCCTTATGGACGGCCCTCCTGCTCATTCCTTCGTTCACTGCAGTCGACAGAAAAATCCATGCGGAAATTGATGAATTCTCCGAGGATAATCCAAGAAAAAAAAATTCACTATGAACTACTAATATAAGATATCCAGAAACCACTTGGGTTCAGCAATCCACAATCAGAACTGTTTTGAATTTCCAAGCAGCCATAATTTCCATACAAAATCTCATCTCAGTTGATATGTGGTAAATAGCGACGGCACACTAAATAGTACTGGCTAATCCTTTAGGAAATTGTACATGGGTTTATGAGTTGGCTATGTGAATTTACCCATAGCTTGTCGGTCAGTCTGAGCCTCCAGCCAATGTTGCTCAAACTGGATGTTGTAAAGAGCTTCCTCCAGTTTCGATATTTGCTCCATCAACGGAGTAAAGTGCTCTGCGAGGATCAGGGAGTAGTCAGTCTGTAGTACAATATCCTAACATACAGGAACGAATATCGAAACGGTGGATGTCTTCTGTTTTACCATCCTTTGCATGTTGATCATGGTACGCGAAGTGGCCGACATGGACGTCGAAGTCTATGGTTTCATGGTAAGGTGACTTGTTGGTAAAGCAGAAGCGGTGGAGGCCTTTCTTGTGAACAATGAACTCGTACTTCTCACTCGTCTTGTCGCGGAAATCATGAATCTGCTCTCCCCCAGGCCCCTTAATCTGCCAAATCAAACAAATAACCTCGTCAACACAAGCAGCACAGCGTTGAATCCATACCCCGAAAACCCAATCAAAGGCAACACAAATCTAGAGGAAAGACACTAACAAACCCCACCAACAGAGTGCTGGTCAGGTGATTGGCGTGTTGTCTAACAACACCAGATTTCAGTTTCAAGCTCTGGTCCTTACCACATGAGCAAAGTCCGACTCCAATATCAAGGTGGAGGGAGTGTGTGTCTGAACACTAAAAAACTCATTCATAATTTTTACAAATTGTGTTTTTAGCACACGCGTCCAACCACCAATGAATTCGAACTCTGAGCTTAAGATTCTATGGAGTATCATCCCGAATCCTGAGACTAGTCGCAAGCCACCATTTTAACAATCACAATCAATGCATCATCAGTTTCATAACATTTGATAAATGAATGAAGTTTCCACTGAAACTATTAAGGGCGTGTTTTTTCTATCTAAATTAACATTAACCATTTAGTTAATAAATTCAGCTGAGTGCAGTTTGAACTAAAAGCTGCCAGTTTCATAAACTGTTCGATCAACAGAAGATGGAGTGAGAGATGGGAACGAAGATACATACCACGAGATCAACTCCGTCGTCCCCGTAATGCCAAGGAGCATCAGCCTTAATCACGACAAAGGAAACATGGACGGTGTCGCCCTCGTACTCGACATTATGCGAGAAGCACTCTTCTCTGTCGATGACGAATCTGATGGCGAACGCCGCTTGCGAAATCGACAAGATCAGAACAGCCAGAGCTAGCAGACTCGGATTCCCCATCTAAGAACCACGGCACGAGTTCAGCACCGGAAAGAAATCGAAATTGCAAAGAGAAAGAATTATACTGAACCGAATCGGACCGGACAGGATCGGATCCAGGTGGATGATGGAAGACGACTTACCGACGTGATGGGAGTGGTGGAAGCGTTGAATTTGGATCGGAGATTGAAGCTGGTTATTTAGGGCTCGGGCTTGAGAAGAAGGAAGAGCACTTGGATATGATTGGTCGACGCTGGGAGTTTGGAGACACGACGCAACACCGAGTTTAAAAAATCTTCAACTGCTTCTTTTCTCTCGCACCACTCTTCAATCTTACCTTATTTTTACCGACACTCGAAAAGTCATAAGTTGTTCCTCGTCTGGATCTCTAGTTTCCTCCAGGTTACAAACGACGACGTTTAGGTCAGCTACAGACTGACAGGAGGTTCGTATGTTTGATTTTCTTGTGCATAAAGTAATTAGATTGTGTTCTTATCTGTAGACCTGTCCAATCTATTCTTATTTGTTCTAAAAGTAGAAATTTTATGATTCGAAATTATAAGGGTGAACTACTAAAATATAATTTGAATTATCACTCATTTTCAAATTAAATATTGAATTTTTAATTCTTAAATTTCAGTAATGAATTTTTTATTTATTCAATTTCAGTACTATAAATTTAATAGAAAAAAACAATTTGTATGAAAGGAGAGAATTAGTTTGGGAGTCTAATTCTTTAGCTAGGATTTTAAAATTTGCATAAATATGTCGGACACAAAATCTATTTTTATATAAAATTTCTCATTTCATTAAGTCTACAATACTAAAATTGAAAAATTGAAAAATTCGATACTGAAATTGAAGAATTGAAAAGTTCAGTACCTAATTTGAAAATGTATGATAGTTCGGAATATGTTCTATAATTTACCCCAAATTATAAATATATAACCAAAAATGGAGCTTTTACATTTAACCATCATTATTTATGTGACATGTATTCAACAATTAAATTAAATATAAATCTTCAGATTTTGAATATAAGTATTCATATTTCTGGATAATACCATTTATCGATGGTTGTAAACTGGAATGACTGTACCGGATCCGATCCTTCAAAATCATACTTTGAAGCACAATGATTATTGGTGCATTGAGAGCACTTATAAGATGAGTGTTACCACATCCAAATAATACGACATCATTTTACTAATTTGATCAAACCGTAATGCATATTATTCATATATATTAAAAAATTAGAAAAAAAATTAGAAAAAAATACAAAAAATGTGTGCAAAATTTTTAAAAAAATTAAAATTCAAAACTTGTAAAATTAATTTTAAAATTTTTAAAGAATAAAATATCAAATAAGAGTCGAGCTTAACCTTTGCATATTGTGATGTCATATTAACCAAAATCAATTTTCCTGCAGCGATATTTTTAGTTAGAAGTCGGGTGAGATTGGAAATTATATTATATATTCATAATGTATAATTTCACAGTAATATAAAAAATATAGTAAGTAAATAAATTTTCTATAAATGCGAAATAGAAAAATGAAAACAATGAACATATAGTTGATTCATTTTCAGTTTTTACAGTGTTAGTGTGGTGTATTTACCACGTGACACCAATATTTCTATTCAAATTTTTAAATAATAAATTTATACGTCCCCACATGCATGGATACCTAGTAATATGATAAATTACAATGTTTACACTAGATACTTGCCTATCCCTCTTTTTATTTAACAATCCATGAAATTGTTTCTATATAATAACAATATCCACCTAAATAAATCAAACCAGATAATATATACGAGAATCATAATTTCTAAGTTTTTTTTTTTTTGGCGATCAATGATGTACATACATCTTCTCCCCACTCTGAAAATCAAAGCTTTCAATTGCCTCAAAGTCTCACGCCCTCTTAAAAAATTCATTTCAATTCAAATATCATTACTTCATCATATTTGATAATCACAAATTAATCCATAACCGATTTTTACAGGAATCGCATCAAAATGAAACTTCAAAAACAACCTATTTTTAAAGAGTTATATCTCATTCTATCATACATATATCATTATTTACAATTCAGAATTGATCTCGAAACACATTGGGGACTAGAACAAAATCTAATTTCTTCATCCTGGTCATATATATTTAGATGAGAATTACAGTAATTAGTTGACTAGTAGCGGACAAATAAATTCCTACTCTCCAACAGAAACTTACTCTTCCGTCCCATAAAAAAATTCACATAAAGATTTTGTTCGCATTAAAGAATTCTAACTCCAGTCTTTGAAATTGAAACTATAAATTCGTGCATTCAAGAAAAATGTAATATAATATATTAAAGAAACTTCTTCGATATATAGTTAGACACAGTTTGAATGTCCAGAAAAATTTGATCATTTTGTTAGAACAGGGGAGGTATTAATCAGTTCAGGTCACGTTATCGAGTGCCTTGAGCAAAAAGCAATGAGAACAAAAGTCAGATGCCCAATGAAAAATACCGAATGAATTAGTGCAGAAGATCATCTTCACCTCCAAACTAGCTATATACGTTAAAATGATATAATTCAATAAATCTCAAGTTTCTTGCACAAAACACTGAATGAAATTAAAAAAAAAAAAACAGAAATGAAACAGAATTCATTGGCAGCGGGTCATTATTCGATTACGACAAAATATTTTGAATTTGGGCAACTTTGCACATAGATATGCTTTGCCACTGGTTGTTCTGAGAACCACTTTTTAAAAACACACCATCACTAAGAATAGCAATTGCCTACCATGGAACCCCAGCATAAACCATGTTCAGCTCAATAACATTCCTAGCAGGCAAGTAGTGAACATTTCCAGCAGTCAGGGCAAGCCATAGTAAAAATCCTATCCAAGTCAAATAAAGAAAGAGAGTTACGGCAGACAGAAAATATTCATAACATCACCAAGCTGCTCATAATTTGGTGCATACTACAACAATATCTTAAAGTCAAACACAAGGAGCTAAGCATCACATAATGCCAAGAATGTCATTAAAAGCGAGGGCACTAGGCTACTGCTGCTGCTGCGGCTCTAATCCTGGTGAGACTATGCCAAGAGAGAAACCATGCTAAGGGTTTTGCCTGGTCTTCTACATATGCCTTCACCTTCTAGCCTGGGATGCACCTACAAATTAAACTTATATTGCGAGCAGCAAGCCTCAGGGCAAAAGGAGTCTTATCTTGAATAAGGGTGGTAACGACTACCCCCACCATACCCTCCTCCTCCTCCTCCCCCTCCCCTACTTCCATAAAACCCTCCAACTCCACCATAACTAGGACCAGGGCCTGAATCATAACCACTGCCTGACCCTGGAGGTCCGTAACTTCCATAACCCCCTCCTCCACCTCCAACTCCGCGCCCAAATGAGCCTAATCCACTGCTGCCATAACTTCCACCATCATAACCTCCACCATATGACCCAAATCGACTGGGATAACCAAATGAAGGCTCTCCCCTAAAACCAGAACCACTACCAAGACCACCATAGCTACCACCAAACTCACTACCAACACCACCACCACCACCATAACCTCCATAATCACTATACCTACTGCCAAAACCTCCAAGTGACCTATAAGGTGCAGCACCAAGACCTATAGGGCCAAGATCGCCACTGCCAAAACCACTATAAGGCTCACCAAAGCTGCTAAATCCATCCTTATATGCACGGGACCTATACTCACTACCACGTGCAGGACCTGGAGCTGGGTTTGAGGCTTTCTTTGGTTCAGCCTTCTTGATCTCAACCTACAATAAAGAATCAAGTTAACCTAACAGCTCATATTCTAAAAGTATTCTACCAACCTGGCTGACATGCACATGTGAAGACCCTGCAATGAACTTGGTCAATTGTTAACATGAAAGTACACTTTCATATTGTAGATGATATGCATAATGATATCTAACAGAAACATGATAAGGTTGTTATATTCACATAACAGGTGTCTGCATACACAGCAGGGAAAGATGGGTGACCACCATGCTATACTAACCTTCGAACCAGCCATATCAATCATATTTCCATTGCTTAAAACTTTATCAACAACTTGTTCATCGTCAAACACAATAAACCCAAAGCCCCTAGATCGCTTTGTTGCATGATCACGAATAATCTCATGCTCCACCACTTTTCCATATTTGGAGAAGAAATCCTTGAAATCATCTACAGATATAGACATAAAAGGATTTCAGAAATATAACATACATATTCATTATTCAAGTAGTAGAAAAATAGTAATATGTTCCCCCACATGGAAAAGGTATTAAAAAGACCACTCCTGAGATAACAAACCTTCAGTAATAGACGATGGAAGGCCACCAACAAAAATCTTTTTTGTCTTGAAGTCATTGGTTGAGGCAACGCCTTTAGGAATAGTCCTTTTTATTTCCACCTGTTTGAGAATTTAGAGGTTAGTGAGTGTCTGAAGCAATCTGCTTCTAAAAAAAAAGGTAACTTGATATGAACTATTCTCTGAAGTCAGATTTTTCTACAACCATATACGAGCTAAATAAACAAGCACATGCTGGCTACAAGTTGATTCCATATGCAATTTGTAACAATTCCAACCAACACTCAATACAAAAGATATCGGTGTTATGCAAGCGAGGCAAGAGAATAGAATGGTGGTACAAATGTGGCAGCGTATCATATCAGTAGAATCCAATTCATGCCACACATGCATTGATTACACACCCATTTACACACCCATTGCTTTTAATGAATACGCAACACTATATAGTATATGTCCATTTTATATTCCTAATTGAGTGTCCTTACCACCCAAAAGGCATGCATCATATCAGTTCTAAATGGTGTTTATTTAATTAGCTGATCTTGTTAAGATCCACATAATTAGTTGGGAAACAGATTTCCAGATCGAGGTCCTCCATAAGCCACCACAGTTGGCAATTGACATAACATCCCCCTCTGGATATATTCCACAGCAACTACAGTTCTCTCAAAATATTCTACATTCAATGGTAAACAAAAGAAAGAAATTACTTGTTTCCCATTGATGATATGAGTGTCCTCAATCATGATATCCACAACAGAGGGATCAGCGTAAGTGACGAATCCAAACCCCCTGGGTCTACCCGTTGCGCGATCCTTCATAATCACCGAGTCCGTCAGCGCCCCATACTTCTCAAAATACTTCACAAACGTCTCTACCCAACCAAAAAACAAAAAACAAAAAAAAGAAAACAAATCATCACATCACATCGCATGCCGAAAACCTGAACTCGCCCGCACCTGATTAATGAAAAAACAAAAAAAAAAACTCAAACCTAAAGTCGTATCTTTCGCAAGACCTCCAATGAAAATCTTCCTGCGCACGAACGAACAAATCGCATAAACGATTGAATCCAGCAAATTTAAAGAATTCAACAAGATTTAGAGATAGCATACGAACCCAGGACTCGCTCCGTCCCCGAAATCGCCTTTTCTGGAACCCATTGACGCCGAATTCGGCGATGGAAGTTTGAGCTAGGGTTTTAATCGCTCCTTCCTTGCTTCGTGAAATTGCAAGCAACACCTTCACCCGTGTCTTCAATGCTCGGATATTATATTATGCTTTTACGAGTAAAATATTCGTGGAGTTGTTGGTTCGGGAAAAAATAAAAATTGAATTAAATTATTAATTATTATTTTTTAAATATGAAATTATAATTAAATTATTAACACTTCAAATCGGACCGAAATGATCCGTATCAAACTGATTAATTTTTTAAAATTTAAAATCGAACTAAATCATTAACATTTCAAACGAAATCAAACCGATCAATTTCAAATCAAACCAAACGGCCACAAAACTTCCTACGGACGGACTTAATACTCTCAAAGTAATTAGAATTGATCCCCGATAGAAGACAAAATCTGTATACTCTCATACTCAAGGGGCCAGAATGTGAATACTCATAATATAATTGGTCTTCTGTCTTCACTTTTATTTGAAGAACCCTAAAAACCTCGCCGGTGTCTGCTCCTCTCAGCGTCTCTTCCGGTGAGCGACCAAGACTGCGTAGATTACTAAATTGCAAGGTTCGACTTTTCACCTCTAAATTTGAGATTTTTTATATCAATGGTTATCGAAAGCTCTATGAGGCAGATAAATTGTCTTGTTTTTGTTTTGGTTTAATAAGGATCTTTAGGCCATATGATTGTCTGTGTTTTTTTTTGTAGTGTTTTTCGGTAGCTTGAAGTCAGCAATGGGTGAGGATTCGAAGGTGAAAGAATCTGGGAAGGCCCAGAAGAGGAAGAGAATCGGATACAGCAAGGGGCATAAGGGGGCAAAGAAGCCTAAGGTGTTGCAGGGCTCTGGGAAAAAGGTCAAGGTGGATGGGAGGATGAAGAAGCTGTATCGAAAAAGAGCGCGCGAATACAATTCAGATGATGATGATGATGGTAATGATAATGCCTTTGAAGATAAGGCTGAGGAAGTGTCGATTAAGGAGAAGATGAATGATGAAAGAGATGCTGATGAACTGGATAGTGAAAATGATGAGGAAAAGAGACACTTTGTTGATGATGATGAAGAAGAAGAGGGTGAAATTCAATCGGGGGTTACCAAGTTTGTTGAAGGTGTTAGAGCGTTTAAGCTGGCCTTCAAGAAAATTATGAAAAGGAACATATCAGATGATTCGCTAGTAAGCATGTCGTAACTGTTGTGTTATGGTGCTGGACTTTGTAGTGCATGCTTAGATTGTTGCCTTTTGTATTTTCGTAGGGTCCTGTATTATCTGGACATCAGAAACTTGTGGCGGAGAAACTTGCCGAAGAAGAAGCTGATCGTAAAGTCAAGGGAGAAGCTAAGAAAGAAAAACAGTTGGTAGAATTTCATTTCATTAGAGTTCGGTTTGTATAAGGGTATATTCCCGCATTTTTGAACTTCAATTTGATTTGTTTCTTATGCCCGATTAGGTGAAAGAGAAGGGTCATTTGATCCCTGAAAGCTTCTTTGACGCCCATGAGAAGTTTCTTATAGGTGTTGCTAGAAAAGGAGGTATTGCATTTGCTTCGATTCTCATTTCTACGCTAATAAGAACAAAAGAACTGGTTTTACTTGTATGATCAGTTTCCGTGCTTCTAACGAATTGTCTATTTGGTACCGGGTGGCATCTTGTGGATGATCAGTTGTCAAGTTATTTAACGCTGTAAGTTACTTTGTTACCTTCTTGACTTTCGCTTCTCTTACTACGATTTATTTGTGTCATCTGTGATCATTTGATTTGGCATGCAGGTCAACAAAGCACAGCTGGCGCAGAAGGGACTTAATCCATCTAGGACTAAAGACGCTAAAGGTGCATTGTCTGCTTAGTCCATTTTGCACTCTTACCTTCAATGTCTTCGACCAAGTCTTATTTGCTGCCCCTGAAACTTTGTAGCTTGAACTTGAATACATTCTAACATCTTCACATCTTATGTTAAACAGAATTATCCAAGAAAAGAAAGGAATCGTTTTTCTCGGAGTTGGGAAGGAAACCCTTTTCTCACAGCACATCATCCAAGGTTTGTATTCCATTCTAGTCACTAACACAGTTCCAACTTTTAACTTGACAGCATGTATATGAGATGTCTACTAAAAAAATTCCAATACTGAAACTAGTAATGACTGATGACATGGTCCACGAGCATTTTCGTTGATTTGAGATTGTCTTTTTTGCTTGGAATTTGTAGTCCGGCACGGAGAAAGATGAGGACGGACCTGCTTGGGCTCCATTGCGTGATAACTACATGCTAACCAACTCAAAATTGAAAAACTGGGACAAACAGCAGGTAAGAAACTTTGGTTCCTCAGCACTCATAGCTTACTTGTTTTCAATCTCGGCTGACTATAACAGCTTCAATGTGATCACAGCATGATGCCATAGCAGCTGATAATGGGAGAGCAGTGATAGAATCTTCGGATGACGATGAGTGAGATCCCATGAATGTCCATATCTAGCTCAAGAAAGTTGGAATGGACAACACTCCTGGTGACAATTAGACATGCTCGTTCGAAAATATTCTCTATAACAAGAGTGTTCCCTTAGTTATATACAATTACATCCCTCAGCTGTGCAGTAGACATGGTAGAGGACATTGCAGGTGTAGTTCTTCTAGTTTGTGAGTTAGCTGGGATGATCTTTTAATGCAATTTGAAATTTTGTTCTGCAAATTTCATGGTTATAATTGTGGTCATCATGTCAAGGAAGATGGGATATGTTTATCTTGAACTTAACATTCTGTTGGCTTTGTTAAGGATGTCTAATAACTCCTGCTCTCGGGTTGTTCAAGTGCAGATGGTATCACATAAGCATGAATATACTGAAGATGCGCGAGAACTGATTCTTAACGAGTCTGACTTCACTATCAAAGTGGGAAGGTGTGTCCCCTGACCGGTACCAAAAAAAAAAAAATAGGCCACCCTTTTGAGGTTATGCTATGCAATCGGCATTTATGTAGTATATACTACCCCTCATTATAAATTACAAGATTGGCAGGGCCTATTGAGGTTACAATCGGCATTTATGTAGTATATACTACCCCTTATATATCCAGATGGATACATGGAAGTTCTCAGCCTCAGACCTTCAGGCGCACATGTGAAGCCTGGAGCCAATCTTCGGCTGGAGATGTCCGATGCATCCAATGCCTGCCAACGGATCATCACATGTATATCCATCTCTTTCAACAGGCATCATGTAACTGTTCTGATGGTATAATATGGCAACCCTGAGCCCAACTAGCTGGTTTCTTTTCCAAGCTGCCACCTGCAGATTGAATTGCTATGTCTTGTGCGAACATGTAATCTTCAGCAGCTTTTTGTCTGGCTCAGTGGGTCATAATCGTAAGTCTCACCGGCCTTGACAAACCGCCCCTTGACACGCTTTCTTATGTCCGCCCTTTCCTTACGAGAAACATACCGAACTGTCTTCTCAAATCTGGCACAATAAAAGGAGAAATGAAAGGATAAGAAAAGTAGAACTGGTGTAAAACGAAAATGATTTGCGCCGTGAAAAAAGTAGAACTCATGAATAAAATGTATCAGAAAATGAATGTGGCCGACTAAAGATGAAAAAGAATAGACATTGTTACTCACTTGCGCATTTTTTTCTTTTCCTTGTACCGCAGCACGGCTTTAGATCTATTAGTTGAGGGGCTGGGGCTTTCCTGGAAAGACGGGCACCAGGGATGCTCCCCCAATGAAATCATCGACGAAGTACCACAGTCAATAAAGTCTCCACCGCCATCTCCAGAAAAAGAAAGCGTGGAGCTGCTTTGCCTTTGTTTAAAATGAATGACTGGTTCAGTCTTTGAAGTCATCATCGAATCAACCGACAGGGCTTTGCTGCACCCTGGTTGCGCTGCACTAGCCACTTTCTGAATGTAAGTAAGTATGAGCATCAGATAGAACATTATGGAGCATCAAGGATATCAAAATCGTTATTGCGGCACTGTAGCTACGGAAAAGTAGAAGGTGGTGAAACCTGAGAAGCAAGCGTTCTATGGCAGTTGAGCTCCGTGAGAGACTTATTTCTCGGCTCAAATAAACTATCAATTCCTCCATTCTCAAGGAGCTCCTCCGACTGGCTAAAGTTAACACGAAACAGTTCTTCGTAATTCTCTAGATTCAGCTCGCTTTCATCCATATCAAAATCTACAAAAAGATCATCATCCCCTGTAGGATTTATTGCCTCCAGAAAGCTTAGCTGCAAAACACATAAGCGGAACAAATTGGTCATGAAATGTACAAATCGGGAGGCCATTCAATAGTTAAAGCTTTAATTCTCAATCTTAATTCTCCATCAAAGCCAACCACCTTGAAAAGAGAGAACGTTTTCCATACCAAAATGCAGAAATGAGTCATACGACAACTTGCTCAGAAAAGCTTTTTCCGACTAATGGCAACGAATTGTACAGTTCCTCTAGTAACAAATTATCGGCCAAAAAGGAGCCGTAAGATCACGTTTAAACAACTTTACTAAAGCTTCAGAAGCCAACACCACTTCCGTTCCTAGATAAGTAATATCACAAGGAAGGTGTAGAAGAGGCTGCACCATCAGCCCATTATAGTTAAATTGATCGATAAAATATATTACCTTTGGTTGAGGAGTGTTGACAATTTCAGTTTCATGGCTTGCATTGGAAAATGATGAATCCAAATCCTGAGCCGATGAGTTCCAAACTTGATCTGGATTTACGTTACAAAGTTGATCCACTTCGGTTGTTGAAGGTTTTGCTTGTTTCACATTTCCGTCTGCTATGCTCATGAGTCCCATTTCATGCTCGCCGATAGAAATCGACCCTGAAACTGAAACACTTTCTGAATCATATGACCACATGGACTGAAGCTCAGCAGCTGACGGGCAGTCAGAATAGAATTTAATATTTCGCCTTTTATGAGCTGCTCCGGAGGTTGATGCATCGTGGCCGGTCCAATCACAACTCTGACACAATGAAACCCTCTCTTCAATACACTGAAGTGCTGCTGGTTGTGCATGACATCTTTGACACACCAAAGTTCTCGAGTGCCTCCGCGAGAGGGAATTCGCAGCATGGACACTCGTGTCACAATCTAAACACAGGCAGGCATCATCCGATCGGCAGTAAACCACTGAACTCCGATTGCAGCAGAAGTCACACTTGTAACCCATGATGCTAATTACAGAATCCCTACCACTTGAGCATTTCTTGAAAAAAATGAAAGCAATCCTGTAAGCGAATTTCCAAACCACAGAGAAAATAAATCATTGACGGACAGCCATGTTTCGATACCATTAGGGTGTGTTTGGTTTAGGGAAAATTTGATGGAAAGGAAAATGTGGAGGAAAATTGGTAAAATCTAATGTTTGGTTTAGATGGAAAATATGAGGGAAAGAAAATAATGTGGAAAGTTAGGAGGAAAATTAAGGTAAATTAAAAAGAGTTTTGAAAATTTCCTTTAAATTTTCCATTCTAAACCAAACAAAGGAAAATAAAATGGAATCCATGATGGATTTCACTTTCCATCAAATTTTCTTTTCCCTACAATTTTCCCTAAACCTAACACAGCCTTAAAGAACGAGTTATGACAAAATCGAAGTAGACCAATGCATCACGACACGATGCAAGCTTGAGTACTAAAAGTAAAAGGGAGCTGGGAAGAAGCACTTGCTAAAGGGGGGGCACCCAAAGTTAGGAACTTGTCCTTCATTGCAGCTTAAATCAGTTTGGCAGAATACTTTAAGCAGATATTCCTCAACTCAATCAGGACACTAATCAACCAAACTAACAACACAATCACCAGAGCTTTAACTGCACCAATTCGTTCAGGCAATATGAGAGTTGCCAGAGTTTGAAATTCTAACTCCAAACCCGAGCAAAACTGGTAATAACAAGACAAGTCAGAGACAAAATCACAAGCTGTACAGTAAAGAACTCGCACGAATCCGCAAGGCCTACCCACCACCTCCTCAGATCAAAATTCAAATCACACATCGGACAAGCAGAGATCAATCACCACCAAAACTCAGATCAGAAAACCCAATCCAGGCTTGAAGCTTATGAGGGGTACCTGGTTTGACAAAAAGGTAAATATGGGAGCTTTCTTGCGTCTTTGGCTTCCGACAGAGTGATGTAAGAAGTCGAAGCTCGGCGAGCGGAAAAGGGGGGAGCTTTACGGAAGAAACGCTCTACTCCCCTTTGGGGTGTAAATGGGTTTGGGTCCGATTTCGCAGATGTGAAGACAAAAGCGCGAGAGAGAAAACTGAAGCGTGATAAAAACAAGGCAAGAAACAGGCAGCGGGCTCTGATGCTGATGCTGATGAAGATAAATGAAGAGTGCAGAAAAAAAAAGTGGTGGGACATTCATGGATCGCATTAATCATCTCCTACTTTCACACTCCTCAAAATCGATCTTATTACGAGTTTAATCGAACATTTTGGAGTAGATAATGCTTGAAGGAGGTGTGACATGGTTGACGTATGAGTTTTGAAGTGCGTAAGGTTTGTAGACTGTTTAGAGTTGATGCAGTTTTCTGACACAAATGCGCTTTGTGCATACAGATCGATGAAAAAATTATATATGATGTTTTTAAGTTATAAATATTATATATATTTATTGAAACGGGCTATTTACAATATTTTTAAAATGTCTAGTCTATATTTTTTATTTAAATAATCTTATTTTATACGGTGCTTTGAGATAAAAATGTCGTGTTTATAATTAATTATGTAAATCAATTTTTAATTGTGTACAGAGATTTGTGTAAAGTTTATTTTAATGTGAGTGAAAATTTATAAATATAAAATTTATAAAAAATGATGAGATGATATATATTTGTTGAAATGGGCTAGATATGGCGTTTTCAAAACGTCTAGTCTATATTTTTTATTTAAACTTTATACGGTGTTTTGATATAAAAATGTCGTATTTAATTATAATTAATTATTTAAATCAATTTTAATAGTTTACAGAGATTTGTGTAAAGTTTGTTTCAATGTGGATGAAAATTTTTTAAATATAAAATTTATAAAAAATGATGAGATGATATCATAAAATCTTAGGTGACATGATAAAAATTTATTTTTAAATTTATTTACTTGATGTGTTGGCGACAACAGGCAATGCATATGATAGAAGCAGTGCCTTGTTGCCCGGTGGTGATGGGGAAGTGTATGTGACCTGTTTGGATGAGACATGTATGAGAAAAATGAAGTCCGAATTTAGATTCAATTAATAAAAAAATATATAAAAAAAATTTTTTTACCAAGGTGTGCAAAGTTAAATACAATCGTAAATCAAAATACGTCGTTTTAATTAGAATCAGTCAATCACTAGATGACATGTATAAAATAAAAAATTATTAATATTTTTAATACTAAAATCACCCCTTTTACCTCAAAACCATTTTTTTATATATATATAAAATCTTTCCATTATAGATGACTGTAATTTTGTGATGGATCATCATCCTAAAAAAACATATATATATAAAGTATAAACTACAGATGAGAAAGATGGAAAATTTGGATTTATTTTGTTTGAATATTATGCCAACACGTGTGAACACGGACAATCAACTAGTAGTTAGTTGTGGATAAGAAGGGATCATATTCATTTTCTAGTCAATTCTGTTTCGCATACTTGTTTAAGGAGATCATATTCTTATTCTTAATCAAGGATGTTTTTATGTTTGATCAACGTAATGTTACATATTAATGACGTAACGCAATGTCACATACTGGTTTTATTTATCTATGCTTATTATTTGTAGATGATTTTTTTACAAAAATAGCCTCTAATGATTATTAATTTTGTAGCATTTTTCTTTTCGAATTTCATATTAATTTATGAAATATTTTATATTTATTAAAAAATAATTTGAAATAACATTTTTATGAATAAAAGCCGATAAAATAGTTATAGTGTGTGGTCCATGCTCGTTAAGGTGCAATTCTTATACACCTTGATTTTGGTGAGTTTTTAATAAAAAAATACCAGCAATGTTTTGTTTAAGTGTCTAAGGGAGTTGTCTAATAATCTTTAA